>OV816023.1:135006636-135342722 GCA_929113105.1 Agrypnus murinus | reverse complement strand
ACTCGAAAATACACTCTTAGATTTAATTGCTACCTGAGAACTGCAGAGAAACGGCTGATAAAGCCGTCGTATATGGTTTAATAGTGGAACTGGAATAGGTGCGATAGAATAATTAATTGCTCCAGCACAACACACTAAAATGTATTCTACCAACTCTAGAATACTCGAAAATACACTCTTTGATTTAATTGCTACCAGAGAACTGCAGAAAAACGGTGGATAAAGCCGTCATAAATCGTTAAACAGTGCGTCTGGAATAGGTGCAATAGAAAAATTAATTGCTCCAGCACAACACACTAAAATGTATTCTACCAAGTACTGCCAACTCTAGAATACTCGAAAATACACTCTTAGATTTAATTGCTACCTGAGAACTGCAGAGAAACGGCTGATAAAGCCGTCGTATATGGTTTAATAGTGGAACTGGAATAGGTGCGATAGAATAATTAATTGCTCCAGCACAACACACTAAAATGTATTCTACCAATTACTACCAACTCTAGAATACTCGAAAATACACTCTTAGATTTAATTGCTACCTGAGAACTGCAGAGAAACGGCGGATAAAGCCGTCTTATATGGTTAAACAGTGGGACTGGAATTGGTGCGATAGAATAATTAATTGCTCCAGCACAACACACTAAAATGTATTCTACCAAGTACTACCAACTATAGAATGCTCAAAAATACTCTCTTTAATTTAATTACTATCATAAAACTGCATAAAAACGGCGGATAAGGCCGTTATATAAGATTGAACAGTGCGACTGGCATAGGAACGGTAGAATAATTAATTGCTCCAGCACAACACACTAAAATATATTCTACCATGTACTACCAACTTTAGAATACTCGAGAATACACTCTCTGATTTAATTGCTACCAGAGAACTGCAGAGAAACGGCGGATAAAGCCGTCATATGTGGTTAAACAGTGCTTCTGGAATAGGTATGGTAGAATAATTAATTGCTCCAGCACAACACACTAAAATATATTCTAACAGGTACTACCAACTCTAAAATACTCGAAAATACACTCTTTGATTTAACTGCTACCAGAGAAGTGCAGAGAAACGGTGGATAATGCCGTCATATATGGTTAAACAGTGCGTCTGGAATAGATGCAATAGAATAATTAATTGCTCCAGCACAACACACTAAAATAAATTCTTCCAAGTACTGCCAACTCTAGAATATACGAAAATACACTAATCGATTTAATTGCTACCAGAAAACACAATAAAAACGGCGGATATGGCCGTTATATAAGATTAAACAGTGCGACTGGAATAGGAGCGGTAGAATAATTAATTGCTCCAGCACAACACACTAAAATATATTTTACCAAGTACTACCAACTCTAGAATGCTCAAAAATACACTCTTGGATTTAATTGCTACCTTAAAACTGCATAAAAGTGGCGGATAAGGCCGTTATATAAGATTGAACAGTGCGACTGGAATAGGAGCGGTAGAATAATTAATTGCTCCAGCACAACACACTAAAATATATTCTACCAAGTACTACCAACTTTAGAATACTCGAGAATACACTATCTGATTTAATTGCTACTAGAGAACTGCAGAGAAACGGCGGATAAAGCCGTCATATGTTGTTAAACAGTGCTTCTGGAATAGGTATGGTAGAATAATTAATTGCTCCAGCACAACACACTAAAATATATTCTAACAAGTACTACCAACTCTAAAATACTCTAAAATACTCTAAAATACACTCTTTGATTTAACTGCTACCAGAGAACTGCAGAGAAACGGTGGATAATGCCGTCATATATGGTTAAACAGTGCGTCTGGAATAGATGCAATAGAATAAATAATTGCTCCAGCACAACACACTAAAATGTATTCTTCCAAGTACTGCCAACTATAGAATATACGAAAATACACTAATCGATTTAATTGCTACCAGAAAACACAATAAAAACGGCGGATATGGCCGTTATATAAGATTAAACAGTGGGACTGGAATAGGAGCGGTAGAATAATTAATTGCTCCAGCACAACACACTAAAATATATTTTACCAAGTACTATCAACTCTAGAATGCTGAAAAATACACTCTTTGATTTAATTGCTACCTTAAAACTGCATAAAAGCGGCGGATAAGGCCGTTATATAAGATTGAACAGTGCGACTAGAATAGGAGCGGTAGAATAATTAATTGCTCCAGCACAACACACTAAAATATATTCTACCAAGTACTACCAATTCTAGAATACTCTAAAATACACTCTTTCATTTAATTGCTACCAGAGAACTGCATAGAAACGGCGGATAAAGCCGTCATATATGGTTAAACAGTGCGTCTGGAATAGGTGCGATAGAATAATTAATTTCTCCAGCACAACACACTAAAATGTATTCTACCTAGTACTACCAACTCTACAAAACTCAAAGATACACTCTTTGATTTAATTGCTACCAGAGAACTGCAGAGAAATGGCGGATAAAGCCGTCACATATGGTTAAACAGTGCTTCTGGAATAGGTATGGTAGAATAAATAATTGCTCCAGCACAACACACTAAAATGTATTCTACCAAGTACTACCAACTCTAGAATACTCGAAAATACACTCTTTGATTTAATTGCTACCAGAGAACTGCAGAAAAACGGTGGAAAAAGCCGTCATAAATCGTTAAACAGTGCGTCTGGAATAGGTGCGATAGAAAAATTAATTGCTCCAGCACAACACACTAGAATGTATTCTACCAAGTGCTACCAACTATAGAATACTCGAAAATACACTCTTAGATTTAATTGCTACCAGAGAACTGCAGAGAAACGGCGGATAAAGCCGTCATATATGGTTAAACAGTGCGTCTGGAATAGGTGCGATAGAATAATTAATTTCTCCAGCACAACACACTAAAATGTATTCTACCTAGTACTACCAACTCTAGAAAACTCAAAGATACAATCTTTGATTTAATTGCTACCAGAGAACTGCAGAGAAATGGCGGATAAAGCCGTCACATATGGTTAAACAGTGCTTCTGGAATAGGTATGGTAGAATAAATAATTGCTCCAGCACAACACACTAAAATGTATTCTACCAAGTACTACCAACTCTAGAATACTCGAAAATACACTCTTTGATTTAATTGCTACCAGAGAACTGCAGAAAAACGGTGGATAAAGCCGTCATAAATCGTTAAACAGTGCGTTTGGAATAGGTGCAATAGAAAAACTAATTGCTCCAGCACAACACACTAAAATGTATTCTACCAAGTACTGCCAACTCTAGAATACTCGAAAATACACTCTTAGATTTAATTGCTACCTGAGAACTGCAGAGAAACGGCTGATAAAGCCGTCGTATATGGTTTAATAGTGGAACTGGAATAGGTGCGATAGAATAATTAATTGCTCCAGCACAACACACTAAAATGTATTCTACCAACTCTAGAATACTCGAAAATACACTCTTTGATTTAATTGCTACCAGAGAACTGCAGAAAAACGGTGGATAAAGCCGTCATAAATCGTTAAACAGTGCGTCTGGAATAGGTGCAATAGAAAAATTAATTGCTCCAGCACAACACACTAAAATGTATTCTACCAAGTACTGCCAACTCTAGAATACTCGAAAATACACTCTTAGATTTAATTGCTACCTGAGAACTGCAGAGAAACGGCTGATAAAGCCGTCGTATATGGTTTAATAGTGGAACTGGAATAGGTGCGATAGAATAATTAATTGCTCCAGCACAACACACTAAAATGTATTCTACCAATTACTACCAACTCTAGAATACTCGAAAATACACTCTTAGATTTAATTGCTACCTGAGAACTGCAGAGAAACGGCGGATAAAGCCGTCTTATATGGTTAAACAGTGGGACTGGAATTGGTGCGATAGAATAATTAATTGCTCCAGCACAACACACTAAAATGTATTCTACCAAGTACTACCAACTATAGAATGCTCAAAAATACTCTCTTTAATTTAATTACTATCATAAAACTGCATAAAAACGGCGGATAAGGCCGTTATATAAGATTGAACAGTGCGACTGGCATAGGAACGGTAGAATAATTAATTGCTCCAGCACAACACACTAAAATATATTCTACCATGTACTACCAACTTTAGAATACTCGAGAATACACTCTCTGATTTAATTGCTACCAGAGAACTGCAGAGAAACGGCGGATAAAGCCGTCATATGTGGTTAAACAGTGCTTCTGGAATAGGTATGGTAGAATAATTAATTGCTCCAGCACAACACACTAAAATATATTCTAACAGGTACTACCAACTCTAAAATACTCGAAAATACACTCTTTGATTTAACTGCTACCAGAGAAGTGCAGAGAAACGGTGGATAATGCCGTCATATATGGTTAAACAGTGCGTCTGGAATAGATGCAATAGAATAATTAATTGCTCCAGCACAACACACTAAAATAAATTCTTCCAAGTACTGCCAACTCTAGAATATACGAAAATACACTAATCGATTTAATTGCTACCAGAAAACACAATAAAAACGGCGGATATGGCCGTTATATAAGATTAAACAGTGCGACTGGAATAGGAGCGGTAGAATAATTAATTGCTCCAGCACAACACACTAAAATATATTTTACCAAGTACTACCAACTCTAGAATGCTCAAAAATACACTCTTGGATTTAATTGCTACCTTAAAACTGCATAAAAGTAGCGGATAAGGCCGTTATATAAGATTGAACAGTGCGACTGGAATAGGAGCGGTAGAATAATTAATTGCTCCAGCACAACACACTAAAATATATTCTACCAAGTACTACCAACTTTAGAATACTCGAGAATACACTATCTGATTTAATTGCTACTAGAGAACTGCAGAGAAACGGCGGATAAAGCCGTCATATGTTGTTAAACAGTGCTTCTGGAATAGGTATGGTAGAATAATTAATTGCTCCAGCACAACACACTAAAATATATTCTAACAAGTACTACCAACTCTAAAATACTCTAAAATACTCTAAAATACACTCTTTGATTTAACTGCTACCAGAGAACTGCAGAGAAACGGTGGATAATGCCGTCATATATGGTTAAACAGTGCGTCTGGAATAGATGCAATAGAATAAATAATTGCTCCAGCACAACACACTAAAATGTATTCTTCCAAGTACTGCCAACTATAGAATATACGAAAATACACTAATCGATTTAATTGCTACCAGAAAACACAATAAAAACGGCGGATATGGCCGTTATATAAGATTAAACAGTGGGACTGGAATAGGAGCGGTAGAATAATTAATTGCTCCAGCACAACACACTAAAATATATTTTACCAAGTACTATCAACTCTAGAATGCTGAAAAATACACTCTTTGATTTAATTGCTACCTTAAAACTGCATAAAAGCGGCGGATAAGGCCGTTATATAAGATTGAACAGTGCGACTAGAATAGGAGCGGTAGAATAATTAATTGCTCCAGCACAACACACTAAAATATATTCTACCAAGTACTACCAATTCTAGAATACTCTAAAATACACTCTTTCATTTAATTGCTACCAGAGAACTGCATAGAAACGGCGGATAAAGCCGTCATATATGGTTAAACAGTGCGTCTGGAATAGGTGCGATAGAATAATTAATTTCTCCAGCACAACACACTAAAATGTATTCTACCTAGTACTACCAACTCTACAAAACTCAAAGATACACTCTTTGATTTAATTGCTACCAGAGAACTGCAGAGAAATGGCGGATAAAGCCGTCACATATGGTTAAACAGTGCTTCTGGAATAGGTATGGTAGAATAAATAATTGCTCCAGCACAACACACTAAAATGTATTCTACCAAGTACTACCAACTCTAGAATACTCGAAAATACACTCTTTGATTTAATTGCTACCAGAGAACTGCAGAAAAACGGTGGATAAAGCCGTCATAAATCGTTAAACAGTGCGTCTGGAATAGGTGCAATAGAAAAATTAATTGCTCCAGCACAACACACTAAAATGTATTCTACCAAGTACTGCCAACTCTGGAATACTCGAAAATACACTCTTAGATTTAATTGCTACCTGAGAACTGCAGAAAAACGGCTGATAAAGCCGTCGTATATGGTTTAATAGTGGAACTGGAATAGGTGCGATAGAATAATTAATTGCTCCAGCACAACACACTAAAATGTATTCTACCAATTACTACCAACTCTAGAATACTCGAAAATACACTCTTAGATTTAATTGCTACCTGAGAACTGCAGAGAAACGGCGGATAAAGCCGTCTTATGTGGTTAAACAGTGGGACTGGAATTGGTGCGATAGAATAATTAATTGCTCCAGCATAACACACTAAAATGTATTCTACCAAGTACTACCAACTATAGAATGCTCAAAAATACTCTCTTTAATTTAATTACTACCATAAAACTGCATAAAAACGGCGGATAAGGCCGTTATATAAGATTGAACAGTGCGACTGGCATAGGAACGGTAGAATAATTAATTGCTCCAGCACAACACACTAAAATATATTCTACCAAGTACTACCAACTTTAGAATACTCGAGAATACACTCTCTGATTTAATTGCTACCAGAGAACTGCAGAGAAACGGCGGATAAAGCCGTCATATGTGGTTAAACAGTGCTTCTGGAATAGGTATGGTAGAATAATTAATTGCTCCAGCACAACACACTAAAATATATTCTAACAGGTACTACCAACTCTAAAATACTCGAAAATACACTCTTTGATTTAACTGCTACCAGAGAAGTGCAGAGAAACGGTGGATAATGCCGTCATATATGGTTAAACAGTGCGTCTGGAATAGATGCAATAGAATAATTAATTGCTCCAGCACAACACACTAAAATAAATTCTTCCAAGTACTGCCAACTCTAGAATATACGAAAATACACTAATCGATTTAATTGCTACCAGAAAACACAATAAAAACGGCGGATATGGCCGTTATATAAGATTAAACAGTGCGACTGGAATAGGAGCGGTAGAATAATTAATTGCTCCAGCACAACACACTAAAATATATTTTACCAAGTACTACCAACTCTAGAATGCTCAAAAATACACTCTTTGATTTAATTGCTACCTTAAAACTGCATAAAAGTGGCGGATAAGGCCGTTATATAAGATTGAACAGTGCGACTGGAATAGGAGCGGTAGAATAATTAATTGCTCCAGCACAACACACTAAAATATATTCTACCAAGTACTACCTATTCTAGAATACTCTAAAATACACTCTTTCATTTAATTGCTACCAGAGAACTGCAGAGAAACGGCGGATAAAGCCGTCATATATGGTTAAACAGTGCGTCTGGAATAGGTGCGATAGAATAATTAATTGCTCCAGCACAACACACTAAAATGTATTCTTCCAAGTACTACCAACTCTAGAATACTCGAAAATGCACTCTTACATTTAATTGCTACCTGAGAACTGCAGAGAAACGGCGGATAAAGCCGTCTTATTTGGTTAAACAGTGGGACTGGAATTGGTGTGAAAGAATAATTAATTATTCCAGCACAACACACTAAAATGTATTCTACCAAGTACTACCAACTCTAGAATACTCGAAAATACACTCTTTGGTTTAATTGCTACCAGAGAACTGCAGAAAAACGGTGGATAAAGCCGTCATAAATCGTTAAACAGTGCGTCTGGAATAGGTGCAATAGAAAAATTAATTGCTCCAGCACAACACACTAAAATGTATTCTACCAAGTACTGCCAACTCTAGAATACTCGAAAATACACTCTTAGATTTAATTGCTACCTGAGAACTGCAGAGAAACGGCGGATAAAGCCGTCTTATATGGTTAAACAGTGGGACTGGAATTGGTGCGATAGAATAATTAATTGCTCCAGCACAACACACTAAAATGTATTCTACCAAGTACTACCAACTATAGAATGCTCAAAAATACTCTCTTTGAATTAATTACTATCATAAAACTGCATAAAAACGGCGGATAAGGCCGTTATATAAGATTGAACAGTGCGACTGGCATAGAAACGGTAGAATAATTAATTGCTCCAGCACAACACACTAAAATGTGTTCTACCAAGTACTACCAACTTTAGAATACTCGATAATACACTCTGATTTAATTGCTACCAGAGAACTGCAGAGAAACGGCGGATAAAGCCGTCTTATTTGGTTAAACAGCGGGACTGGAATTGGTGCGAAAGTCTTACGCGCAATAGAGCAAGAAGAGGAAAGTGACAATATAAATCCTTTTTATATGCCCAATTTAGCTGATCACTTATCAAAACATCTCAAATTGCTGCCTCTATTGTCAAATGTCTCGAGAGATGATTTCGGCTATGGTCGGATACCAGCGACGTCGGCATCGTGTGAAAGCGAATTCAACAAAACAAAAAATGTTTTATTAAAACACGAATCAACACTTTTAAGGGTCGACATCTTCCTGGATAAACATTTACAGTATATTCAAGGAAGGTCAAAACTGACGATCCAGAACACTATAGATGAAAAATCTGTTGAGGAATCGGAGATGGGAGAGACACCCGAAAATGCTGAATTACAAATGGAAGATCTGACTGCGGCAACAGAAGAAGTAGAATGTCCAGCATGTGCCAGAGGGGATTTCCCGACCGGTGCGCATGTTTGTATAATTTGTAAAAGAGCAGTCCATACACTTAATGAATGCTCTTCAGCATTCAATGACGAAGAGGGTTATGGCTCAAGGCGTCTATGCCGCACGTGTAAACAAGACGACTCTGCGAGAAATATCCTTGCTTCACGTGAGATTGAAAATTGGAGGGGACAAGGCAAAGCAATAGCAGATGGAGATCGCAGCAAAGCTCTCTATTTAGGCCGGAATAAACACAAAATAAGAGACGCGTTACAGTGGGATAAACATTCGAAACTCCCCGTTATCAAAAACGGAAATCATCCATCACTTCAAGCGGTGACTTTAGACAAAAAAATATCTCTGTAGGCAACACCTGTGCCTTTGACAGTCTGTTGCAAGTCATTTTTGTTACTGCTGTCGATAATGCTGTATTTAAACATGAGGTAAAATTTCCGACTTTCACATTACATATTTATTTTAACTTATCGCCATTATGCAGAGAGACTATTTAAAAAGTGAATTAGAGTAAGCTATATACGGTTTCATTAATCAGTTTGGGAGTATCTTATAAATATAGCATCAGAGATTGACACAAGCCTAGGCAGAACTTGCTCCAATTCAGTTTTTTAATTTCTCGGTACTAATTTGAATTAAATAGGTTGTTAATTTATATAGAATATAACAGAACCATGAAATAGTTACTCAACTGAAGTTCTATACATTTATTTTTCAAATACTAGGACAGAGATTTTTTTATTGCGGTACTATTACATTCTTGCTATTTTCATAATCCAGAGTTATCTTCTATATCTATTATTTCTTTGTACATGTGAGTAAGATCATGATCGTTTTTCTTATGTTTAACATTTAATCCATACAAAGTAATATTTGTTTTAATACACGTGCGCTGTTACATAAGTTTTCAGACGCAAACGCGCCATGAGAAGCACGGCGCATTAGCGGAGAGCATTAAAACAGGCTAAGCCTACACAAAAATTAACAGCGCACGCGTGATGAAAATATTTTTTTGTATTCTTTACACAAAGTTGTAAAAATAATTAATTTAATGTATTTCTAGATTAACTTTGACGGCTATATATTTGGGAAACCGTTAGTTCGATTTAAATCAAATTAGGTACAGGGAGATAAAAAATATTTTCTATTTCATGTTAAAACCAATGATATGGTCTGATTTACACTTTTTCAAAATTAACACCAAATAAACAGGGTGTTCAAAAACGATGTGTGAAATACAAAGTTTTAAATTTAGAAAAAGTGTGAATCTGGCAACATCGTCGGCTCAACCATCAAATTGAAAATATTTTTATCTCCCTATACCAAATTTAATTTTATTAAGACTATCAATATAATATATCTTCAGCCGTTCCGGCACGTTTGCCACATTCTGTATAGTTATATACCACTTTTCACGTTATGTATTTGACACGACAATAATATAATAATTTTATAACTGAGGTATCCACTTGCAGCATAGGTTGCAAGAAAGAAAAGTAAGTGAAAATTATTTCATTGAATGAACATTACCTATTCGATCCAGATATTCAAAACATTATAAGACAGCAGTATCTCCTGTCTGCCAAAACACACCCTTGTGATTCCAAGAATTGTGAGGGTTTCATGAGCTCAAGCATACAGAAAATTGGTACGTATATCACGTTACAAATTAGTTTATCTAATTTTTCAACAAAAGTGTCACTTTTGAAAATTGACTTAAGTTCAAAATATTACACTTTTTGTAATTGATTAGGAAATGAAACAACTTCTGCAACAGGGATGCAATTCTTGAAATCGTGTGAATTGATTCCCATGTGACAGTGACGTCACGTTCCCATATCCTCATTTAATAAAGAGGGTCTAATGAGGCTAAGGGAGAGTTAAATAAAGGCGGGGGAGGATCAGCCTACGAATGACCTTGAAATGCAAAATGAACCTTCATAACAAAATTCATTGGATTTTGCGCTAAAACTGTCTTAGCTTAATCTACTTTTATTATAACATAAATGTTTGGCAGTAATCATACAGCGTGGGGTCCATAGTCCATAGAAACAGTGGAAGCAATCGCGATACTCCGTATGCGCTATATGCTAATTATGCTCGTATGCAATGCAGACGAGAGCGTGATAACGCATAAAGGCTGATTCTCACTATACGGCAGGCTACCAACAGTACCCGCACCGATAAAACATTGTGCTGTACGTTTTATATGATCGCGACGGTCCGTGTCTGTGATGGTTGATGTGAATACCTTCATATAAAGTGTACAGTACAATGTTTTGTTGGTCCGGTGACTGTTGGTAGCCTGCCGTATAGTGAGAATCAGCCTTAAGTCGTATGCAACTGTTTCCACTGTTTCGTATGCGCGGCATGCTGCTGGTAAGATTTAGCTACGGGATATTGCTCCTCCCTTTCCTTAGGATTACTTTATTTCTGAATCGATAGTTTCGAAATATTCCACAATTGAATTTTAAGCATTCTTAAGTAGTTAAGTGCATTTATCCGTTTACCGTTTAAAGATGCTAAACGTAAGTCAATCTCAAATCAGTATCCAGCACATCAACAAGCACATGTTTAGAAACATCAACAGAAATTAATATAAGCAATTTTAGTCTTCTAAAATTTCAGGCCCGATTGTCTCTATCGAAATTTATGGTTTGAATAACACAAGATTGCAAACTCCATTAAAGCATATCCCAAACGAGATTAGTAGTCCTAAGAGCGAAACAGAAAAATTAAAATTAATGGGGGTGGTTAACTACAGAGGACCTGTGAACTTGCAGCGATCTACCAATGAAATGGGTCACTATACTGCTTTATGTCGTAGGGGCAGCGTTTGGAACGAACAAGATGACATAAACGGCAGTACAATAAAACGGAAATCGACATATAAAATAATACCATCAGTATTATTATATACACACCTGTATTAGAAAAGGCTTTGTTTTAATACTCCCTCTATCAGAAACTAGTTGTCACATTTACAATATATCTTTTAATAATTTCTTATCATGACTCAAAACTAAATACAGACCAGTTACGATACTTACTTTAATTATAATAATCTTGCATTCACATTTCATAACTACACTCACTTATACTGAAGGAGGATGACAAGACAGTCAAGAATACAAAATATTTTGGAAAAAATAAAAATACATATAGAACAAATATTTAATTTTTGGAATTAAAAAATATTGTGTAAGAGCATGGCAGATTTTTAATAAACACATTAACTCAATCGAACATGGATTTTATTTATTAAATAACCCTTTTAGCCATCATAATACTTCGCAGATCACATTTCGTTCGATGTGTTGTGCTAAAGCTATTAAATATTCTACAGCACTGTAGCCACCTTATCCACCGGTTTGCTATAGTTTTCGCGTGGCAATTGAATCGAACAGTATAATTTTTAGTATTCTAGAGTTGATAGTACTTGATAGATAACATTTCAGTGTGTTGGGCTGGGGCAATTAATTATTCTACCGCAACTATTCCAGACGCACTGTTTAACCATATATGACGGCTTTATCTGCCGTTTCTCTGCAGTTCTCTGGTAGCAATTAAATCAAAGAGTGTGTTTTCGATTATTCTAGAGTTGGTAGTACTTGGTAGAACACATTTTAGTGTGTTGTGCCGGAGCAATTAATTATTCTACCGCTCCTATTCCAGTCCCACTGTTTAACTACATATGACGGCGTTATCCGCCGTTTCTCTGCAGTTCTCTGGTAGCAATTAAATCAAAGAGTGTGTTTTCGAGTATTCTAGAGTTGGTAGTACTTGGTAGAATACATTTTAGTGTGTTGTGCTGGAGCAATTAATTATTCTATAGCACCTATTCCAGTTCCACTGTTAAACCATATAAGACGGCTTTATCCGCCGTTTCTCTGCAGTTCTCAGGTAGCAATTAAATCAAAGAGTGTGTTTTCGATTATTCTAGAGTTGGTAGTACTTGGTAGAACACATTTTAGTGTGTTGTGCCGGAGCAATTAATTATTCTACCGCTCCTATTCCAGTCCCACTGTTTATGACTACAACTACATATGACGGCTTTATCCGCCGTTTCTCTGCAGTTCTCTGGTAGCAATTAAATCAAAGAGTGTATTTTCGAGTATTCTAGAGTTGGTAGTACTTGGTAGAATACATTTTAGTGTGTTCTGCTGGAGCAATGAATTATTCTACCATACCTATTCCAGAAGCACTGTTTAACCATATATGACGGATTTATCCGCCTATTCTCTGCAGTTCTCTGGTAGCAGATAAATAGGAGAGTGTATTCTCGAGTATTCTAGAGTTGGTAGTACTTGGTAGAATACATTTTAGTGTGTTCTGCTGGAGCAATTAATTATTCTACCGCTCCTATGCCAGTCGCACTGTTCAATCTTATATAACGGCCTTACCCGCAGTTTTATGGCAGAAATGAAATCAAAGAGTGTATTTTTGAGCATTCTATAGTTGGTAGTACTTGGTAGAATACATTTTAGTGTGTTGTGCTGGAGCAATTAATTATTCTATCGCACCAATTCCAGTCCCACTGTTTAACCATATATGACGGTTTATCCGCCATTTCTCTGCAGTTCTCAGGTAGCAATTAAATCAAAGAGTGTGTTTTCGATTATTTTAGAGTTGGTAGTACTTCGTAGAATACATTTTAGTGTGTTGTGCTGGAGCGATTAATTATTCTATCGCACCAATTCCAGTCCCACTGTTTAACCATATATGACGGTTTATCCGCCATTTCTCTGCAGTTCTCAGGTAGCAATTAAATCTAATAGTGTCTTTTCGAGTATTCTAAAGTTGGCAGTACTTGGTAGAATACATTTTAGTGTGTTGTGCTGGAGCAATTAATTATTCTATCGCACCTATTCCAGACGCACTGTTTACCCATATATGACGCCTTTATCCACCGTTTCTCTGCAGTTCTCTGGTAGCAATTAAACCAAAGAGTATTTTTGAGTATTCTAGAGTTGGTAGTACTTGGTAGAATACATTTTAGTGTGTTGTGCTGGAGCAATTAATTATTCTACCGCACCTATTCCAGACGCACTGTTTAACCATATATGACGGCTTTATCCGCCGTTTCTCTGCAGTTCTCTGGTAGCAATTAAATGAAAGAGTGTATTTTAGAGTATTCTAGATTTGGTAGTACTTGGTAGAATATATTTTAGTGTGTTGTGCTGGAGCAATTAATTATTCTACCGCTCCTATGCCAGTCGCACTGTTCAATCTTATATAACGGCCTTATCCGCCGTTTTTATGCAGTTTTATGGTAGAAATTAAATCAAAGAGTGTATTGTTGAGCATTCTAGAGTTGGTAGTACTTGGCAGAATACATTTTAGTGTGTTGTGCTGGAGCAATTAATTATTCTATCGCACCAATTCCAGTCCCACTGTTTAACCATATATGACGGTTTATCCGCCATTTCTCTGGTAGTAATTAAATCAAAAAGTGTGTTTTCGAGTATTCTAGAGTTGGTAGTACTTGGTAGAATACATTATAGTGTGTTGTGCTGGAGCAATTAATTATTCTATCGCACCTATTCCAGTCCCACTGTTTAACCATATAAGACGGCTTTATCCACCGTTTCTCTGCAGTTCTCAGGTAGCAATTAAATCTAAGAGTGTATTTTCGAGTATTCTAGATTTGGTAGTACTTGGTAGAATACATTTTAGTGTGTTGTGCTGGAGCAATTAATTATTCTATCGCACCTATTCCAGACGCACTGTTTAACCATATATGACGTCTTTATCCGCCGTTTCTCTGCAGATCTCTGGTAGCAATTAAATGAAAGAGTGTATTTTAGAGTATTCTAGATTTGGTAGTACTTGGTAGAATATATTTTAGTGTGTTGTGCTGGAGCAATTAATTATTCTACCGCTCCTATTCCAGTCGCACTGTTTAATCTTATATAACGGCCATATGCGCCGTATTTATGCAGTTTTCTGGTAACAATTAAATCGAAGAGTGTATTTTTAAGTATTCTAGAGTTGGCAGTACTTGGTAGAACACATTTTAGTATGTTGTGCTGGAGCAATTAATTAGTCTACCGCTCCTATTCCAGTCGCACTGTTTATTCTTATATAACGGCCATATCCGCCGGTTTTATGCAGTTTTCTGGTAGCAATTAAATCGAAGAGTGTAATTTTAAGTATTGTAGAGTTGGCAGTACTTGGTAGAACACATTTTAGTGTGTTGTGCTGGAGCAATTAATTATTCTACCGCTCCTATGCCAGTCGCACTGTTTAATCTTATATAACGGCCATATCCGCGGTTTTTATGCAGTTTTCTGGTAGCAATTAAATCGAAGAGTGTATTTTTAAGTATTCTAGAGTTGGCAGTACTTGGTAGAATACATTTTAGTGTGTTGTGCTGGAGCAATTAATAATTCTATCGCACCTATTCCACTCCCACTATTTAACCATATATGACGGCCTTATCGGCCGTTTTTATGCAGTTTAATAAGAGTTATGCATTTTTATTTAGCGCAATTAATTTGCAATTAATTAGCAATTAATTCTCACTAAATAAAAAAATATGTATTTCCTTTTATTTTCGATTGAGCCAGCATATGGTTTTTGCCAGCTCAGCCATGATTTTTTTTTAAATAAGAGCTATACATTTTTATTTAGCGCAATTAATTTGCAATTAATTAGCAATTAATTCTCACTAAATCAAAAAATATTTATTTCCTTTTTTTTTCGATTGAGCCAGAACACGGTTTTTGTCAGCTTAGCCATGGTTTCTTTAAAAAAAAACAGAGCAATAAAATTTTATTTAGCGCAATTAAATAGCAATTAATTAGCACTAAATCATTATATATTTCTTTTTGTGTTGTGCTATTTTGGCTGAGCCAGCTTAAGAGACCTACATAATACATAAAGAGATGAAATGTTTCTTTATTTTGTCAATCTAGCATACCAAAATTATAAACCATCGCAACTTTTCTGTTAAATGCGATGATGATCGATCGAAAAATAACAACGCGCCTTCTTTAAATATATTTTTTAATAAAAAATGTCTTGAATAAAATATGACAAAAATACTTATAAATTGATAAACATGATAGAAACCATTTTTATTTTATTCCCAAGGCACAATTTGACATCGATTTGTTATCTTTATTGAGAGTTATAGTAAAAGACTTTTTAACAATTGCAACAAATTGCAAATTGATTAATAGCCTTCAACATTTTACAAGTAGATATGGAGTTGTTTTGAAAATGTCACCTTAAAGTAGTATTAACTGTAAAATGTGTGTCTAAAGTTTGTGTCGCTTTATAAACAGTAACGGGAACTAAACAAATTCTACTTCTAGGTTGTTGTTACCACGAAGTATAAAATACGGTTTCCGTAGCCAATTTCTAGCTCCTAATGTCACTGCAAAATTCCCATTGGAACTTAACCTCAACCTTCAAATTACGTCAATCGTAAACAAACAACCAATATTTTTATACTGATTGCTACTTAATAACAATTATTATTTAATTATGGCTCATTTTAAAGTTGTAGCGACGAAAGAAAAAAGGGGAATATATTTCACCCTTGTTTACTACATGATGGTTTATCAGTGATCTCATCCCTATTTTTTTCTATTTTGTATTGTAAACAATTGATTTTGTTTCCACTGATTTCACCTAACTGCTATTCTAATTTTCTATAAAAGGTGGACGTGTATCTAAAATTCTTTTTTTTCTTATTGCATTTGCCTTTGACATTTTTATTAAAAACTTGCAAAACTACTACCACTGCGAAAACACAATTAATCTCCAAATTCCAAACTAAAATTACTTTCAAGTGATTCTCCTGGGTAGCATAAACGTAAGTTTTACTTTCAATGCAAATATACATTCAAATGGCATAAAAATACTAATACAAAAATATTGAGATTGATGAATTTTAACGACCTATTAGTACAGTAGATTATCTTCCTCGAAATCATTTTTATAAACACAAATATTTATTTGGTCTTTGAATAGTGAGCTCAGACAAACCGGGGGTCACTTTCCAGATATTCACCCATAAGGTGATATGTGGTGTTAAGTTCCACTTAATTGTGTTGGTGTGATTATTTTAATAATCATATCCAAAGTAAGTGAAACTTACCTTTAATAAGTAAAGACTGTACCTTCTTTACTTATTAAAGTTAACGTTATCAAAGTTTTAATTCGAAGCTCATAATCTAAACGGTATGACAGCAGACTCTATTAAAAACTTATACATGACGTGCGTTTTTTTAACAACTGCCGATTGAAGGTGGGAGGCGCCTGCGTGGAATCTTTATATGGTTTAATAGCTAGTTGTCCGCTAGAACCTTATCATTGTAAGATTATTGTTTGATATCGCGTGCGATTCGATATCGAATTTACAAGCAGTGCAACAGTAAATTGAAGAAGAAGACAAGGGGTTATTGTTACATTTTGATAATTATAGATGGGTTTCCTAAGTTTACTCAGGCAAAAGCAACTAAAAGCTTAAAATCTGCTGAGGCGATACTTAAATTTCGAGATGTGTTTGATAAATACGGATATCCATGGCGACTAATTTCTAATAGATATGTTACTAGTAAACAGTCCTCAAATTTCTTGACAGAACATGGTATACGGCATGTGCTCAATGCTATTTTGACACCTAGGGCAAATGGTCCATTTAATCAACATGGTCCTTATAAAGTTGCTAAAGTTCTTGGCAATGACAGATACGTAATAAGTACGTTAAAAGGCGTACGTGGCTACAAAAACTTTAGAGCCACTGTAGCGGTCGATTCGATTAGGCGAAATCCCGGTGTTGATGTTCTTGGCGAAAATAGCGACGATGATGTTGGTATAGGTGAAAAT
Source organism: Agrypnus murinus (assembly GCA_929113105.1). Classification (NCBI taxonomy): domain Eukaryota; kingdom Metazoa; phylum Arthropoda; class Insecta; order Coleoptera; family Elateridae; genus Agrypnus; species Agrypnus murinus. The sequence goes on along the minus strand of OV816023.1, from coordinate 135,325,273 downwards.
TTGGCGGAAAGTTCTGGTGATGCGGGTGGTTGCGGTAACGACCGTATCTACCATAATGCCCATCATAGCAAGTCACTAGATCGAACGGATCTCGCTGGTTTGCAGGAGTGTTGAATCGTTAAATAAGATATTAATGTTTTCGGGGTGGCGGAATGTAAGCATACACTTTTTTGGAAGAAGTCCGGCAAAGTGAATGACGTCTTACGTACCGGCGCCAGGAATACTGAATACTCATTCATTTCTATTACTAATAAACTGCGTTATTAATTACACGTTTTGTGGTTTGCCAATTCCTTCAAAAGAAAAGGTGATTTTTTAAATCTGGTGATATATTAGTCAGGATTTGAACCAGGGTCCCATTTGCCGGCACGCAACTGACCGAATCGCTCTTAATGCCTAGATACATCTACCTAAATTCAATTGTTTCAATTAAAAATTGGCATTTCATGTGTTTATATAGGTTATAAAATCCAATCGGCTTAACTTAGAGAGAAATTTAACTAAATATACAAAACAACTTATATTTTCGTATCTATTTTTTACAACTTATTCGTTGATGTCTACTTCCGGTCTCACCGCAAGCAAGAATTATGATTGACTTCCGGTCTGGAGAATTACAACTTTCAGTTGGATGGGAAGTTGACATCAACATATAGGTTATAAAAAAACTGCGATACAAAAGTGCAAACTGTTGTGCTCTAAATGTCAATTCAGCCATTTGAGTTTTACAAGCTGTTTGTTAAAACATATAAACTGTCAACATTTCGAAAACAATTGAATTTAGTAGGGTATAGTACATGAAATGTACCTTGAACTCTCTATAGAATTAAAAAATCCAATAATATATAGTGTGCTGTTTAAATAATTCACTTTTTGACAACTTTTGGTTTTTTAGATACCTAGTATGTCTGAATGCGCTGAACTATGCCTGGTCAGAGGAACCCTGATGGAGGTCCGTATCGATTCTGTCGTACAAAAGATCGTCGGAACTGGGTATAGGGGCAAAAGACTAATCGAACCATCTGGTAGCTGGTTCCTTCCGAAGTTTTTCTCAGTATAGTTGGCGCTATAGCGGATAGTTTTGCGAATCTCATCCAGTAAAGCGAATGATTAGAGACATTGGGGTCGAAACGGCCTCAGCCTATTCTCAAACTTTAAATAAGTGCGACTTCCGGCTTGCTTAAATACATTTTATGAAGACGAGCGTTCGGATCAGAGTGCCAAGCGGTCCATTTTTGGTAAGTAGAACTAGCGCTGTGGGATGATTCAAACGCGGAGTTAAAGTGTCATGATCGAGATAGCATGAAAGGCTTTGGTAACCAAGCAAATTCACCAATTTAGGAACAAGACCAGATAAATTCACAAAGCCAGGGACATTAACTAGCAGCACAAGAAAATTCACATACTGAGAGACAAGAACCCTTGGCCCAGCCAGTATAACTCCAGTAGCTGTTAAAGAGAAGACTGATCCCACAACTGCACTGTTGATTTAGAGTAATAATATTTAGAGTAATTATAAACTTTAGAGTAATTTAGAAAAAATTATTTGTCATAACTGCATTCCACAGCTCATACCGACCTTGGGTCTCAACTCAGATCCTTTACTTAGTTAGTCTAAACAAACTGAAAGTTTTAATTATTTTTCGGTGCATTTCGTAAATAATGGTTTTGCTTTCAAATAGAAATAACAATTTATTAAAAAGTCGATGATCTATCTCCTTTACTTTTTTTATAATATGAAGTAGCACGGATTGTATTTTGTGTATAAAATTGTAAAATGCAATGTTTGTATACACATGGGCAAGGCTGAGGATTAACTGTTTTCTAGGGCGTATTGTATGATATGCGCCACAAGGTTGTCACGTTTCTTACTTATGTAAAATTAATGTTTAAAGATAAAAAGGATCCGATTTTAAGCTGACAATTGAGGTTAACAATTTTTGCATTATTCAACTTCAAACGGCTGTAATTTAAAAACTATAATTATTTGGACTTTGTACCAGTTGGCACTTTTGATCTACACATTAGGGACTATCATTTACCCAAGTTTCAAGCATTTTGACTAAGAGCCATTTTCCATAAGGATTCTACCGAGTGCAAAACTTGTCAACTTCAGTCGGCTGTAATTTGAAAACTATAATATTTTGGACTTTGTGCTCCTTGACACTTTTGATCTACACATCGAAAACTATCTTTAAGCAAAGTTTCAGAACAATCTAAAATTGAAGTGCCGGTGAAAATTATTTTTTATAAGAATTGGGGGAACTAGTATTGCATACCTTAGGACTGGATTTAGATGTACAGGGTGTTTAGAAAATTACGAAATATATGAAAATGGTAATGTTTATTGTACTCATGTACTACTACATGCACAGAGAGAAATACTTCATAAGAGCTTTGCACAATATTGTTCAAAACGGTGTTGGAGAAATTTATATTATAATTGTAGAATCGTATTGTCCAGCGTTGTGTTGGTTTTCGTTACTGAATTGTCTAACAGGAACGTACGACAATTATTTAACACAGTCATATTTAGTTCTGCATTCTTTGGAACAATGTTGTAGAGGATAAGCTAGCATATTATGTTGAAGTATAATTGTAAAAGATGTTTAGAAAAATACAATATTTTGTTTGAATGAAATCATAATACAGTGTTCAAACTGCTTGCTACTAATTATTGTGTTTCGCAAAGTTTATGGATGACATCTTATAGATGTCACCACTTGTAATTGTCGCTATTAATGTAAATTCGAGATTTATATATAAACAGGCGACAGCAAAAGGAAATTTTAGTGTTATACACTAAATAATACACGTGTGTTAAATACTATTCAGCAATTGTACAATTTTGTATAAAATTGTATGTAAGATTACACTTGTTATGGAAACTTATAGACAACTATTCATTTGATTCTACAAAATTACTATTGACTTCCACAAAATGTTATATTTGAGTTTATACACATCCTTACAAAAAATTGAAAACATTATTTAAAAAATCTTGACAAACTAAATGACACAATCTCGTTTTATAATTCTACACAAATTGTCCCTGTAACTTTTTTAAGACCAATTGGTTTTACAATACCACACAATTGTTGATGGAATTTAAATACATTTTTCTCTGTGTGCGCTCATAAAATAGGAAGAAAACCTCTCGGCAGCTATGACCAAAAAAGATCACTGAAGTTTACAGTTTTATAGATAAAGATGAGGTGTGATAACATGAAAAACTGTAAAAATTGCTATTTTTCGCTATTTTAACGATCTGTAGCTTTAAAATGTTGCGTTCATAAGACTTTTTTTAAACGACGAAAAAGTCATTTCTAATTTAACTTAAAACGCATTGTTATTATTTATTTCCGTCTTTCTCATTATGAAAAATATTCTTTGGTTAAATCTTCAGTTGTATTTTTAGTCACATCGGCCAATCGATAGACGCCATATTGTTTTACCAGCTGCAGCAATAACGAGTAGTTTAACTATAACATTTAGTGAACTATTCTCTTCGATGAAAAAAATCCATAATTGGGTTTTTATGATACTCTTTAGCTATTCGGTTAACAGTAAATAACATAACATAGCAAATTAGTAAATAACAATCGGCTGTCAATTTGTTACACCGTTTGCTTCTAGGAATGAAAAAGAAGCGTAATTCTAAATTTGTCGCCTATTAGTCTAGTACATTTCAGTAACTATCTATGAAAAATTCGCAATAAGAAGAAAAACTACCAAGTTGTAGATTTATTATTAGACAAAAATAGTATCGTTCTTGGAAAATGATGTTTTTCTGTGAAGGTAAAATGTCATAGTATGAAAAGATTTTCTCATCTAACAAAATGAAATAATAAAAGGTACATAGTAACGTTCAGTACGTACCCAAGAATATATTTTTTTTCAATTTAGTTTTAATAATTTATTTCGTTTAAAAACTTTTGTCAAATTTTTTAACACCCGAAATTAGTTAATTTTTTTCTGTTATCGTATACCAAAGGAATATGAATCAGAAAAAATATTCTATTTGTGATAATTTAAGCAGTTCTATAGCACCTATGGTCGATAATATTAATCGATAATAAGGTACTATTCGTAGGTGTTAAACAATTTACTTGTTTCCCGATGTTTCGCTTTTAATGCTAAGAAAGTATGTGAATTATGTCTGATTTGCAAGGAAAATACTGGAAGTAGTTTTAGTAAAGTAGTTAAAGCATTTGATAGCGTTACAGTAATTTTTTTCACTACTAGCACTTCTTTTAGTACTTGTTTAAGTAATACGTAGCACATCTTCTTAAGTTTTATCAAACATGTAAACAGAGTTGTGGAAAGTATAAGTACAACATTTTACTAATTACTAATTACCATAATTTAAGTACTTTGCTGAGTAAAACAGCTCTGTGTAAGGGAAAAAACTAGATGTCGAAATTGCTATGATGTGCATTGTAGCGCAAACGGTTGTACTATTTACATGCTAATCAAGATAAAAAAGGTTATGCCTATGCGAATAAATTCAGACAATACAAAGATAAAAATAAAAAATCACTTATCCTTATTTAAAAGAGATCAGAAATACTTTCCTATTTTTTTGACGAAATATAAAATGCTTTTGTATTACGTATGTGTATATGTAATAAATGCTTATGTATTTTAAAAGTGATACTACTAATGCCATTTGTTTTTATAGTCAGTTATAACTAGTATCAGCATTAGACGGGATTTAGCAGCAACTAGATTGTATGTACGGTTGTGTGTACCGCATACCCAGGGTCTTTTGTCACAAACTCCCATCTTTTTACGTGTTTGAGTAGCTTTCTCATAGCCGTACTAGCAACATTAGGACCCACCGGGTAAATGTTTACACAATTGTTTTTTCGGAGCCAGACGTTTGGGCGCGGCCGTTTAGGCGTAGCCATTTAGGCGCGGCCGTTTCGGCACGGGACCCTTCGGCGCGAGAAATTTTCTAGTATTATTGTAATGAACAAAATCTGTAGGTATTAACAGGTAATAAATACAGTATTGTAGTGATATTGATATGTTATACACATACGTTTCTCTTTTTACTATACCTGACATTTCTCTGGACCCTGCAGGACGAAGCATATGATCTTGTCCTGAAAATATTTTAATAGACGCCCCGTTGTGAAAAGCGTCCCTTAGATTGATTTTTTTTATTATTTATCAAAATTTTGCCTATGTGAGTACATGCGAGGCACCCAAGTTTGTTTAGCCAGTTAGTAGGCAATTAAGAGTTAACAAAATTTTATATTAAAAAATATGTATAATATAGCTCATCTATAATCTCAATTTATTACACAGAAATTCTTTACGAATTTTTCTGTTTATTTCATTCCAAAAAGTAAAACAAATTTTCATCAATTTTATTTATCCCCATTAGTCTTATGCCCGCAGTTCATCTAAAAAGATCTTATCTAGGTCAGGAAAAACTGCGGTAAAAAACCTGCCCATGGCGAAAGCCATTGACAATTTGATTGACGGCACAATACTATTGGTGTGCATTCCGTGTCACAAAAACAACAGTAATTTCAACCTGAATGGTTGAATCAAAAACAAATTTTTACCAAATCAAATAAGCCTTAATTTTTAACATAAGTGATATTTCAAAATAGCAATAAATTCAACCGGCATGTTGTTAGTGCCTGAAATACTGAACAACAAACAATTCATTCTACACAATCATCTATCAAATAAGTCCGTGAAACTGTTTAGATTCCAGCATAAGTAACTTTCAAACATAACAATAATTTCAACCTAACTGTTATTATTGCAACTCTTAACAACAAACAATTTATTTAAACATCAAACCACTGAATGAAACTGTTTTGTTTCTAACATAAATGACTTTCAAAAAAATTAATAATAATTTCAACCTGACTTTTCTTATTTCAACTCTAAAAACAAACAATTCATATAAACATCAAACAACTCAGTGAAACTGTTTCGTCTCTAACATCAACGACTTTCAGAAAAAAAAAAAATAATTGCAACCTGAATATTATTATTATTGCATGAATCATTGAACAATTCAATATGTAGATTTCTTGTAGATGACATTAGTTGCAACGGTCATAATAAGAGCATACTTGACCTTTCCTTTTTGTTGAATATTGATTTCCCTATTGCTTTTAATGATAAGAAGTTTCTTCTAGTCCTAACCTTATGAAAATGAATTCTCATGTGAAATTTAATGTTTGATTGCCTGCAAACAGTTGTACGTTTATTCGCATTTTCCGAATACTATTCATCTACAGCGTTACCGAAATTCATGCATATTTGACGCAAAGCAGCACGACGAACAACTCTATGCAGGATGAACAAGCTCCATCGATTGCAAAAACAATTCTCTCTACGTTCAAGACTAGTTAAACATCTTATCAATCTATCAGATAGCATCACCATTTCTTTATTTGAACGATCAGCAAAGATACAAATCAAATTAACAGTGGTCGGTCATCGTTGGGTAGCCCCAGTCAACAGGTCGAGAGGTTGGTAGGAGCTCTCACCTTCCTACCGGTATCAAGACAGACGTGGATCGCAGTTACTACCATGAGACAGCACAGGGAGTCCGAAGTATGAACTTTATTCCGCCGAGCTCAGTCCTTGATTCCTCCTTTCACCAGGAATCGAGAAAAGAAAACTCACGAAGGTCAAGTTCATCAACAGAGTCGCAGATGTGCGTCAGAATAAAAATATATAACGTTGGGCTAACGGAGACGCCGAAAACTATCGGACGCTCGTGCCATGGTAGTCGTTGGAGAGGTTTGAGCACGCGGGCTCTCGAAAAATATTACAAGATTTGAAAATAAATAGTATCTAGGAGCAAATCACTTCAGTATGATCGATGAAATACAGTATTCGATAAATACGGTATTATGAGAAAAAACTCAATATTTGGCAATCACTAAAGCTCGTATGTATTTTATAAAATTTTATAAAAGCAATTAAATGACGTAGGAAAATTGACATTAACATTGAATATCGTACACTGATAAATGCGTGTCCCACTTGACGAATTTTGTCTCAGTATGTAACACTTATAAATGGATACTGCTTAGTGCTTATATTCCAGTGCTTAAAGACAAAAGACACTGGAATAACGCAATTCAACTAATCCAAGCGAAATTCTGGAATTAAGAAGGTGTATGTGTGTACATAAAAATAAAAAGGTTACTCTGATAATAGGGTAGCTTGTACCAAAAAATTAGACTAGTGGTCCAAAAAACGTTTTATTTAAATATGTCCGAAGGTTTTACCCTAATTTGCCGCGGAAAAATGTACATGCCCCGAACTGCTTTTAGTCACAGTGTGCTTGCGGCGAAGTGTCCCGGCGCCGAAGTGTGCCTGCGCCGAAGTGTCCTTGCGCCGAAGTGTCCGGCGCCAAACTGTCCTCGCGCCGAAACGGCTGCGAATAAATGACGGCGCCTAAACGGCCGCGCCCAAATGTCCTAGGCCGTTGTTTTTTTGCTAACAAAATGCGGATTACAGTATCTATTTACTGTTGCACTGCTTGTAAATTCGATATCGAATCGCACGCGATATCAAACAACAATCTTACAATGATAAGGTTCTAGCAGACAACTAGCTATTAAACCATATAAAGATTCTACGCAGGCGCCTCCCACCTTCAATCGGCAGTTGTTAAAAAAAAGCACGTCACGTATTTGTTTTTTAATAGAGTATGTTGTCATACCGTTTAGATTATGAGCTTCGAATTAAAACTTTGATAACGTAAACTTTAATAAGTAAAGACGGTACAGTCTATATTTAATAGCTAGCTGTCTACTAGAACCGTATCATTGTAAGATTGTTGTTTGATATCGCGTGCGATTCGATATCGAATTTACAAGCAGTGCAACAGTAAATAGATACTGTAATCTGCATTTTGTTAGCAAAAAACAACGGTCTAGGACATTTGGGCGCGGCCGTTTAGGCGCCGTCATTTATTCGCGGCCGTTTCGGCGCGATGACAGTTTGGCTCCGGACAGTTCGGCGCAAGGACACTTCGGCGCAGGCACACTTCGGCGCCGGCACACTTCGCCGCAAGCACACAGTTTTTTGGACCACTAGTCTAATTTTTTGGTACAAGCTACCCTATTATCAGAGTAACCTTTTTTATTTTTATGTCCACACATACACCTTCTTAATTCCAAAATTTCGCTTGGATTAGTTCAATTGCGTTATTCCAGTGCCTTTTGTCTTTAAGCACTGGACTATAAGCACTAAGCAGTATCCATTTATAAGTGTTACCTACTGAGACAAAATTCGTCAAGTGGGACACGCATTTATCAGTGTACGATATTCAATGTTAATGTCAATTTTCCTACGTCATTTAATTGATTTTATAAAATTTTATAAAATACATACGAGCTTTCGTGATATTGAGTTTTTTCTCATAATACCGTATTTATCGAATACTGTATTTCATCTATCATACTGTATTTATTACCTGTTAATACCTACAGATTTTGTTCATTACAATAATACTAGAAAATTTCTCGCGCCGAAGGGTCCCGTGCCGAAACGGCCGCGCCTAAATGGCCGCGTCTAAACGGCCGCGCCTAAACGGCCGCGCCCAAACGTCTGGCTCAGAAAAAACAATTGTGTAAACATTTACCCGGTGGGTCCTAATGTTGCTAGTACGGCTATGGGAAAGCTACTCAAACACGTAAAAAGATTGTTTTGTGACAAAAGACCCGGGGTATGCGGTACATACAACCGTACATACAATCTAGTCGCTGCTAAATCCCGTCTAATGCTGATACTAGTTATAACTGACTATAAAAACAAATGGCATTAGTAGTACAACTTTTATTATTACAAAAGCATTTTATATTTCGTCAAAAAAATAGAAAAGTATTTGTGATCTCTTTTAAATAAGGATAAGTGATTTTTTATTTTTATCTTTGTATTGTCTGAATTTATTCGCATAGGCATAACCTTTTTTATCTTGATTAGCATGTAAATAGTACAACCGTTTGCGCTACAATGCACATCATAGCAATTTCGACATCTAGTTTTTTCCCTTACACAGAGCTGTTTTACTCAGCAAAGTACTTAAATTATGGTAATTAGTAATTAGTAAAATGTTGTACTTATACTTTCCACAACTCTGTTTACATGTTTGATAAAACTTAAGAAGATGTGCTACGTATTACTTAAACAAGTACTAAAAGAAGTGCTAGTAGTGAAAAAAATTACTGTAACGCTATCAAATGCTTTAACTACTTTACTAAAACTACTTCCAGTATTTTCCTTGCAAATCAGACATAATTCACATACTTTCTTAGCATTAAAAGCGAAACATCGGGAAACAAGTAAATTGTTTAACACCTACGAATAGTACCTTATTATCGATTAATATTATCGACCATAGGTGCTATAGAACTGCTTAAATTATCACAAATAGAATATTTTTTCTGATTCATATTCCTTTGGTATACGATAACAGAAAAAAATTAACTAATTTCGGGTGTTAAAAAATTTGACAAAAGTTTTTAAACGAAATAAATTATTAAAACTAAATTGAAAAAAAATATATTCTTGGGTACGTACTGAACGTTACTATGTACCTTTTATTATTTCATTTTGTTAGATGAGAAAATCTTTTCATACTATGACATTTTACCTTCACAGAAAAACATCATTTTCCAAGAACGATACTATTTTTGTCTAATAATAAATCTACAACTTGGTAGTTTTTCTTCTTATTGCGAATTTTTCATAGATAGTTACTGAAATGTACTAGACTAATAGGCGACAAATTTAGAATTACGCTTCTTTTTCATTCCTAGAAGCAAACGGTGTAACAAATTGACAGCCGATGGTTATTTACTAATTTGCTATGTTATGTTATTTACTGTTAACCGAATAGCTAAAGAGTATCATAAAAACCCAATTATGGATTTTTTTTCATCGAAGAAAATAGTTCACTAAATGTTATAGTTAAACTACTCGTTATTGCTGCAGCTGGTAAAACAATATGGCGTCTATCGATTGGCTGATGTGACTAAAAATACAACTGAAGATTTAACCAAAGAATATTTTTCATAATGAGAAATACGGAAATAAATAATAACAATGCGTTTTAAGTTAAATTAGAAATGACTTTTTCGTCGTTTAAAAAAAGTCTTATGAACGCAACATTTTAAAGATACAGATCGTTAAAATAGCGAAAAATAGCAATTTTTACAGTTTTTCATGTTATCACACTTCATCTTTATCTGTAAAACTGTAAACTTCAGTGATATTTTGTGGTCATAGCTGCCGAGAGGTTTTCTTCCTATTTTATGAGCGCATGTAGTAGTACATGAGTACAATGAACATTACCATTTTCATATATTTCGTAATTTTCTAAACACCCTGTACATCTAAATCCAGTCCTAAGGTATGCAATACTAGTTCCCCCAATCCTTATAAAAAATAATTTTCACCGGCACTTCAATTTTAGATTGTTCTGAAACTTTGCTTAAAGATAGTTTTCGATGTGTAGATCAAAAGTGTCAATGAGCACAAAGTCCAGAATATTATAGTTTTCAAATTACAACCGACTGAAGTTGACAATTTTTGCACACGGTAGAATCCTTATGGAAAATGGCTCTTAGCCAAAATGCTTAAAACTTGGGTAAATGATAGTCCCTAATGTGTAGATCAAAAGTGCCAACTGGTACAAAGTCCAAACAATTATAGTTTTTAAATTACAGCCGTTTGAAGTTGAATACTGCAAAAATTGTTAACTTCAATTGTCAGCTTAAAATCGGATCCTTTTTATCTTTAAACGTTAATTTTACATAAGTAAGAAACGTGACAACCCTGTGGCGCATATCATACAATACGCCCCAGAAAACAGTTAATCCTCAGCCTTGCCCATGTGTATACAAACATTGCATTTTACAATTTTATACACAAAATACAATCCGTGCTACTTCATATTATAAAAAAAATAAAGGAGATAGATCATCGACTTTTTAATAAAGTGTTATTTCTATTTGAAAGCAAAACGATGCCATTAATTACGAAATGCACCGAAAAATAATCAAAGCTCTTCAGTTTGTTTAGACTAACTAAGTAAAGGATCTTAGTTGAGACCCAAGGTCGGTATGAGCTGTGGAATGCAGTTATGACAAATAATTTTTTCTAAATTACTCTAAAGTTGAGACGAAAGAAAATTTATTAAGAATTCTTTTGTCAGCTATCAGCCCTTAAAACTTTTTTATTACAGACCGTACCCTTACAGTCTGTATATATACATCGATATGAACTCCATTTGAAATAATAAAGTTAGTACTGCTCACTATAGTAACATACTGTAATTTTATTTTGGATCACTCCAAAAAAAATATAAAGTTATGAAGTTTCATATTTCTAATTTCCCACAACTACACCGTCGATTAAGCGGAATTGCTAAATGTGGCTGCAACCCTGAATTCCACATTAAAGAAATGCAGCTGTATCTAGCATTTCCGTTTAATCAACAGTGCAGTTGTGGGATCAGTCTTCTATTTAACAGCTACTGGAGTTATACTGGCTGGGCCAAGGGTTCTTGTTTCTCAGTATGTGGATTTCCTTGTGCTGCTGGTTAATGTCCCTGGCTTTGTGAATTTGTCTGGTGTTGTTCCTAAATTGGTGAATTTGCTTGGTTACCAAAGCCTTTCATGCTATCTCGATCATGACACTTGAACTCCGCGTTTGATTCATCCCACAGCGCTAGTTCTACTTACCAAAAATGGACCGCTTGGCACTCTGATCCGATCGCTCGTCTTCATAAAATGTATTTAAGCAAGCCGGAGAATAGGCTGAGGCCGTTTCGACCCCAATGTCTCTAATCATTCGCTTTACTGGATGAGATTCGCAAAACTATCCGCTATAGCGCCAGCTGTCCTGAGGAAAACTTCGGAAGGAACCAGCTACCAGATGGTTCGATTAGTCTTTTGCCCCTATACCCAGTTCCGAAGATCTTTTGTACGACAGAATCGATACGGACCTCCATCAGGGTTCCTCTGACTAGGCATAGTTCATCATCTTCCGGGTTCCAGCGTGTACGATCTGGGTGCGCCTCTTCTCGCGATGAGAACAAGACGCTCCGGGAGTGCGAGGCAAAGCGGTTCCTCGCCCATCTTCCCTCGGCGCACGCAATGCGCGTCTTCACTTCCTTTCGCCTTTAGGTTTAACTACGCATCCCAATGATTCGCGCATATGCTAAACTCTTTGGTTCGTGTTATAAGACGGGTCCTGAAAGTATCCAAAGCTATAACGTCGCCGACGGGCGTGTTCCGGGTCTGTCCGAGAGCTCCATTGCCAGCAGCCGGACGGTCCCGAGATCGGCACAGAATCCAAAGCTGCCGAGGCTTGCGACGGGTCGGACGCCAACGGAGGGGGCGCACTGCCACTGAACACCGGGATACCACTCCGCCACGCGTGAGCGATAATTTGCCGTGCGGGCTCTCGAGCTGGTCTTGTACCGGCACCCGACGGATCTCGATTTTTCCATTTCTCCCCCCATTTGAAGGTTCGAAAAACCGTCCTTATTGGCTAGTTAGTCTATAAATAGTCCAAAATTATGACCCGAGTTAGTTCTAATTTTTATCATCTTTAATTTAATGTTTTAAGACACGGTTTTTTCCTGAGTTCTACCACCATTAGTTTTGTGCAAGGCCGTATGCAAGGCGGGGTTTAGGGGGTCTGAACTCCCCCCGAAATTAAACTTAATACTAATTAATGACAACAAATTAAAATTATTTTGCTATTCTGCTTCCTTTCGAAAATAAATTCCCCCAGAACCCCCCGAAAATAAATTCCTCCAGAACCCCCCCGGAAATAAATTTCTGGGTGCGGTTCTGATTTTGTGACATTATGCATTTGGGGTAGTTTTTTTTTATTTTATTAATTTGGAAAATGGTTTATATGCCAGTAAGTAATCTAAAATTATAGCCTAGTTTAAACTGATATTTATATAGTGGGGCGACAGCTTCAGCTCAACACGGATCTTAGTAAAAGCTTTTGGAAATTTGACAAAGTGGAAGTACCATTTATGCTATTTTTGCGACTTACATGAAAAATATAAAAGTTTATTTTCATGTTATTGGACGTGATTGCCTGCAGTCTACTTGGATATACTAATAATAGAAAATTCTTTTATACAGTGTATCCTCAGATGCGGTTCATACGAAGAAAAGACTTTACTGAAAAGACTGATTTTATGCTAAAAACTCAAACTTTTAAAAATTGTTTTGCTTAATTCAAAATTACTAAAGGGTATAACAGAATTAGAAAATTTACAAATTGCATTATTTTGTAAGGAATAAACGACTTACACTCAACATTTTTAAAAAAATCATGACACCTTATTTAATAACTTGTATGGAAAATGCAAATAAGGTAATTTCAACATTATTGTCACCATGAGTTTGAAGTGAAATATAGGACTTTAAAATAATGCATTTTTTAGTTCTTCTAATTTAATATAAGTAACATTGAAATTATATAAATAAAATATATAAATTTTTAATAAACATTTGAATAAACATTACATTTTGTCATAAAACCAAAGATTACATGAAACACATCTGGGGACACACTGTATATTATAAACTTTCTGTCGGTTATTGAATACTATAGGGTGTCCCAATTCTATTTAGACAGTATGTCAGAAACAGTGCAATAAGAAACATGTTAAGAAAATGTTTTTTAATCAAAGTATATTAAGACAGACTGGGTATCTCAAAAACCAAAAGTTGTCAAAAAGTGAATTATTTAAACAGCACACTATATATTATTGGATTTTTTAATTCTATAGAGAATTCAAGGTACATTTCATGTACTATACCCTACTAAATTCAATTGTTTTCAAAATGTTGACACTATATGTTTTAACAAACAGCTTGTAAAACTCAAATGGCTGAATTGACATTTAGAGCACAACAGTTTGCACTTTTGTATCTCAGTTTTTTTATAACCTATATGTTGATGTCAACTTCCCATCCAACTGAAAGTTGTAATTCTGCCGAACCGGAAGTCAATGATAATTCTTGCTTGCGGTGAGGCCGGAAGTGGACATCAAGGAATAAATTGTAAAAAAATAGATACGAAAATATAAGTTGTTTTGCTTATTAAGTTAAATTTCTCTCTAAGTTAAGCCGATTGGATTTTAGAACCTTTATAAACATATGAAATGCCAATTTTTAATTGAAACAATTGAATTTAGGTACATGTATCTAGGCATTGAGAGCGATTCGGTTAGTTGCGTGCCGGCCAATGGGACCCTGGTTCAAAATCTGACTAATATATCACCAGATTTAAAAAAATCACCTTTTCTTTTGAAGGAAATGGCAAACCACAAAACGTGTAATTAATAACGCAGTTTATTAGTAATATAAATGAATGAGTATTCAGTATTCCTGGCGCCGGGGCGTAAGACGTCATTCACTTTGCCGGACTTCTTCCAAAAAAGTGTATGCTTACATTCCGCCACCCCGAAAACATTAATATCTTATTTAACGATTCAACACTCCTGCAAACCAGCGAGATCCGTCCGATCTAGTGACTTGCTATGATCGGCATTATGGTAGATACGGTCGTTACCGCAACCATCCGCATCACCTGAATCAAATTTTCACATTTTCACCTATACCAACATCATCGTCGCTGTTTTCGCCAAGAACATCGACACCGGGATTTCGCCTAATCGAATCGACCGCTACAGTGGCTCTAAAGTTTTTGTAGCCACGTACGCCTTTTAACGTACTTATTACGTATCTGTCATTGCCAAGAACTTTAGCAACTTTATAAGGACCATGTTGATTAAATGGACCATTTGCCCTAGGTGTCAAAATAGCATTGAGCACATGCCGTATACCATGTTCTGTCAAGGGATTTGAGGACTGTTTACTAGTAACATATCTATTAGAAATTAGTCGCCATGGATATCCGTATTTATCAAACACCTCAGCAGATTTTAAGCTTTTAGTTGCTTTTGCCTGAGTAAACTTAGGAAAACCATCTATAATTATCAAAATGTAACAATAACCCATTGTCTTCTTCGCAAAAATCCCTAAGTGGTCAACATGCACCTATCGAGAAGTACTGCCACCTTTTCTATAGTACACAAAAGTCCTTCGCCACGACCATAGTCGCTTTACTAAAGGCACAACTTAAACACGTCTTAATGTATTTGCGTATGAATTTCGCCATCTTCAGAAGCCAATAGGTTTCTTTCACCAACGTCAAACACCTATCGTAGCCCAAATGTCCAACATCGTCATGATATCTCTTAACAAAATTGAATCTTGCCATCGCCGGTACATACAACCGATCGCCTAACAAGGTTTTCATTCTGTACTTTGTAGACAGATTTAACATTTTTATCTGTCTTACCTTCCGCCAACGCTTTGACGATAGTCTGAACCTTTTCGTCTTGTAGTTGGACAGTTTGGACAACGAGACCTTTAAGGTTCAGCAATAAAAAGAATAGAAAACGTGTAATTAATGACACCGTTTAATGTTTTAACCACGATAAAATCCAACTATCTTTAATGATACCACCTAACATTGTTACCTAACAGATATTCCTATGTAAAGGTAAGGTAAAAACGCAAATCCCTCATTCACATAAGATCAACCAAACGAAAGATTCCCCGTTTCTGAGTAAACTGAGGAATACACGGTGTCTCAGTACGGAATGACCGGGCTACGCCAGTGATTAGATAATCATTAAAGACAGAAAATTCCTAAATGCAATCTTTCTCCTACTTCTATACTTTTGGAGAACGGTAATTAAGTAAAAGTAACTAGAGGCGTCTGCAACGCGGGCCAAGAAATTGTTTGTCGCCCCAAACCTTTAAATTCTTTAAATACCGAAAATCCATAAATTGTGTATGGAATGAAAATACAAATTTTAGTAACAAAAACTATGTACACCTACTTCATATGTCTCACACAATACTTTTAAGGTTAAATAATAATTAAAATTCTAAAAGATTACGTAAGCAAGTATAATTGTATGTACGGGGTGTATTATCGGTTTTGTTACATAGGCGAATAGCATGTAAAAATACATTATGTCACAAAACATAACTAGGCTCCCCTAATTGTTTTAAAGGAAAAGTCACTATGAAATAGTTGTAGATCTTACTAAATATTATTCAATGCACCCCTACTTTATCAGTCTGTGTTAAATAGTTTCCAAGATACGAATAACTGATGGATACAATTGGTAAGTTTGCTAATAACACTTACCACATTGAATTTAGACATTATGTGTAACTGCAAGAATTATTAAACACAATTTCATGGAACAGAATCACCAATAAGATCTTAATAAACTTGTCTTGATTTTTCCTATTTGCTTTAACAAAAAGCAGTGTGCGTCCTATGCCCCCCGGCGCACTGGGGCAACTGCTGCCTCAGCCGCCCCTAATAGTTACATCACTGATATTAACCCCTGTGTGTAATACAAGTCTGCAGGACTATGAATAAAAAAATGTTAATATTAATTTTGTTTTCAGTAAATCAAATATGTGGAATTCTAATGAAAAGGTTGTATTTAGTAAGGAGATGTTTCCAAACTTCTGTTGTAAGGTAATGTGTTATTATAAAAACATTCAAAGTACAAGAGGTACATAATACAATTGTAATAAACTATAAAAAAGAAATTTGTTTTTGGATAATTTTAATTTTATTTAGTAGCATCTTTTTTTCTTAAATTCAAAATGTAAATTTAAAATGAAAACGTAATTAAAATCCTGGTAAAATGGGATGTGAATGGTTTTAATTTACTATTACATATATTATACAGCTTTGTCATCAATATTGTATCGTCAACTATTTGTATTTACTAGTTGTTACTTATAACACACATTCGTCTGCTGAACTGTTGGTGACACTCTTTTCAATATTAAGTTTACTGTACTGATTATGTTTAATGTAATAATCCTGACCTTCATTATGTCACGTACAAGAAGAAACGCGTTTTATTTTGATTAGTTAACATCGACATACATTTCAATTAGAATTCGGAAAAGTCTGCGTTTATCACTGACCTGTTCCATACACACTTTTCTAAAATGTTGTGCTAAATTATCCAGATTTTCAAATGTATTTTATCAAAAAATGTTACTAAGGTTTTATGTTTCTAATAACTTGAGAAGCTTATCCTCAAAGTCTAACTATTCCGTACTGAGGCAATATATGCAACAAGGTAGTTTTTAACAATTATTTCGCGATTTATCAAAGAGCTGGATACTTTATAAGATTTAAAGGTAACTCTTGCTCTATTATGCCCACAGCTTTTCTTGAATGGTGCTTCTTGTAAAAGGAGGGCTATTCTAATAGAGTTTTTACGTTCAATGAAAATAACGTATTCACTAGTATCTCCACTACGATACAAATTGGCAAGATCATATTTATTTATATTTCTATTTTATTTCTTTATGCATTGTATTTATACGTTATTATGTATATATTTTCCTTTATGTATTGAAAAAATATTAAATAAACAAAAAAATATATCCTTAAAATAAAAATAAGTAGGTTAACTTATCTTTAAAAACTGCTTAGACCTCCAATACCAAAACAGACGAGAAAAAGAAGTTTGTTCATTTAGTTCACAGCGTGTTTGAAGTCGTCCACACTCTATGAAGACGTGTGTGTAACCAGAATTTATAAATTAAGATGCCGAAGAACTTCCGATTAGGTCTATAGAAAAATATTTTAAATGAAAAATTGCAATAGATAAGCTCTATGCATTTGAATAGATGCTTTTGCATACAGAATTCGGTATATTTATTTCAACTTTTTTGGGTAGCGTTAACGTGTGAAAAAGAAAAGTGGGTATTAAGATTAAGTGAAAGGGAGTAGAGAACAAGCGGAAAACTTCAGAGTTAGGTAAGCAGTAAACGGCATCGATGAGTAAACGGACCAGTTACGGTCCGTTTCAGATGAGTTTGTGTATGGTAACGGTGCACCTGATCTCGAGGTTTGATAGAGTGTCGGTTTGCCTGATTGAGTGGCAGCGTCAGTATTTGGGCTTGTCAAATCACCGAGGGTGAGGATGTTCTATGTGCAAAGCTTTGGTTCGTTTAAACTAGTTCCGTTTACATCCTGGAATTATACCTTGTAATTACAAATTAGTTGTCGATGAGATTTAAACTGATTATATATGTATAAGGATTTCCAAGTTGGAGTTGTGTGGAGATGTTTAAAAACCGTCAAAAAAATAATTAAACGAGAAAGGTAATTATTTCTAGAAAAAGCTATAAATTGTGTTATTCCTCCAGCAAAAAGGGTATATAGAGTGTAGAAAGACAAGAATGACAGGGTGCCCGGTTCGACGGCACTCGTGAACTGAATAGTAATG
The DNA here is from genome assembly GCA_929113105.1 of Agrypnus murinus. NCBI lineage: Eukaryota > Metazoa > Arthropoda > Insecta > Coleoptera > Elateridae > Agrypnus > Agrypnus murinus. The sequence goes on along the minus strand of OV816023.1, from coordinate 135,306,909 downwards.
AAATGGACGAACAGAAGCTGCCTGTGCTTCAGTATCGGTATAGAAGTGAGCACTGGCCGGTGTTTAACGGACTTTGAATCCGATACGCTGTTGAGAGACATCGAAATTCTGTAGCTTGCGGATTTAAAAGGAAATTGACCAGTTTGTGCCCAGGCAGCATGGCATTTTTTGTTCCAGGACTTCTGGCACTTGTAGTGGGTGACCAGGGTGTATCACGGGATGACCGACTAGCAGACGCCTACTGCAATCGCGACATTTAAAGGTCATCCAGTGACACGATGTTTGCATGGCCATCGATATCACATAAAGGATTCTTTTCATAACGACCGTAGCAACATCGTGTTCGATTGCCGGTAATGTCACACTTACATGAATATTTAATGGCGATCTGAATTGATAGCGGTATTAGAATTAGAGTTGATTAGAGTGACGCAACGGTAATTACGTCGAAAACGAAACGCGACACTACCTTTATTGCTCATTAGTCAAATACGGAAGAATGCCGATAGCATTGGTCATATCGATAACAGAGATAATCTGAGCGATAACAGCTGGCTTATCGCCTGATCGGTAGCGTTACTGATGCGTCAATAACTTAATTATGTATTGCACAGTCCCGCAGCGACGGCGGCGACGGCTGCGGTAAGTCACGATTTCCATTACCTACTCGTTGTATACACTGGCGTCGGCACACACTCGTGCTCAGGCATCCGGGATGGGTCGTGGGGACGTGCTGTTCTCCCGCTACCGACAGCGCGTGGCTATCACCATATTTCCGCATGTTTGTTGGTTAACCGAACGATTACGGCTCTCTTCAAACGCATTTTATGGGTGTATATGCAGAGGAGAATAAAACTGCTTTATAGCAAGAAAATTGTTATTTTTACAAAGACAAATTTGCCCATAATTTGCGTTGTTGCGGATGCATTCCGTACTACTTCCTTATGTTAAGCTACGGCAAACAATTATACCGTATACACGATTCCGAGAAGATTTTAAATGTAAAACGACAATCTCCGTTTCCGGTTTGAACGTAACGTTTTCTATTCAACATTTATGCCTCGTCTGTCATAGAATTGCTAGTTTTCCATGATCGTAAACTTTATCGTATTTCTTCTTTATATGATTACGCCTCCATAAAGGACTCGGTTACAAATTTATTTATAAGGAAGTACGGCGAGGTGCGGAGCACTAAGGGATTAAATGTGGTCTGGCGGAGCGCGATAGAAGGCCGTTGAGTTATGGGCCCAAGGTGGAGGCACGGTGTCCCGGCAATCGTCTTTGATTGTTATTTGAGCGGCCCTCCTTTTCCGCGTATGTGCGTCAGTCAACAGCGCCGTGCTTAATAACCCGCCACCGAGTGTATTACGCTTAAGCTATTCATCACGAGGTGTTAAGGACGTTTATCGTTGTTTCTGTTTCATCTTACGTTCATTACTCGAGCCGCAGTATATTAAGCATCTCCGACGACCGCATTGTTGTTGCGCCCCGCACATCGGCCACGGTTTACGGCGGCGGCCAGCGTCGTGTCGCCGCTTAACATCTCACCAATTATTAATTAGTCCACTCTGTTCGCGCGAGTTCCGGTTAGCAGCTGTGGTATCGTATCGCAAACTCTCAACCCAAGCGTAAAGCTAATGTTCTTCAGTACGTGTGTACATTTTTTTCTTCAAATTAATAGTTTTGGTATTCCCACTGTGTATTATTTATGTACATCAACACCAAATTCATTCAAAGTTCGAAAGCAAATTCCCCTTTCAAAACAGTGTCTGAAAGCGGGAATTGCTCACTGACTTGTTTCCGTTTACATTTACAAATTCGTCGACGCATACACGCGTCGAGTGCGGGCACTATATGTAATGAAACAGTAACCGCGACCCTATAACTTTGTTTTCCGTATGGCCGGGCCTTGTGATCTGGACTGAGAACACTCCAACGTTGTATGCTCTTGATGAAATTGCATTCCAGTGCAGATTTCCGTAAGGGAGCATCCCTCAGCCCGCGAGCCTCCAGCTGTGTAAGATCAACAGTTACTTCGCTCCTCACCGCATTTGTTTCAGTGTTTGGAGGCGTGGAGTGGCGGACACCGCTCCCATAGGCTCGACGTCCGGATCGGCGTCGGTCGCCGCTACCCTCCGAGCATAGGCACGCGGTGCTGTTGGCTCAGTCAGTCTCTGATCGTGGTGTGCAACGTCGGGACGCCGAGAGTTTCTGTAAAAAAATCACGCGACTTCTACGGGAAGCTTTTAAAAATCCTACATAAGCTGAATCAGAAACAGTATTTTCAAGGTATGTTCTTATGTTCCGGACTATTTGTTCTTTGAAAGGGTTTCAATCAATGAAATAAAGCACTTGTGGAAAACTTTTTTAAAAGTTGCTTTTTTCTGTATCAAATGTAGTTTTAAGTACCCTACGGCGACGTTATGCTTTCAGTATCAAACAAGTAGTACTAATAAAAGCTGCCAATACTTGAAACTTGTCCATTTCGAGGGCGAATATGTAAGGGAAGTTGGAGCGAAGTATAATTAATTTCAGACCCGTGTTGTTCATGTTTACAAATTCACCTAAAGTTCGACAAAAATACTAACTTTCTTAATTTTCACAGAAAATTTGGAATTGACAATACCAAGTGGGACTTTTGTACATATAGGTATGATCACGGTCTGAAACTGCAACCGCTTTTAAAAAAATAGCAATTAAAATACAGAAATAGGAAGTATTAAAAGATTTAGTGAAGTTGCACACAAAAGAGGTTTTACTTTAGTTTTCTATATGTGGTACTGAAATAAACGAAAAAGCAATGAAACTGAAGCGATTTTTTAAGAAAAGTTGCGCGACGGATACCTTTACACCTTTTAATGTAGTAAAAACGAACGGGTAAGGGTGAATTCGTAAAATATGTGTGCAATGGAAGTAACATATTATATAGAAAACGTGTGGAAATGAACGGGCGAGCAGTTAATTATTTTTCTTTGCACTTAGGTAGATTGCGATACCTCGTACTTTGGTCAGCGTTCTGCACCGAAACGAGATAAGTCCAACGTTGCTTGCATTTTGGTTTAAAACATCGTTGAAGTAGATAAAGGTTGGCTATCTACATATACGTATGATACGGACGGAGTAAAAGGGATAAGTCCGGGTCGGTTAAGGGCTGTGCTACTGCTTACAGAACGCGGTGGGCCTGTTTTGTACCGTGTTGTGGCCAGCATTTGATTTGTATCCCCCGTCCAGTTACCGTCGCTAATTTTATTGCCACAAAGCTTTCTGTAGTTGAAAGCTGTTAGCGTGGCTTCCTGATATTCACATTTGATAAAGCGCCAATGGTAGGTCCGCGTTTAAAACGCCTCGACCCCGGTAGGTCGTGAAGATATCAACTAATTGGCGTAGCAACCACCTGAAAATTACAAAAACATAATGATGAATAATGTTTTAATTATGCATTCTAGGAGTTTTCCAGAATTTAAGCAAAAATTTGTGATCAGTAATCGCTGTAACTAAGCGTAAATCAACATTTTTATAGTCATGGCTTTTATTAAAGCCATTAGTTTCTGCTCGCGGTGCGCGGGCCTTGTAGCGTGATGTGCGCGCGTAAGCGTTCACCTTATAAAAGCTTTATCTGTTTTCTTGAAGGTGAATGTAAGTGAATGGCATTATCGCGCTTTGCAACGCACAATCGCTGAAACATTAATAGGGCGACAGCTCGCGGCCGTAACGGCGGGGCATCATGAATGACAAATGTCCCCTAATTCCCGCGCGATAGCGCCTCTACTCTTTTATTTTTAAACGTGTTATTAAAACGCTCCCCGCGACCTGGCGCCGTACCGTTGTTGCACATCCTCCCGGAATGCGGAGAGCGCACAAGAACGAGCAATCAACACGTTACCCTTCCTTCTTATCGCTATAGGCAGAAGATAACACAGCTACTTCTTCGGTCTCTGTAGCACCTCGTCCGCTTAAATTGATTTCTTGTGTGCACGAAGTTGTAGTTGTTGGTTGTCCAGGATCCGCCAGACGGCTAGCAGTTACCCCAAACATTAATTTCCCGTGCATGTCTTCTCCACTTCCGTTCGTGGGAGGTTAAACACAAGCGCACATTGCAATTTGCATGCAATCTAGCAGTAATTTCGTCGAGGTGTCGATAGATAACACTTATGCAACGGACATTTCATCTCTAATCAACATATCTAGATGATTTGTAGGTGCGGCGTTGAATTGCTCCCGGCTCCATGTGTAACTAGAGGGTAAAAAGTGGTAATGTATTGGAAGAGTCAGCCCTGCAACAATAGAATTCACAATCGCCGGTGAAAAATACACCGCAATTATTCTACTAAAAGAGTCAAGCTTAACTGATCATAACTAATATTGGCTAACGTGGCGAATTTCCCAGATACGGGAGTAGATTTCTTCTCGGCACGAACTGAAATTGAGAGAACGAACCGCCGTATCGTCAGTTGGCATCCACCATTCCATTTGGTTGTGTAGAGCGGCCCCGGAGAACATCTGCGAGTGTTGTTAGTGGCGGCACGAAGGAAGCTATTACAGTGGACACGCGGTGGTTTAACGTTAAGAATTGGAGACTGCAAAAAGTTGGCGATAAGGGTTAGTTGCCACATACGCGCGACTGTTGGTTTTATGTTTCTCTTTGGTGGAACGGGATGCTTTCGAGGGTTATGTATAAGTAACCGGTCTCGTCCTCTTTGACTTGCGCCCGGGTTATGTTCTACGTTGGTTCTCTTCCCGTTTCGCTAATTGCTTACTTCCGCTATAAGTTATGTGTAAATATATTCTTAACGGAGACAGTGTAACAAAAGGCCCCATTTGTGCCAAAGGCAGACAGAGCAAATGCGTATTGTGATCTATTATTGTGTAAAGTTCCCGGTCGGTCAGCAGCCGTTTCATTAATCACCAATGATATTAATTCCGGGCATTCATCAGAGTTCTCTCCGCTCTTACTGTTGGCAAACGCATCTACGCGCATGTTGCGGCTAGTAAAACTAAACTATACGTTTTTGTCTCGCGGATGGACGCTAATGATGGAATGATTGACCGGCCGTGTGACGGCGGTCTGCCACTGACAGCAATCATTTTCCGAGTGCTAATGAAGAGTTTTTTCCCTGACGATTCCAAACTCTCATAGCTCATTGGCGACGACGGATGATCTGATGGCACACGTTATTGCTAGTGACAGCTTCCACGGGGTCATTTATAAACACAAGGTCAATTAGATTTGCATGGCGTACGATGCTGCTGGCATCGCCCCGCATGCTAATATCGGTCGCTAATTATTCTTCGGCGGGCTGCAAGTATTGACGGAGCAGCTGCTTGTTTTTATTAGCGTACCGATGGGATTGTAGCGGGCCGCACAGTCACACCTTCTCCATGTTCCGCAGTATACATTCCCTGCACGCCGCTCTAAAATTACAAATGGATGCCATTTAATTACATTGTCTTGGCAAGTAGTTGTAAAAGTAACGGTCCGGGCTCCGGGAGTTAGTTACCAAATGAAAGCGGCGGGCGTCTTTTGCAATCCGTAATCAGTCTGATTTAAGAACTTGTCTGAAGGTGTTCTCTGTCCGAATAATACTAATTTGAATGACGAGGGTGAAAACATCGTCACAATTTTTTCCGCGTGCGTGTTCCCGTGTGTCTCTTCTATCGACTCGTCGACACCCCTACAAATTATCTACATATTCTCATAGAAGTATATTAGCATTTCTCATTTGGCTCATCCAGGCCTCAATTCGAGGCGGACTTTTGCCTTCGTCTTGGTCGTTTCTCTCGTCATTTACTTTTAAAGTGCCTCTTTGAGAGGACGCATTTCTCTTTCATTTTTATAAAATATAGGTCTAAGGCGGTCTTACGTTCGTCAAGCCGTTGCGATATGGACGGTCAACGGTTCGAATCAGATATTAGAGAGGTGTTGAATTAAAAAAAATATTTCCTAAATTACGTTACGCGCTACGTAACATTACGTTACGCTACGTTCAACTGAGTTATAACGATTCTGGCGATACCCACTAATGGGCAGCTCTACTCCCTATTGACGAGATTAGCGGTCATCTGCAGACGCACACTGCACTGCGACCACGGATTACGCTGCCGTGCTCGATAATACCAACAAACGAATCACGGATTGAAGTGATATATCAGTCTTACAACTAAATAAACCGCTTGCCGCGGCTCGAGACCGTGTCCCGAGTTGTTATGTTTCTTTACCGGCAGCCACCAGTGCTAGTTGGGATGAAAATTTCGAGGATTTCTATTTGTTTCTGTCGACGTATCTTTAAAAGCCTTTGTTGATGACTCGTATTTGGAAATTGCATAATAACGGATGGTTTAATTAAACTGTCGGTTGATTTACGTTCAGAACTTAATGTTGTAGTTATGCGAACGTTAACGGTTTTATTAAAATTAAAATTGCATCGGGGACAGGCAGGCTCGAATTTTTATTAAAACCCGATTTTACGAAATGCAGGTGAGTTCCTGCGGTCTGAACTAGTCTGTGGGACCTATGTCGCCTTCGCCTCGCTCTCGCCGCTTCACGACACGCATTCATATGCCTAGGCGGCACTGCGGAGCAGAGGCAATCTTGGCGGTCCCATCTAGACTCAGGTGCACAGTTCAACTTAAAAGCGAATGAATATAAACGATTGAATACAATCGATAAATAGTATCACTTTATACGTTGTCTTTGGAGCCATCAATACTCTATACCGCGCGTGCAGACCGGGGCGGCCCGCGTTCGACCCGCGAACAAAAGAGCTAAAGGAGCCGGCCGGTTCCCTCGGGACCGACTTGATGAGCACCTCCCGCGCAGCTTTTAACTACTCGAGGCCCCATTCCACGCGGTTACTTTTGGATAACAATACACTCCTGACTTATAAATGTCACTGAAGGGGTTGCGAGAATTGATGTCTGCGAACGGAGAATTAATTTTAGTCGCCTATTCGAAAATTTGTTAGTACCGCTCGGGATTTGCTAGTCGGACCGTAACCGCCGCTGTGCTCGCCGCCACATAATCAAGGTCGGCCATTAGCGAGATCAGACATGTCCCCGGGTTATTAGTATCCATAAAACAGTTTCCATATGAAAGCGGCATAGATGTAGATATTCCGACTGTATAATCTAGATATCCCATCAATTTACTCAAATTAGTAAACTACAAGTGAAAACATCATTGGAGGGTAAAGTAATTTTTTCGGACTCGATCAAAAACGAATAAGTAATGATGTTTTTATTCAGAAACAATTATTTGATTTTAATAGAAAAGTTGCGTTAATGAACAAAGAACGCCCCATTTTCTTTGTTTCGAAGAAACGTTCCAATACTCGAGCTTCGAATAAAGGTACTGTGTTCGATAGATGTTTTTGCACTTGCTATTTTTGACTTTTCTGACTCGCATGTTCAATACTTAATGTTTTACTAAAATTCTATAAAATTATTTGTTTAAATTAGTTTGTTGGACAGAAGCAACTAATCGAATGTTTCAAATACCAAACATTACAAAAGCGTTTATTCAGTCCAAACAGTTCTGTTTGCACTCGCTTTTAAACAGTTAGTGTAACTATCTTTTCAACTCTTGGTTGTTGAGTATCAACAAAGTGATATAAATTTGATCAGTATAAGAGATTTTGCCTACATTTCAGACTTTGATACAGAAATATTTTGATTGATTTTTAAATCTCACAAAAAATATCAAATTAAACACTAACGAATCTTAAAAAGTTAAAGTATTACGAAATTATTTGATTACTCTTTGATATTTCATAAAAGATCACTTAAAAAATCGTCACTCAAAAAGATCATTTATATTTCAGGCGTTTTTATGTGGTTGGAGCATACTCTGGAGCTTTTACATATATAGGCTTTATCCCGGCGGTCTTATTGTTCGAGGTGAAACTAGAAAACATGTTTTTGAATAAACACTCAAGTTTCGAGATACTAAATATTTAAGTAAGTGGAAATAATTAATAAATATACACATACAAAACAGTTACTTGTGGACGAATAAGAAAGTTGCCGAATGACGCGCCAGCGGAGTCGGGCAATCTTATGAATTCCAAAACACATTTTTTGTATGAATTAAACAACTATTTTTTCCCCAAGCGTTTTCAACTAACAAAGTCCATGATGTGACTGTTTAGAACAACTAACATAACGCTAAACTATTTTTTATTTATTGCTGTTTGTTATCAAATTCTTGTTTCCAAATAAAAAGAGGTAATTTAAAATATTAATATGATTAAGAAGTACTCACAAATGTAGGGGAGAGTCGCCGAAATTGAACCGCCTCCTAAATTGAACCAGTCGATTATCTTTTTAAAGACTATATTGCTATGCCATCTATCGTTGAAAATAGTAACAGTAGGACTACAGAATGCTGCAGTTTCAATATGAGTACGGAACTGTTTGGAAAGCGGTAAATACTATTATTCTGTTATACTATTGTGAACAGTCTGGCGCTATTTCGGCGCTAACTATAATTTGAAAAAAGGTTAAAAATTTTCAATTTAGGTTAAATTGAATAAAATAAATGTGTATTGCCTAAATTGAACTGATTAGTGTTGCCTAAATTGAACTGGTTGGGTTCATTGAAAAGAGAAATGGCAAAACAGTTCTTCTGATGATTTGGCAAAGCCGTGTTCAGAAGATGGTTCATGTCTTTATTGTAACGATATAACTACCTGGATTCACTTGAAAATTAGTGCACGGTGCCTAAGTAGTGCATAGTGCGCCTACGAAGAATGTGCTGGAGTAGAAGATGATGATTTCCATGTTCCAGTCACTAGACTTACAGGTTTATTGTGATTTCGAGTGTAGTATTACCCAGTGTCATAATAAATAATTAAGTTTTTTTTGGTTTTATTATTTAGAAAGCTGTTTATTTGAATATCTGCTAGTGGTTCAAATTAGGGAACTCTTGGTTCAATTTAGGCAACTGGTTCCCTAAATTGAACTGATTGTACATTTTTCTAATTTTTTATTTTAATAGAGAATTTATATTTTTTTTCAATATATTTTTAATTGAATATATAATAAACATTATAAAGTATGTCTTAGTGTGAATTTTAATTTAAATAACCGACAATGATCTGAAATACCAATTTTTTTAAAAAAGATTTAATTTGAGCGATATTCTCCCCTATAAGTTCCACCCACATTTCATTGGAAATTCGAAGAACTTTCGACAAGCCACAGACAAATATGTCTTGGGAGTTTGTGACGTTGATCCGAGTAGCAACTAATTTTATAGAAACGTCGAATTTGTTTTTATGGCTTAAGAAATTGATTAGAGAAATCTCGCATTATTGGCATCAAGAAAAATTATTTAAACTACTCAGTTTATTTTTTATACTAGTACAAAACAAAACAGTTACTATGGTAACCAGTTCGTCTTGCTTTTTATACAAAATAATTTGATATTATAGAGTCATATTTGTATCGTTGGATGAAAACTCGGGAATTTGGATTAAACTTGGCACGCAAGTCACTATCTACAACTTTCATTTTGAACAAATGTTTTCCAACACGAAATGTTTCGAGCTTCAGGGGTCATCTACTCTGTACATCGTTAATATAAGCATTAACGGAAAGCAAATTTGACGATAATTCCAAAAAGGTGTAATACTTTGCCATTCTGTGCTTCTTTAATATGTATAGGGCTTTCGATTTTGACTATTCTTTTGAGAGAAAGGTTAATCTTTTTAGAATCAGCGTCAAGCTCAAGATCAAAAGCCACCTAATTTTCTAGTTTTGATTGCCCGAAAAGGTCCAAACTATTAAAGTCCCTCTATACACATACGAGGCGTGTCTAAAAAGTTCGGTGAATGGTATCAAAGAACAAAGGAAACAAAAGATAGAAACAAATAATCTTGATTAGCGTTCAAAATAATCGTCTTGCAACGCAACACACTTTTGACAACGTCCATAAAGTTTCTGGAAGCTGGCAGCAAAGTCATCTTTAGGAATCGATCGCAGGATCGCTGTCACACGTTCTTGGATGGCCAACACGTCCTCAAAACTGGGAAACAGAAAGTAGTCCGCAGACGCAAGATCAAGGGACTACGGTGGATGTTCGAGAACAGTTACGCTATGCTGATCTAAGAATTGGCGCACTCGAATCTGCTGAGCTTCTGTTTGTCGACGGCCGACCCGAACGTGGCTCATCCTCAGTCGTTTCTTTCCCGTCGCGAAAGCGTTTGAACCACTCGTTTCTACTCACGGCTTCTGTCTCGTACACTTGCACTAACATTTCAGCATATTCTTCGTTGTTCTCTCCAATTTGTAGCAGAACTTCATGTTAACGCGTTGCTTCATTGCGCTGTGACAGTACGACTCACACTGACCATGTTAGATCGCCAATATCTGATAACCTTGGTTGCCAGTTGCATTCTCAACTACATGGCGCTTCTAAATATAACTCGGAATATATGCATAACAATGCGCACGCACGTTTGACCCGGAGATATCGGAGCATTCACCGAACTTTTTAGACACACCTCGTATATTATGAAAATTGTGTGCCAAGTTTCATATGTTTTGGTTGATTTTTTAAATTCGAATTTCCGAATAATTTCATTTTATTTTTTCCCTTCCGTTTGTATTGCAGATCTGAAACAAATATATAATGTAAAACAATGAAATGGCAGTTAATAGGACAAAAAGTATTCAAACTCATCAATTGTCGGCGTTTCGGTTTTATTTAAACCTTCTTCAGGACCTGTAATGGGTACAATTTGGTAGTACACAAACTTATGTTATATAAAATTTAGGACTTTTGCCATGACTATGACATCTAATAAAGGTTTAAATAAAACAGAAACGTCGACAATTGATGTGTTTGAATATCTTTTGTCCTATTGATTACCATTTCACTGTTTTACAATGTATAGTATTGGACGCTATTAATTTATTACAAATATATAACATTCGACCGGTTCGCTTATTGATTTCTTTTGAATTGAATAATAGTTTTAACTACACATACAAATTTGAAAAATATTGCAAGGTATCTCAAGATATTTGTTATGGACTTGAGACCATTGCATCTAAAAGAAGATATTCTACAATTTTCCAGAAAGTATAACCTTCTAAGTTACCGACAAAAATTAATTTTGTCCAAATTCTTTAAAACAATAGCTTTTTTTCTTAAGGAGTGTTTCGAGATCTAAAAGAATGATATAGTCAATGTGCAATTCGGAAGGTGTGGAAATGTGGGCGCGGCTCCAGTAATGGTTTGGGGAAGTATAAGTTTGATTAGCTGCAGAGGGTTAATTGCAGTTAATGGAGTTAAGGTGATTCCACAAAGTATAATTCGATATAATTATATCCTCTTTTGTTAAGAAAATTAATTCTCGGTTATTTTAGAATTTGGAGACATAATTTAACTAATTAATTAAATTAACGTGGTCATAGGAAACTTTATGTAACACTGACTTTTTAAAATTAATTTTTTAACGGGTATATACTTTTGTTTATACCTTAATTCAGGAAGTAATTTATTTCTGGTTCTTGTAAGTCTATAAGGCCAAATCACCTAAATTTAGCAAAAAACTTACTATACGCTGAATGAACAAAGCCAAACTAAAAAGTTGTTATGCAACAATCTGGTATCGATGTAATGGTTTAATCGTTACCGATATAGAGTGGCTTATCTTAGTTTTGCCTATGGCCTAATTAATGTATTAAAAATGCTAGATATTTCTTAAGTGATGCTTACAAGTAAAGACTTTTTTATGTACCTCTGTATTACTTCAGACGGTGTTTCCCGAGAGCAAGGTAAGATCATTACCGAAATACGTACTGGCATGCGTCAAAAACAAATGCATTTGTTTAGAACCACCGTTTAAGACAGCGTTGTGATAAGCCACATCTGTAATTAGGATATCCTCACAAGGATAACGAAGCTATAACTGATATTTACGTATTGTGCAACGGGACTTGTGCCAAAGAATTTGCATGACACTCAAACACACTATTTCTTACATGTTTCTCATAAGAATTCCTATTCGCTAGATAATCTTGACAAATAGCACTAGAGCTTGTTCTTTTTCCAAGGCGAATGTCTACCTCAAACTTATTTTCTTTGATAAATTTTACTTGAGCTATCCCACTCCCATCTCTATTGAATTACTAAGAAGCTAAGTTTTCAGCGAAGAATATAACACCTTTTTGTGGTATAACCTGCAAAAATTTTTGACTTAGACTTTAACCTGTGTCTACATAGGCATATATTCTATATTCTACATAGAAGTGATACCCAATGAAGCCAAACAAAACAAAGTACCTATATACATATTTTCTTTAGAAACAATAATAAAAATTTATTATCTTAACTATAGTCGTTATTCAAGAGGTTTCAAAAGAATGTTTAATCTTTTTTGTTTAAGATACGACAGTTGTTAAGGTTCAGTCATAGTACCCACAACGAGCATGCTAACAGTAAAATTGAAACAGTTTTTGAAAGTTACTAAAAATATTAAAGTTTTGTCGTTGCGTCTAAAAAGTTTCTATGTATTATACGACAGTCTTATTACAAACTTTGACATTATTGGGATTGATGCCAATTAAGATCTTTCTAAAACATTTTCACATTTTTCACGAATACAGAATTGGATCCATGAAACTATCAATTTTCTCAAATCAAATAGTAGATTTTTGCGTAGACCACAACTCCTCTGCAAGTTTTAACATCGAATGCATCGTTTCACCCAAAGAAAACAATTTTTAGAAATGTCTAAAAGCTTTAAAAAACGGACAAATAATATTTTTCTAATAAATTGTAAATTCTCTGTTCTAGATAGTGTAATTGATTGGTAAGTCTATACTTTTAAGAAAACAAATGCTTTGGATGTATTTGAAGGAGTACACCAAAGTTTAAAGGTAAGATCCAATGTGTCAATTGTCTCAATAATGCTTTATTATGTCTTTTACATGCAATAGTTAATAATCTGCGATTTGTCTAGATAATAAAGAAGTAAGGTTGTTACGTAACAAATTGGTGAGAGACTACTGGTTTTCCTCGTAAATACCGCCATTATCCAATGGCGTCAATACCAGTATGTATTGGCAATGATTTTTATTTCCATGGTTACATCTTGAAGTCTGACAAGATTCCAGATGGCAACGTTTAGTTGTGAAAGTATCTTCAAAGACCTTACAAAATATATTTTGTAGAAACGTATCTGCAACTTTCGTTGCTTGTGCCGTATAATAAGCTTAAGCCATATTAGCAAAGATAAACTAGTACCATACACCAATAAGGTCTCAAGCTGAGAGTGCGTGGAAACTAAATACTTTTTTAATAAGAGACAAGAGATACTGTGATTTTTGGTAAATTGTGGCATTACCCATTTTATATTTGCACTGTTTTTAAAACTTTGTAATGTTTTAATTTTACAGACCCTCCGACGCGTTATCGACATTCGCCAATGGTTGTTGGGCTCTTATATTAAAATGTAAAAATTATGTCGCATCACAGATAATAATGTGCGGATGTACCTATTATTCTTATGACTCCAGCTGATCTTTTATTATGGTTTTTGTTTGTTTGTGGGATATTCCTTGTACATCTTCTGACCGATTGCTATGATCATATGGTCTAGTCTACTAGAATTTAGCCGAATGAAATTCCACTTAGGAATTCTCATAACGTTAAACGACGGATTGACACATCTAAGAAGAACGCATGTTTTACTTTTTCTTCGCTAGGAAAAATTACCGATCGGAGATCGAACCTGCGACTTTTGGCTTATGAAGCAAACATGCGAAGCACTAATCCGCCGAAGCTGGCCTATTTTATGTGATTAGACCAGTAGTGTCAGCAAGTTTATAACAGTTATTTTTTAAAATTTGACGTCGAAGTTGTCTGTAAAACGTTCATTGTGAATATATCGCGCAAAACATTTAATCCTACTTTGATAATCTTGTAATGTCAAAGTGTTATCTGTCATCTGTTTGCTATAAAATTATAAAAGTGGGCTTAGGCATGTTTTGCAATATGTTCACAGTGAATGTTTCAAGCCAACTGCTACGTGTCAAACTTAAAAAACTTACCTTGAAGTAAATGCTTACGCTGTTGCATACGATTGTAATAGCTTTAGTGAGTTAAAAAAATACATTCTACCTCTTTCAATTTCTTTTCTTACAACACGAATACAGAACAAAGAGGCATTGTCGAGTGGTGAGGTAGACACCTGGCTAGTGTTCCTAAAAGTGGTAGTGGGGTAGAAGCAATTGATAAAAACTTGCAACTGGATGTTGTATACTAACTGGATATGCATGCACTTGGAATTAATACTTTAAATCCATCCATAACAAACGGTGCGCAATAACGCGCACCCCGGTGCTTAAGTTCGCTGGAATTCTAATCCATTAAAAGTCTGTACTATAAATCTTGATGGTAGGAGAAGTAGTAGCGTAGAATAAAACTTTTCGTCTTAACGAAATTGTCACTATCCCACTTCCATTTTTATGAATGTTTTTATATTCCTTTAGCAAGCCCATGCGCTTCCAATCTGTATAGTAGAATTAGGGTCATTCCATGCCAATTCATCACAAAACTTTTCAACCCGACCATAACTTACGTAGGTAAAGTTATAGCCCTCAAAGATGCACGGTATTCATACAGCAGGATTGCAAACATGATAAAAAATGTAAAATTTAGGCTTACAAGGTTAACAAAAACAGTTCACAACTTTGCTTCTAATCATAGTAGAACCTTCGTCTTAGGCTTGTTTTAAAGCTAAAGGGGCATAGTTTTCATAAATAATTGTTTTATAATAAAATGTTAAGTTTTTCATGTCAAGGTCGCATGATGTGACCTTTGACCTTGAATATCTAAGAAAGTGTACCATTATTTTTTTAGGAATACAATATATATTATACAGTTAGATGCAGTCTCTGTTTGGTGTAAGTTTCATTTTGGGAAGCCTTTGGGGCAGGAGTAAAAAATTATTAAAAGATTTTAGTTAAACACTTCTTACACAAAACATGCATCTGGAAGTTCAGGCGTATTTAGTGTAAGAAGTGTTTAATTACCATCTTTTAACAATTTTTTTTACTCCTGTTCCCCAAGGCTTCCTAAAATGAAACTTACACCAAAGAGAGACTGCATCTAACTGTACTTATAACATATTGTATTTCTATAAAAATAAAATTGAAGATACACTTTCTTAGTCATTCAAGGTCAAAGGTCACATCATGAGACCTTGACATGAAAAACTTAACATTTTACCGCCAAAAGAGTTGATCGCGTTAATGTTCATTTCGTCATCTAGCATAGTAAAAATAGTCAATCTTGACTATTTATAGAGTTTATTGGCTCTACTCTAAGTACAGCACTAGTTAGGACCATAGTATATGTATGTATATATATCATCTATTGAAATAAGTTTTTTCAGCATATACAATGATGCGTCCAATTGTTTAAAGACAATTACTAGTAATCAAATTAACCAAAGTGCTGATATCTACAGAAATAATACTTCTACCAAACTACATCTCAAAATCAAGGTCTTAAGATTATCTTAGGTTTTGAGCCAAATGCGAGCCAGTATCCTATATCTTCATAGCGACATCTTTCTTCGTGGACAATTTTTGTTATAAATGAAGGTTAAGTTCAATTCGGTAATTTAATAATATTTCAAATGTATTTCAACAAGTTTGTGAAGGAGAATAGGAGTAAAGAAACTCACAAAAATTATGCTGAAAGCAGAACCTACTCACACTGCTAATTATTTAATTTTCTAAACAGAAGGATGAAAACCAGTCATCAGAAGTTACTGAAGAATTCCCCAGAAGCAACGCTTTTTGTTTTAAAAGTATAAATAAATGCGAAATAAAACGGAGAAAGTGAAAACACACTAAAGAGTCACCATTCGGTGATTTTATTCTAAAAGGTTGAAATATTTGTAGATAGAAAACAAAACGTAATTTGAAATGACACTTCCTTTTTAGTTTTGTCTCTTTACAGGTCTATGAAGTTGTGAAAATTTACATTTTATGAAAGATGTATAATGAAACTAAAGGATTGTTTTATGGTTTGCATCTTAAGTAGGAGCATTTCGGTTTCTCTTTTTTAATTCTTTCAGAACATAGATTTCTTGTTTATATTTACATTAGCATTACAATTCCATAATTATTTTCATTTTTATTCAAAGCAAGAATGATTAAATACTATAAGAGTAAACGTTGTTTTATTAATTAATTAATACAAGGATATGGTTCTTAGGTGCTGCACTATTCTAAGATAAAGGGAACAGCAAAAACTGAGCTAAAGATACCACCGAAGCACACGTATAGCTAACTGAAAAACCATCTCACCTCGTTTGAAATGAAGTTGCAAGGGTTTTAGGCTTAATGTGATAAAAAGCGGCTTATATGCTCAGTGATAAGTCGGAAAACAGCCACAATTTTATATTTTTAAATTTCACAGAGTGGCGTGTGGGCAGTTTTCTGGAAAATTTATGTCATCTTATTCAGGAGATAGATTTTTCTTAACAAAACGATATTCGAGGATTTATCAATAACATTTCTTGGTATTGAAATGTGATATTATTGACTTTTGCTGATTGTGGGTTCACTGTTTCCTTTGAAGTTTCTGGGTTAAGATTGAAACTTGAAAAATATTATTACAATTAAATAGGTATCTTGTCAGAGATTTTAAATAGAGCTAAACTGGATTAATAAGGGTAGCTCTAGCAGTAATGACTTTTATTTAATTAGATGTTAATAAAAAAGACTGATCTCTTAGACAACTGATACCTGCATTTAATTAATTGGATGTAAATCTTGTTAATTTATTTCTCGTTCTCTGTAAAAAAACAGGTTTCAGTATTTACAGATATGTTTACTGAGTTTATTTGTCGCACCCGTCAAAATATATAAGATATTTTTTAGTTGAGTAGCCATGGGTAATATTCCTTAATTTTATAGTCCCCTTTAACCCATGCTAAGTGTATAGTCCTTAGTTCTATTAGTGTATGCAAAATCTTTTCTATTTATTTATGTTGAAAAAGGAAAATATACAGGTGAAAGGTTTATTAAGGCGGCTACTGGTTTGCGTAACGTTAATCTACCATGGTTTACCGATTAAATATACACTAAAAGTTGTTGCATATAATACACACGTATGTGCACGTATATTATGGTGTGTATATTTAACATTTAATATTGAACTTATAATTTCTAATTTAGGGTTATTCCAGTTTCTGAATGATACATTTTTATAAATGTTTATTACTTTTTGAGAAACAAACTGGGGAAAATCTGTTACAAAAAATATATACCTGCGTTAAGCTGTCATGAGCTTATCTTAAAATATTGCCAAACCGTGGTGTAATGTGTGCCTGAATTTCAACTACTGACGATGGTGATATATTAAAACTATAATTAAAACGCTTAAAAGGCAGTCTCCGAGAAACACAAATTTGGAATAAAAAAAATCTGTGTTCTCTAATTTGCTTCAAACTTTCAGAGATGATTCTTTAGCTTATAAAGGCTGTACTGACCAAAGAAGGCATCACTTATATTGATAAGCTGGGCGTAGCAGGGTGGTAAAGGTCAAAATGCTAACTTTGCGTAGAAGCATCATATACTCACAAAACCACACTGCTTAAAACCATTAGGAGGTTCTATTTTTTAGTAGTTTTCTTGACATAACTTTGCGTACAGTAGGAATTTTCGGATGCACCACATGACAAAGTTGTTCTACTCGTGGGCCCGTCAAAATTAGGTATAGCATGTGAGTACGCGATGCTTTTACGCAAAGTTAGCATTTTGATCTTTACCATCAGGAGGTTCCATTTTTTAGTAGTTTTCTTGACATAATTTTGCGTACAGTAGGAATTTTCGGATGCACCACATGACAAAGTTGTTCTACTCGTGGGCTCGTCAAAATTTGGTATAGCATGTGAGTACGCGATGCTTTTACGCAAAGTTAGAATTTTGATTTTTACCATCCTACTACGCCCAGCTTATCAATGTGAGTAATGTCTTCTTCGGTCAGTACGGCCTTTATGAGCTAAATAATCATCCCTGAAAGTTTGAAGCAAATTGGAGAACACAAGTTTTTTTCTGTTTCCATTTTAGGCAAATTTATTTTAGTTTCCAGTCTCTTAATACTTTACGGATCTAAACAAAAAAACAAACAACTTTAGCTTTAGATGCTGCTAATTTATCTTAAAATTCTTGAACTACAATTTTTGCCACCATTTGCAACACCGACTTGGAGATTCTAGAAGATTTTGGTTGTTGAAGTAAAAAAAACTCCCTAAATGTCGTTGGGGCGAAATGGTGGATTTAATCCACGAAGTTGCAAAATCTCTAACCAAAGTTTACCAGCTGCTTCTCTGTACTGCAGCCAAATATCACATCTAGCTAGAGTTGTGAACTACCAAGTATAGAGATATCAATCTCAAGTACTTGAGTTGTGCATGTACTTGGCAATTCAAGTATTTTTTAGAGCTTTGTCCAGCTCTGTTTGGAGGGTTATCTGTTGTCTATTAACCTACAGTTTCTAAAAGTAAGGCACCTCAAGGTATCTACAAGTATGAATTGGAAATAGAATTTAGAACCATACATGAGGACATGCAGTTTAGTTCAGAGGAACTTCAATAGTTTTTAGTTTTATTCATAAGTAAATTTTGTTCTATTTTCAACACAAATCAATGAAGTTAAATGAAGTCAAGTACTAACATGTTATTGCTTTTAATAAGCTTTAACATAGCCTTCATAGTATACACATCATAGTGTGCGTCTAACTAAGAGATTTTTAGTGATCTAGGGCAACACATCGAAAATTATTTTTATATCCAATGATTCTATTGCAACTCTAAAGCTTTAGGGGAATATCAAATAACTGTCAGTGCCATACTGTAAAAAGCAAGTGTACTGTTTCATAACCTACTTCTGTAACATCGGGGTAATCTTGATCTATCAGTATCAAAGCTTGTCCAGATTACAAACTCTTTCCCGAGACAATTATCAAAGTTTCCAAATGAATTCTCAATCAGAAGACGAAGTCAAAGATTATAATTCAAGTACTTCATGAAGATTCAGTATGTGATCCATTCTAATTTGAACTTAATTATTTTCAAGGAAAGTAAAGATCGTATTTTTAATTTTTATAACTCTCACATAAGGAGCAGCATTTAATACTTCTGTGACAGAAACAAATTGGCAAGTATATACTCGGTTCTAAATGCCACCCAAGTATACTACTGTTTTAACTGGAAATCATAAAAATCATAATAAATTTCAGTATCAGCTAACGAATACGTCACATGCTACACTTGTAGTGGCTTAAGTTGTTGGTCACTAAATTTAAACGTGGATGAAAACATATTATTGGTTATCTATATATTTAAAACACAAGGCTTATTTTTGTTCCAGTTCGTTTGAGAGTTCTACTGGGCCGACTTACGTGATTCTTTTTTATATTAAAGCTATCGCTTAAATAAATAGTGATTAGGCCGTCATTGTAGGACATTTGCCATTTCAATAAGTATCCGGGAATATTTTCATGGAAAGTTACCAAAAAATAAATTTTAGGAAATTTGCCAGCACTATTTTCATGTCATGTTTTTGAAATATGTACTAATAGACGTTTTCAAGAATTTTTTAAACAAGATCGATTTTTGATTTTATTATCATTTCGTAAGGTAGAATTTTCGTATGTATGTAGAATAAACTGGGGAGGGGTAAGCCAGAGAGGAAGACATGTTGGAAGAGAGGAGGGTAAGCTGGGAGAGAGGAGTGCTAGGCTTAGAATTTTCAACTGGTTATATTTGGTTGCGTTTATTTAAATAATCACTCACGAAAATCCAAAGGATTTTAATCACATAACGAATGTTGTATATAGGGAAATCCTTTAATGCTTTTGACCGTCATGTCTTGACGAGGTTTCCCTAGTAATTATTATTAATATGCTGAGTCTATTAATTTTCAAATTTTATTACATCAACAGCTCTCTTTAGCACTTATGTACTGCAGTTTTTCAGCTAATTTATATTTTTGAACCGAAAGGTTGATTTTACTAAAGTACTTCCTTTGCGTTTATCTCGAGTACTCATACTAGATAAAACTGTTCTGTTCTAGGTTACACAAGGCTCTGATTGGGAAGATATATCTCCTGAACTTGTTACCTATGTTTAGCCTAGAATAAATTGATGCTTCTACGGATGCATTCCGTAATTTATTGTTAGTACTTTGTCATTAAGACAAATATATGGATTAGAATAGGAAAGATAAAGAGGTATTGATGTATCAGTGAAGTATGGGGTATGAGGTAAGAAATGAGGAGCATGAGAAAAGGAACTAGTTTTATAAAATTTAAAATAAGACTTTGAATCTTCGATGGTAAATAAAAGAAAGTACTGGTAAGAATAAAAAAAAACATCTTATGAAGTATGACCGAAAACAAAACAAACCATTTTGAAAATATAGGTCTTCAAAATAATGAAGAATAGCGATTTTCACGATTTTTCACTTCATCATACTAGTATTTATTGTTAATGTTAATTATAATTAACACTGCCTAACATAATTATACATTATATACATATGGCGAAGTGTGAATCTTAATGATAACCACAGATATGTGTTCGGGTGGTTGCCGGGACTGACTGCTTAACGTGCCCCCCGACAGCACGGCAATCTGTATTTGACTGTTTTCACTGTATCTTCTTCTGATTTCTTCAAGTTTTTATGAGTATTTCTCATTACTTTTTTGCTGTCATTGAAAATTGGAATTTCCACACATTTCTTGATTTCCTGAAGACCTATGTTTCCAAATCCAGACATACATTAGTTTCCAAAGATGTATCAATATCCTATCTTAGCAAATTGTTTTTTCATTTTTGTCTGTCAATGTAAATTGCGCTCCTAGTCATAATAAATAGTTATAAGAAAGTTTATATAAAAATAAATATAAGATCCATATAAGTGCAACCGCTGCACGCTGGTTAATTTGGACAAGAAATGATTGTTCAGCCTGCTTGGACGAGACAAAAGAACCGAAACGGGCCCCAGTAGTGATAAAAAACATGACAACGCAACAAATTGCCTCCGCATCTAATATTTTGCCACGTGTCTAAAAGCCTTAACTGCTTTATCAAAAAAATATAACAAAATCAACAATAAAACACAAATCAAAATAAATTAAAGTACTTTGACATACTTCCAATATTTAACAGTACTCCAAGCACTTAAAAGTACTTCAAGTGTTCAGAAAGAGTATTTTACTTAATACTTGTACTTGGTATTTTTGATTTTCAGTAAAATACTTAGAACTTGAAGTACTTTACTACTGGTTAAAAGTACTGGTTTCTTACTAGTCCAAGTAAAAAAATATACTTAGTACTAGCTACTGGTTACTCCCAGTACTTCCATTGAGTACCAGTGACAACTCTAAGCTATACTAAAATCTAAATACATAGTATTTGCGATTGTCGAACATATTATTTATTTAATATTGATTAATTTATTCAAATATTGAAGTAATTCGATAAACATATTTTATTAAGGTTTAAAAAATTACAAAATGACTTTATTGTTGCCATTTATTTTTAAATGACGGCTGTATAGCTATTATCCCATCTTGTTTGTTAATTATTGCTCTATTTTAAACATTATTGCATGATAACTGTAAATGATAAATTATTGCTTGTATGTGTCGTTCACATTAACTTTAAATGGTTAATTCGTAATTTATGTAAGGATGGATAGTAAAAATCAATTTGAAAATTGTCAGAGCCATAAATGTACCTAAAAATACATAACATAGAAGTCATTCAATTTTAAAGAAAATTCTAAAGGCATTAAAACAATGACACCTCGTTTAGGGTGCTTAAAGATTAATTGCGTTGCAGTGCAGTTGCGTTAATTCATGGCCACTGTTGTAATGCTACAGAGGGCGCTGAATGTTAATGTTTTTAATTCTAAAACAAAAGTTGAAATCTCTGTTTTGTTTTAATGAATAGTTGCTAAACCTCAATTATGGACTTTCAGGTTATGTATTTTGTTTTTCATTCTAATTTATGAAGAACTTTAAAACCAGCATTGAAATAGTTCTTGAGTTTTATCAATTGAATTGTGATAGTTCTTTGACTTTTAACGTCTAATACAACTAAAGCAGATTAAGCCTAAGAACGTGTCAAAATAGGAATAAACTGATAATCTATTTTCAGGAATCAATTTCAATCAATTCCATAGCCAGTTTTTAACTTTGCCAAGTTAAGAATATTCCTAAAACTTTCATCCATCACTTTGTTCCTGAATTTGAAAAGAAATCGTATCATGTAGTAAATCGTTGCTGATCACAATGTTTAACAATGGTGCTTTAAACGTTTTTTCGCCGTCTGCACCATCATAGTATTTGTGACCTTTTGTAATGTAGTGGTGGGGGACAACAGTTTTTAAAGAACTTTTCAATGAAATCTCCAGTTTTTTGTTACTTTTTCAATTCAAGCTTTCTTTCTGATATCTGTCATTGAAAAAAGTCGCTTCTTCTTCTTAAAGAGTCTCAATTTCATCTGGAACACTCGCAACACAGGCAAAAGTAGCAATCTTAAGAAGCTCGATTACACAGAATGTCTTTAAAATTTCTGAAATGTTTGAAGTGACGCTGTAGGCTTCCGTAATGAGCCTGAGATTTTGATGTATTAAGGAAGTACAAGTGTTATTGAAACCGCTATGCTGTGAACAGGTGCATTGTCGAGATGGAAATGTGGAAAACTTTAAAACTGGATGAAAACTACGAAACTCGTTGTAAAGTTCGTCAAGTGTTGGTATCATTTTGCATTTTACTGCCTGTTCAAACTGTTCTGTTTTTGAATTGTTAATTTCCGAACGATATTCCTGAAGCTGTGACAAATGTAGCTGTCCTTCAAATTTAAGTAAAATTTTATATTAGCCTTACTTAGTTTCTTCTGAAATTGGATTTCTTTTTCTTGAAGGAGGATAAGAACATGCGACTTCTTTGTACCTGCAAGGATGCTTTCTTTGGCATGTAGCTGATGCAGTTCGGTTTCTCGATTATATCTTCAATATTAATGGATTTTGGCAAACAGTTCTGTACTGGAACCTGCTTCTCTAGATTTGATTGTTAAGCCCTTAATCAAATTCAAACGACCTCGACATGATTTCTTTTGAATGTCTGTTCGGTGTCGTGCTGGTTTCGAGATTAGTTCTTGATCAATGGATTCAAAAGGCAAGACTTGGATTTTTGTTCAAGTTTCCGAAATTTTTGCTTAATTGTTTTTGCGGACGCAATTACACTTCTTCGGGGCGTTACTGGTGATAGTTCTAATGTAGAAAAGACTTATTATTAGATAATTATATGTAGCAAGATTGTTGACTATTTCTTACCAAGGAAAGTGAATATCTTATTCAATGTTCAACGAATTATGTGGAGTAATAGCTAAAAATGATTAGAGGATAGTATTTACACATTTTAATTCTAAGTATTTTAGAATGCACTCACCTTCGGCAACAACCATCTTGATTGCAGAAGCTTGAGGTGAAGCGGGTTCTGCTGTCATTATCCTGTAATTCAAACAGGTTCATAAGTACTGTTGAAGAAGAGCAGCTTAATAAGTAGTAGTAGTTTTGCCATTTGTATCTAAATCCTGAACTTCGAGTTTTTTTTCAATTAATTTTTGCTTAAAAGACCAACCCAGTTTTGGCTAACATAAGATAGCGATCACATAAATTAAAAAAGTGTCACGCTTTTTGTAGTCCAAACTTTGCAGTCTTATTCACTCTATGATTTGGAAAGTTTATGGGTTTCCACATCTCGTTCGAACACGGTTTCCTGATTTTTGTGGATTCCAATTTGATAAACTGGACAATGGGAGGATGGTTAGTAGTTAGAAAGGTTTTAAAAATTTTACTTAGAATTATTAAGTTAAAAGTAAAAAAGTTAAAAGAAATAGTTCTTCCATTCGTACGTTACTTGTCTGTAACCTTGCTGGGCCACTTATCCTGGACTTACTTTGGTGGCAATAGTTAGTACTTCTCTCAATAACACCCGAATTATATTTCTTTTATTTACTTATTTCTTTCATTTATCTTTTAACGAATTATTTTATAATTAATAATTTTAAAGCAACTGTATTTATTTCTATACCACAATCAAAACACATATTAGTTTGTCTACTTTTTTTTTATAAAGGTATATGGTATGTACCTTATTGGTTGCTCCGTAATTTTTACTCCAAAATTTGTACTTGTTCGCAGAGAAAAGTTCCTAAAAACCTTACAAGAAGCGGTGTAAGACGGCTCTCACACTGAAGTAAGAATCAATCAGCAACTAGCAACTGGCAATACGCAATATTAACGCTATCGGATTGTTTACATTGAATTTAATCAAATCTCACACTGAAGCAACTGGATAACATTTTTGTAGAAGCCATATCAAGTTCTTCCAGTGTGAGGCTTCTGATTAATTTTAATGTAAACAACCCATACATATTGCGTGTTGCCAGTTGCTAGTTGCTGATTGCTTCAGTGTGAGAGCCGTCTAAGTGAACCCCCTGGTAGAATTCTATGAAATTTCGAGTATAGTAGGTGCAGAAGCAGTATTTTCCTCTAGCAATAAGAAACAGTCACTTCGCAGACCAAACAAAAAACGCAGAATAAAGTTGCGGGGTAACCTTTAACAAAAATAAAAGCAGATGCGTTTGGACTCGTAGTACAGTAAAATAGAGCAAAATTAACCGAATAAAGGAATGCATGAAGGCAATTTTATTACACAATACTTACGCAAGTTAATAGAATCTTAATACAACTTTCAGATTTTAAAAATCCATGGCTCACTGGATATAGGCAAAGGAAGCATGAGTATTTTTCTTTTTGTGGTGATTATTGGAATACTATTTATGCTACAAGTCAGAAATCTGGTATAGGACTGTAAGAGCCCTGAAGTCCTGATTTACATTGCGACATTAGAATTCGTCTACGCCTAGGTTAGTAGGCCAGTAGATTAATTACTACGATTGTGAACTTTTTTATTCTTTATCCGGGTCATATGATAATTTTACACATAAAGTGAGACATAAAAGTTGTGGCGACAGTAATCTAGGCATCTATCGTGGCAAGCTAGTTGTATTATAGATAATACTGCTTTTTGTTCTCGTCATTAGCGTATAAATTAAAATGTATGCTACTCCAATATACGGACCTGAAGATTGTAAAATACAACTTGTATAATGTACAAAAATTACTAAAAAAATTATCAAAATCGTCGTATTCCTTATGATACATCGAAGCTTGCTATAACATAGGTTGCGATGGCAACTGTTACGTTATCGTACCCACAGCTTTTAGATCTCACTATTATATGTGTAAAGAGTTTATATGACGCGCGTAGAAGAAATGTAAAAGCTTATTATCGTGTCTCTGTTCCAGTAGGCCTAGAAGAATTCTAATGTGTAAGATTTTCATATCCTGCGCATAAAGAATAAAGAAGTTGACAATCGCAGTACCTAATGTACCCCCTAAATCTAGAAGGTGTAGAAAAACTCTAATGACGCCATGTAGATCAGGACGTATTTTCATAGTTCAGATAGGACATATTTTCAGATTTGAGACTTGTAGCATGAACAGTATTCTAATGATTTCCAGAAAAATAAAACAATATTCATTTGTTAGTTCTTTGCTTATATCTAGCTGATCCATAGATTCTTTACATCTGAAAGTTGTTTTGAGATTCTATTAAATTACCTCATATCCATCTATATTATATTATTCTGTGCATTTCTCGTGGGAAATACAGCGTATTTGCTATATGCTCGGAAACTATACATAATATAGGTGAATAAGGCAAACACCAGTTTCTGGGGAATTTATAATAATAATAATAACGACTACTACACATAACCTGGAAACCAGGCACTAATAAAACAAGCAATAAAAAAGCTGGTGGATTTTGTACGTAAAACCTTCCAAAATTGAGTTATTCAAAAAATTGCAATTTAGCTGCATCTTTTGAAGATGACGTATGTATTCCTGAATTTTCAGTTTCCTACTAATTTTTTCATTATTAATTCTTATCTTAATGTACTATTACTGAATGAGGAGCCCATGAAAACATCCATCTCGCATAACTTGAAGGACTGCGTTTGAAGTGATGACTCTTCTAAGGGTCACAGTTCCAAGGAGAAGGGATCGAGTGCTGTATTGAGTACTTTTTGCATCTTCGAAAAAACTGTTTTGACTTTCGGGGTTGTCCGGGTCGCGTTTAAAAAAAGAAAAACCTCCTATCCGATGTGCTTTTGAGTGCCCTTTCGCGTGATGTGCTTGAGTTAATACGGAATGCCATCCTATTCCATAATGATGAAACTTGAAAGGTCAAGTAATAATAAATAGGAATTTATAATAAATATGTCTGATCGTTTAGAATCTGTTATAAAAAAACAATATAATTTCAATAAAACAAAATAATTTTAAATTAAACTGGCGAAGCTTTGCAGATCGCTAAATGATCCTCGACCCATAAATGATAGCGATAAATACATCTTCGGCAGTGAGAACATCTAAGGAAGGTGGTTCCCGTGAACTTAACATGTCACAGATAGCACTAACATTTTCTAACTAACAGCTGAAAAAACTTGTTTAACTCTTCTTTACTTGAAGCTCTTTTCTTACGTCTTATTTTGGAAAAAATGGCTGCTCAAACACACTTTCTTCAATTCGAGACGTTTCAGCTTTCTACCAATTTTTCCTTTTATTAAATAGTGGATGCGTTACTTTTTGACTACCTGTCTTTGCCCGTCTGTCTGTCTGTGGACCGTCAGATCTCGAAAACTAACCGTTTGATATGAAATTTAATTTCACAAAATTATGTGTAGGATCATGTACAGCTTCAAGTTAATGTTTGCAACCCCATTCGACAGTTAAAGCGTTAGTAACCTATGTCAAGAATTATAAAATTTTTAAATCTCGAAAAGTATTGATCATGCATCCTCAAAAATTTCTTTAGTTTTTGCTCTTTCAAAGGAGCTAAAGAAGTTCTTCGGGTACTTACGTACATACTTTTAAACGCTCATTCACCTTATGCTTAACTCAATACAACATACCGTCCATTCTCCCTGGCAATTATGGCCCTTACAAGGAGAATTGCATCAAACCCATAAACTCCTTTAACAAGGTGCGTGAGATGGATGTTTTTGCAAAATTTTAGGCACTGGTTTTCCTGGGAAAAGCAAAATATGCAATGCATCAATAAAGACAATTGAGGCAGGTTTGCAGGAAATTTTTAAAAATTATCATGATTTATTTTATATGTAATATTTATATAATCTATTATATATCTTAAATTGGAAATATTTGTTTAAGAATGTACGTTAAATATTTATAGACTATGAAGATTTAAATGTAAATTTTTCGTTCAAAACGAAACATTTAGTGAGTATTTCTAACCATGATAATTTTTATGTAACGTTATGTTTTATTTGTAAACGAAACGTTAATCAAATAGATACTTTTAAATATTAATTTTATAAAATCATAGAAACATTTAATACATAATGATACGATATTAGGTTACTTTAATGTCCCACGTTTAGGAGACTATATGATACGATATTAATATGGGGTTATTAAAATAAATCCGACTGGACTTCCCAAAGACGCAGACAAAATATGCATATAAATGTAAAAAGATGAAATAAAAAAATTACAACTTGCTTACCTTTAATTGAAATAATGCTCCAGCTAAATGCAAAGTAGAAATGAAAACCTAACTTTTCATACTTCAGACTCTCTCAGGCTGGTCGTTTCAATGGATAACTAAATTCTTATAATTAGGGACACAGCAATAGAAAATCAAATTTACACAATTACATCTTATAGATAATGACAACCAATTTTATTTATATCAACAAGTAATAATGAAACAATCAAGACATCAATAATTGTTTATTACTGAAATAGCAATGAAAAAAAAATTAATACAAGTTTCTCTCTTTTTATGCTGAATTTAATTTTCATTAATCTCAAAATAATTAAATATTATTTATTTGTAGATAAACTAAATTCATTTCAAAAGAATTAATTGTTTTAGTTTAACTATAAAAAAACTACTTTTTGAAATTAAGAGAATAATTTGTTTACAACTCTATATGCCATTTTTGGTATCATCAAAATGTCTTATATTAATAATTAAATTAAGTACTACAGAAAAACTTACGGTTTTTAATTACTAGGATTGCCATCTTTTCCCTGTTTAAAAATTGCGCTACAAGATTACCAATTTGATGATTTTCAATTCCCCTTGAATCAGCTGTTTGGCTTTATTAAAGTTGATAAATAAATCAAGAAACACGTGTCATTGATCTAATAATGCATAATTATTTTCAATTAAAAAAAGATTTTACAAAATTGCAATACCAAATCCATTTAATTTTTTAAAACCATGGTAAGTATAATTGTATTTATTTTCCATTTGTATGGATTTTCCAAATCCATTTAATTATTTAATAATTTTTATATTTTTTTCTTATTATCAGATATTAAACGAAGGACGAAATAAACACTTAATTAACTTTTGGCACTTACTAATTAAACACTTGCACCTTCTGCAAGATGTAAATTGAAAAAAATTTGTCTATTTATATGATTTGGCTAAAACAATTGCCTTCTATACAAATTTTGAACAAAAAAATTGACTGTTAGCATTACATGAATACAGCAACCATAGCAAAAACCAATTAAATAGTCTTGTAGGAAAATAAATTCCGAATCAGTAGTATATAGTACTTGTATGAACAAACAAAATTAACTTGACTATTGAATGTGGATGATTTTTTACTTAAAACTATTTATTGACTTAATTACCCAAAAACACCTTTTCACACCTTCCTATCTCCACAAATTTAATCATTATAATCTGAATAACTCTATTTACTTCTTTTTAGATGAGAACAAATTCAAATAATAAACCAATTACAATATTTAAATGAACGTTTCAAAGGCGCAACATAATTACATATTGTTATAATGATATCAACAACAGAATTCAGACCTCTACATTTAAGATTGTATCAATTATGTGGTAAAGAAGCAGTTTTACAAAGCTTGTCCAAAACAATTCAACGAAGAGCTTTAAAAATTTAAATTACATGAACAGAAATTAAATTACAGAAAATATAGTTTTAACTAAATTCTTATAAGGCAAGTGAGTAACTATTTGTATATACGCTTAATACAGTACACCTTGTTTGTTTCAGGTGAAATCTATTTTACATTAAAATTGACCTATATTGAATTAAATTGAAAAATAGATTAACGTCACCTAAATCGTTAATAGGCAAGGAAGATTAACTAAATTCTATTAAAAAATCAGTTTTCCAGGTGACCTTTATCTGCCTATAGTGTTCAAGTGTGCATGTTAATCATAAATAACTGAATTTTAACTCACAAAAGAAAAATTACTATTTTAAAAATCGAGGTTATGCAACCAATCTAACGTGTCGTTTTGGATTGCATAAATATGTTTATTTCAAATTATTGTGTGGGTGAATTCCTTTTTGGCATGTGAAATATCATGACAATATGTTATATTTTTATATATTTGTCCAAATATTCTTTATAATAAAAAAACGCATTTAGTATTTAAAATACATTTAACAAATATGTATTTATTAAATATAGTATGATACTAGGGTACAGTTGATTAATAAAGATTTACACGTGTTTATTTTTATTATAACGAATAGTTAAACATTGCAATGTATCTCTTGATTTGCTTAGAAACTTGATATATAGCCACCTTGGATAAAAATTAAAGATTCTGATGCTGTAAGATATCTTGATGAAGCTTTAAATTAAGTACTTATTTCATGTTTACCTAGTACGCTTTGTTTTAGTTAAAAAAACATGCTAGACAATTACATGTAATTTAAAAATACGGGAAAGGTTAATGGATAAATATTTTCATTTTAAAATTTTCTTTCTAAATTAAATTTTATTCTACGCAGAATACAAAAAGCCTATAGTTTTAATTTTTCTGCATTTAAAATTGAAGAAAGTAATTGAAATGGATTATCTATTGAATTTACTGAGGCCTAATATGATAAAAAAACAAAAGAGAAAACGTGTCAGTCTCTTTTGTTGTGACGCAAAAATGTTTTTCCACATCGAGAACTTTTAATGGGAAGTCATTCATCGCTTTATGTAATCCATATAAGCATTTTGCTTTTTACCTTCCCTTCCCTTTTCCCCTTTGCAACATTTCTCATGAAATCGGCAACTTGGTTGTGACCTGTGACATGAACGCTATCTTCTCTTATTACTTATTTGTCCCATCAACTTCTACCCTCAATCTATCCGTTTGCTCCTCGAAGTTTGGCAGACCTGTTGCTACAACTTGACTCATGTAGATCGTTATCCTCTTGAAAAAGAAAACATATTTTTCTATATTCATAAATCAAATTATATTTCGGTGTTATACTGAATAAACTTGCCAACAGTGGAAGTCTAAATATTAATGTTTCATTTATTTGATTTCGCGGAAAACTTTTCAAATTCAAGCATTTTTGATTATTTCGGAAAGAATAAGGAGATACTGTGCCACTGCTGTCACATTTTATTTATAGCGTCTAGATTTACTCTTGGTTTTTGAGAAAACGATTCCAATAAAAATCATGATATTAATATCGCCAGGTTTTTCGGTTACAATTAAATAAATTTCTTGGTACAGGGTATGGTGATATTAATATTGATTTCCTTCGAAATACATTTCTTACTCAATCTATTTGCTCCAATCATAATTATAATTTAACACAGTGAATTATGATACTTCCTTATTTCTTCGCTTTTAAACTAAACTTTGAAAACCTTATTTTATAACGTTTTCCTGTATAACTTGTAACGATCTAATTTACGAAAACAAACGTCCCACGTATGAGCGTCAATTGTAGCAAGACTTTTTACTCTAACTCAAAAATACTAAACAAAATATTCCACAGGTCCGTACTTACTTTATTTAAATTGATGCCATAACTTTGTTCAATTCCAAACAATATTTACGTACTGATGCTGTAACTAAGATCTCTTTTCGATGAATTATATCTCAGGGTAGGTACTGGTTTCTTAAGCTCATAAATTGTAAAGAAAAAAAATAAGAGATATGGGCGCTACTCATTTGAAGTCATTAAAATACATACATTAACAGGCTTCCAATTTTATGTATGTAAAATACATTGTCAGAATCCACAAATGAGAAGAGATTTTGATTAGATTGATTAAATTAAGTAGACTAAGCGTCGTTAGTCAAGTTGACATTAAAACGGATTAATGTGAATGAATACCTTCAACAAATGATTGGTCTAATATTACCACAACCATGTCTAGTTTAATTCTTATTTATTCGTTGAAAAGAAAAAATCTTGTCTTTAACAATAATGTAAAAACATCTTCGTTAGTGTTCATTTAACAAGTACATATCAATTTTATTAACTCAGATGACTTACTTAGAAAATATTATTTATCACCTAATCCTTGATAGATTGTATAATCTATTTAAACCCACAAATTGCACAACACTATAATTCCTTATTATTCACTTTTACCTATAGGCATTAAGTGCCTTACACATGCAGAGAAGGAAGAACTGTAAATCCTGGTAAAGATGATGAAGATAGCAACTGGATTTAAGGACTAAGATTTGCTGGAATTATGTCTTACATAACTTGGCATTTGCCTTTCAATAATAATAATTTTAACTCATATAACTCGAATAGACGTCAATTATTTACAAGTCTTCATGTTAACACAATTTTAATTACCAGAAGGTTGCATTATTTTAACTCATTAATATTTTGATCCGGCACAAAATTCGGCAATCCCGCAATATTAGTATTGCAATGGAAAATAAAGAAATGTAGTTTATTAGCTTTAAAATTCAATTTATTATTGAATTTCCTTCACTAATCTTCAACTAACGGCACACTGGATTAATTACTAATTTTATTAACACGAAGTGCTAAACTTTAGTATAAAGCACTTAAGCTTTTCTTTACTGTAGACGGAACGGAAAAACAAACGATACGGACAACAGACTTAGTCGCACTTGGCGGATGCTTTTTTCTAAAATATAAAGCTGGACGGAGCCGACAAAAGCCCCTAACTTGGGCTCTGAGAGCCCAAGTAGTTAATATTCTTAAAAAAGGGAAACATACATCCTGAGTGTAAGTGCCAAAGTCAAGTACTTCGCACCAATGGGAAAATACCTTCTACATAGAGTATTCGATGGGTATTTACAGAGCAAGAACATGTTTTGAAAATGCACCAGAGCACCAAAAACCTTAATTTCGGTGCTCGTAAAATGTGCCGTTACGTCGCCAATATTCAAGCTTTTACAAATATGTCTAAAAATGCATGTTTTGGTTCACTTTATATTTTCCGCATTTGCACACACTAGCATAAAGTCCCCAATATTTTTTGAATTTTGATAGAGGTCGCACGATACATTTCGATATTAATCATACAAGTTTCCACTTACGTTAGTCAACTTTTGCCATTTGTAATCTTATTGTTAATTTTTTATATATTGCACACTATTGAACTATTGAAATTTTGATCCGCATTATAAAATTAAAAATAAGATGTCTGTCCTTTTGCCATTTTTTCTGGGGACCTTCCTTCTAAAAAAGAAAATCATTGTGACCTTGAAAGGCAAAGATTCTACTTGCTCCTGCAAGAATGCAGTTTTTCGGTTGCGACCTATGAGAAAGTAGTCTTGGTTTCAATAGTCTTCTGTTTGAAAGCTTCATAGATCTTTTTGAAATTGGCTAGACAGGTCTCTTCTGAACCTTTACAGTATTTCCATCTTATCTTCAGTAACACACTCTTCTGCTTCGATACTTCGGTGCTAACTTATGCACTCTTATAGAACACCTGGATACTCATCTAAATGTTTTTCTTAAATGCTTTTCTACTTTTTGGATTTGGTACAGCCAGAGTTTTCTTTTCCTTACAAAGAGACTGCCTTCCAGACCAAAAATCCCAACAGTTAAGCTTTTTTCTATCCTTCTGAAGAGAGAGCTGAAAAATGATTTAGTTTAAATGCCGCTCTACTTCGGGACTTCTTCCATGGTATCTAATTCTTTGTGATCTGCTTTTCTTTTTGCTGAGGTTGAATTTTTACTTGAATCGCGAAGTTTCTTTGTTTGCGATGTTTTGCAACCCTACGAGAATTGAACAGCGACTTCTGATTTTTTCTTAGACCATTCTATTTTCTTCATTCTTTATTTTAATTTTTATAAAGACGAAGATTTTAAGCTCTCTAACAGAAAAAGATTTTCTAAAATTGATGAAATTACCCGAAGTTTTATGAACACATTCGGGTTTGGAATTTCAATGCTCCGGCGAATATTCCAACACCCAGGTCGGGTAATTGTTTCACTTTTATTTAACTTTTTAAAAAGTTTATACTTCGTACATAAATTCACTACTACTGGCTACCTCATTGTTCTACTTGCTCTAACAGTCTAACGTTAGTTCACTTCAAAGTAAAACTGAGGGCTCGGCTTTTTATGATAAAACCGTAGAGTGGAATTATCTTTATGCCACTCCTAAGCTAGATTACAAATATCTACCTCGAGAGGTTGAACAGATCTCGCTTCCTCCAGTATACAATTGAAGCAAATCCAAATTTTGATAGAACTTGTAGTTACTACATAGAATTATATGGAAGGATGTAAATAAATTGATAAAGATAACCGAGGCTCTTGAGTTGACGGCAATGGTATAAAATTAAAGTAAATAGATAATGGACTTACTAAATGTAATAATTCATATTTTTAAATTAAAGCTCCTACATCTGTTTGATGAAGTAGGATCGCAAGAGGTTGTATAATGAAGTTTTCGGTAATATCGCGCTGTAGTATGAGCAAGCATAACTAACAAGGTGAAGCAATTACAGTACAAACTTTACTGTATTTACTGCAAAATATTAATCCCCGAAGTTCTGAAACTAAGTTCCACAAATCCAAAATTTAGAAATTTGGGTATAAACTTTAAAACTCTGATTATCTGAAATCATAAAAACCAATTTCTAAAGTAAAAATGTCAATTATGACGATCTGAACGAATTGTTATGTATTTTTTAAACGCCTAACTTCTGAAATCGTGAAATACTGATTCTAGAATTCTAAAACTGTTAAGTTTCGAAAAGCAAGAAAA
Organism: Agrypnus murinus; assembly: GCA_929113105.1. NCBI lineage: Eukaryota > Metazoa > Arthropoda > Insecta > Coleoptera > Elateridae > Agrypnus > Agrypnus murinus. Next base: position 135,272,724 of record OV816023.1, on the reverse strand, counting down.
TAACAAAGATTTTGACATTGTTTTGTAATTCCGAACTTTAAACCGAATGTTGAATAACTATTTCAAGCCTTGAAATCTTTTCTTTCTAACCTATGCATTCTGAATTTTTAAACTTTTATAGCTCTGGCTTTTAAAAGTAATGCTTTCATTGTTTCAAACTCTTGTATAATTTTAGAACTGTAAAACTTTGGAATAAAAAATGTAAAACTTTTAAACTTTTCAAGATTTTCTTTGAAAATAAAACCTTGACTTGGCTATTTTCCTAAAATATTGAATCTTTCAAATTCAACTGTTAAAAAGTTCCAGAAACTATAAAATGCTGAATTTCTAAAGATTGCAAGAAAATAAGACACTATAAGTCTGAAACTTAAAATATTGGGTACACTGAAACCATGAAATATAGAAGCTCCGAAACTTTAAAACTTTAAAATCAAGTTGAAACTCGTTTGAACTTTTAAAATCATTGGCTTTCAAACCTGATAAGTACGGTAAGTATTTTTAGAAGTTGTTTTCATGTTCGATGACTTTTATGGTTAACCTTTATCTGCTACCAATAATCTTTCGAGATGGATCACTTAAAAGAGCAAACCAATTTTAAGCCCAGTGAAGTATAGCAGAGTTTGGCCGTACTAGCTACTCGTATGATTATTCAAGACAATTGATGTTTCTAATTAAACCCGTATGTGGACATGGGGAATTCAAGTTAGAAATCGACAAAAACTGTAGGTCTATAACTTTAGAACGCGATTCTCATGTGCTTCAGTACTACAAAAGTGGGATAATGTTTGGAAACTTACTTGTAGGTTCCGTAAAGAACGTGGAGAGCGTAGGTGAGATATAATATCGCAGACGGACATGGTCTGTGCACATGGGCGGATGTACCTCTAATATACACTACAGATAATAATATAATAATTACTACTACCCATTACCTGGAGAAACAGGCTCCAGAAACCATGGAGCTTGAGTGGGAGGGAGGGGCCATTATTATTGCGGCTGCAGCCGACTTACATATTGTATAGCACAAATTCCACATTTGTGTTACAGCTAAGGAAAACTGCAGAAAACCTTATCCAGATCTGCCAGCACCTGGATTCGATCCCGGTCCACTTGGGTGAGAGACCAGCACACTAGTCGCTACAAACCACGGCTATAAAGACATGAACTTTAGATTTACTGAGTCGCACCATACACCCAATACTAAAACTGAAGGACACAATGTAAGCTTTCGTACGGTATGGGATTTAGATAATTTTAAAAGAAAGTGATTTTCCAAATAGACTGTCGCGTAGTAGTCCTTGTTACGAAAATAAAGTAGAGAAAAGGTTTTAGCAAACAAGCGTTTAATAGTAATGACAACTACCTATAACCATAGGACCCAGAGGTTATGAAGCTTGTGCTGGAAAGATAGGCCATTATTATTATTATTATTCAAACCCATCGTGCTGCTGCAGCCCACTTACATATGTTATATCACAAATCCCATATTTGTGTTCAGCTAAGGAGTTTTACTGCTCAAAACCTTAACCAGATTTTCCGGCAGCGAGAGTCGATCCCGGTCTGCTTGGGTGAGAGACTGACACGCTAACCGCTAACAATACTTTACAGCCAAATAGATAAACAGGCTTACACACACTTGCATTGATCATGGTAAAGGTATCAAAGTATATAAAATTGATTTGCAACAAACAAACGTGTTAATGAAAGTAATAGTTTTGCCGCTACAAGGAAAATGTAACTGAGACAGTTAATTAATTAATTAAAAACATAATTTTAAAAGTATAAAAAACGCAACGTAGCGTTAAAGATATGTACGTTAGTAATGCGAAATTAAAGTGTTACTGATCTATCTCTGATAACAATAAAGCAATTAGAAAAGTTTAGAATTGTGTCTAGAAAGCCACCTTAAAATATAGTGTTATTATAATAACCTTACTTGCTTCTATGCTTGCTATGTGTAATAGTTTTCTTCTTTGATCGATGTTCTAAGAATAACCCAACACGAACAACCAAAATCTCTTACAATATATAGAAGATGTAAGAAACTGCCTTTATTAATTTCTCTAGAAATAGTTTCCAGTTACATAAAGAAAATATACAGAGTGTTTTAAAGAACCTTTTTGTATTATTATTTTGGTTTCTAAAACTTAAATTAGAATAGGACGAAGATTTAAAATAAGTTAATACTATATAGGTGGAAAGAATATTTTCAAGAACTCCTCGGAGCACAAAACGATGACAGAAAGACAAAAACAAATAAAGCATCCACAGATAAATAAAACAAAGAAAATGAAGAAGAAGAACAGGAAGGAATAACTGAAGAAGAGCTGAAGCTAGCACTAAGAAAACTGAAAAACGGCAAGTCACCAGGGCATGACAAAATTACGGGAGAGATGATAAAAAATGGGACAAGAAGGCACAAAAGTATTATTAAAAATGTACAATAGAATATGGAAGGATGGAAAAATACCCAAAAGACTGGGAGGTAGGACAGATTGTGCCAATTTACAAAAAGGTAGACAAAAAGCAGTGTAACAACTACAGAGGTATAACCCTATTAAGTACTCCATTAAAACTGTACGAGCAAATACTTGAAGGTAAACTGAGAAAGGTAATTGAACCAACGCTCCTAGAGGCACAGAGTGGTTTCCGAAAAGGGAGAAGCGTACAAGATCATATATTCACTATAAAAGAAATAAATATAAGAACAATCCAACACAATAAAAAAGTATTCTACGCATTCATCGATCTAGAAAAAGCGTTCGATAAAGTACCCAGGGAAAGAATATGGGAAAGCTTGGAAAGAAGAGGAGTAGATCATAAGCTACAAAGAGCAATCAAAAATTTATATAAAAACACAAGAAATTATGTGATTAACAACAATCAGTCTTCAGAAGAATTCTGCACGAACGAAGGTCTACGTCAGGGAGGGGTTATGAGCCCGGTATTATTCACCGTATTCATGGATGAAATAATGGAAAAATGTAGACCAAGGGTCAAGAAATTGCAAGTAGGCTATAGAAACCTACAGCCCCGATATATATCTGAATGTGCGTTTGCGGATGACATCATTATAATGGCTGGAAGTGAAAGTGATTTGAAAATAAATTTATCAATATGGGATGAGGTACTAACGGAAAATAAAATGAAAATAAACGTAGAGAAAACAAAGGTGATGGTAATCTCAAAAGAACCGCAACAGATAAATATACAAATAAACGGCACAAAGATTGAACAAGTGAGAAATATTTTTTAATACGTTAAGGATCGTTTTTTAACAAGCTAAAAGTGGTCCCCATTATTTTTCAATTTTAAAATATGAGAATTGTAATAACAACATTCTGTTATTGGGGGGGGGGGGCGTGTTCTTGAAACTTTATTAATTTAAATATCCAATGATAAAGCAAAAAGTTTTCTTAGTTGTCCCAACATTGGGGGGCAATTGCCTACCTTACCTCGATGTAATTCGTACATACGATGGTTTCCGGAGAGCAAGCAGACTCCCATTCGCCATTGCTTGTTTATGGCCTGTGTTACCGTGGAAATTGTATAAGGAGATTACATACCTACCTGATGTTCCTTAGGTAATGTTCTATTTAATCTTATTCAAAACGGAATTACCGACATCTGGAATATCTCATCATTTTTATAGGTACATTTGTAAAAACTGTGGAGTTTTTATGAGGAGAATTATGAATGATAGGATATGGTTCAAATCCATATCCACATCCAAAAAGATTCATTTTTGGCAATTCTCAGAACCAGTAGTTTGGAAACAATTTGCCATATTGAAACCGGACTTTTTGAGTTCAACTCCTCATTGAGATATCAAAAAGTCATGCTATTTCGATCCAATAGGCTTAAAGTTCACTCCGAAATATCCCAATTCTAAACCGGAATCGAATTTTCCAATATTACTGATTGGTGATAATGAAGTTGGAGGGGGGAATCTGAAGTATTAGATAATATCAGAAGAATAGAAGGTGGTTCTCACACACACAACCTTTTCAGCACATCCTGCATGATATTGCTGTGGTGTTGACATGTTGCAAGTTAAATGCCGATTACTTCATACGCATTTTTTATTTAGAAAAAATAGGAAATTTTATTAACGATAGACAGCTTTGTGCTCCCCGATTTAGCTGAGATAGTTAAATATCTCATTGAAAATGTATTTACAAGAACTGATATAAAATTTTCTAAATGTAAACCTAATTGAATAAACACATTATGATAAAACGCGGAAACTAAATCAAACCAGTGTGTTTTTACATTATAGTAAAATTGTTTTATAAATAAAATTTCCCAAACGCTTTAAAGCAATAAGACCATGCCTATTCAAAAATTAATTATTTTATAAATAGTTATAAATTGTTTATAGGTTTTAGCTTTACAAATAAGCATTGATATGGAAAAATCTCTGTAAAATCAGTGGTGCCTAATGTTTGTTTAGATTCGGATACACTTTGTGTCCTGCGGGAATGTTCCATGTGTATAATATCTTTCAGTAGCCAATTTCAATGCAAACTTGTTGTCACATTGGTGGTTAGAAAATCAAGCCTATTTATATCCTGAATCAGCTGTTAACATGATGATAATTACCGGAATTACGCTATAGTTACGATTCACCGCTTGTACGAGTTTCATCTTCCCTGTTTTTCATACATTTATAATTGTAAATATAGTGACAGAACCAATGCTTATATTGTAATAATTGGATCAGAGTTGTTATAATCATTCTGGTACATTTGTTTACCCATTATGTAGTTCCCTCTACAACTCTACGTATAAATTAACGAAGAAATATAAAACTCATTACTTATAATTTTATAAGCACGACCGCACGGGATCGCCTACTCAACTACAGCATCGGCAAGATCACGGTTGGGCCTGGTTATAATCAATCAACTTATAAGGGACCTTAAAGGTCCCTTATAAATCTTCAATCTCTACGGCTAAGACGCGAACGTTAGCTTCGTAGCTTATGCGACGATTCGGCTATGGTGTGTAGTCCTGGGTGATGGCGGGTACAAGAACTAGCCATCTAGATAAACAATTTTTGAAGGTTACTTTTAGAAGGTCACGTTAGATACCAGGACAGCTTACAAAAAGCGAATGTATGGTAAGATTTAATAACAGGTTATTCGTACCCGTTACATTACAGATAGTGGCAGATAATGAAAGAATTCTCACACAAGGGCATAACCATGCTAACATACCTGTTTAATACAGACCTAATCTAGTCTAAAACAGTTAGGTTAAAAGTAGCAAGTAGGTGAGATAATATTTGTCCATAAGTCAAACAAACCACTAAATAATTCCACTTCGTATCGCCGAATTAGTTTATTGCCGATAATGTCAAAAATGGTGGAAAACAAATACTAGCAGAGACTAATTGCTATTGTATCTACTTAAACTTTTATTCCGGACCACATATTAGGCTACTGAAGTCGGCAATCGACTATTGATCAGATGCATCTTGACGTGAACATCATAAACCAAACTGTTCAAAAACGGGCCACTGCACAATGACCTTTCTTGATGTCAGTCAGACATTTGACAAAGTATGACATCAAGGATACTTCTATAAGCTGGAAGGAAACTACCCAACACCATGTTTACTCTTCTCAAATTAGCCACCTTCATAGCCACTTTCATAGAGTAAGATATGAAGCAGGCAGAAGTCAGAGGAAAAACTCATACTGTGACGTAAACTTACTAGAGCTGTACTTCACCCTCACAGCACACACTTTTTACTCACTCTAAACACGTGTTTCAATAGCTAGGCTGTCTACACTTGAAACGCTCCCACAGAGTGTTTCAGTGACTACTGAATTTGATAGTCTAGCTGTTGAAACACGTGTCCAGAGTGAGTAAAAACTGTGTGTGCTGAGTGAGGGTAAAGCGCATTTCTAGGCAGAAGTCACAAAATTATATCCAGTAATATCCAAGGTTTCCTGAAGGGGATCCTCTTGGAGCCATTTTATACTTACTTTTTACGACAGATTTTCTTCCAACGCAAATGTAACTAGCTCGACATTCGCATCCGACACAGCAGTTCTCGCCAAGTACAAATGTCCCATATCAGCTAAGCTTTTGCAACGTAACCTAAATGAAATAGAACAATTGACAACAAAAAATGACGCATCAAATCAATGAAGCGAAATCTAACCATAGTATTCACAAAATGTCTAAGGAATCGCCAACAGTAACGTTGCATAATAAAATAATATCAACAACAGATAGCGTACAATATTTAGACATGCATACGGACAAAAGAAGTAACTTGGGACAACATTTCGAAATTACTATTGACTCCTAGGAAGATAATCACAACTATCACTCCCTAATAAATTATTAGTGTACAACGTATTCTTCAAACCTGTTTGAACTTACGGGATACAGCTTTGGGGAATAGCATCCAATTCCAACATTGTCATTATCGAGAGGTTCCAATTAAAGACACTTCGTACCATAACTGACCCCCATTCTTCGTAAGAAACAAAGACATATAACAAGTGAACAAACTAGAAAATAAACAAACTAAAAGATTTAAAAATTACACCATCAGATTTAACATTTTGATATATGGATGGATTGATACGATACGTCTCGATGCAAAGAAACGTGTGTCGATGTCGATATTGTCTTCTAATTGAATACTTGTATCCAAATACACCAATTCGGGTTGTGAGTAGTGAGCAAGTGTGGTTGAGCCGTATCGCGACCGCCTCAAGTTATCAACTGTGCACGCTGTCGACCTCTGATCCGTAATGGTTGACCAGTTTGCAAAATTTAATTACTGTATAACTTACAGACATTCGTTATAATTTTAAACATAATTCTAAACAAATTTTAAGCAATATGACAAATTCTGCATTAGTAAAATATGCAAATAATGACCTAAGAATGTATTTATGTCAACCGAAAATCTATTACACTATGCAACAACCGGTATATGAAAATTAACAAACAGCCCACCTGCGTTAGCTTATGACCACATCCCTTCTTAGGAGACCACGAATTGAGTTATATTTGCAAGAGCTACCAGTACACACTGGTGGGAGCGAGATTGCCTATCCGCTTTCTATTAGCTTTCCAGCTATTAACGTGCTCATCCGTTGGGGTCCGTCTCCGAGGGAGTCCCATCACCCCCAATCCAGCATGAGGACTTTCACTGTCTGGACGAGTCTAACCTCAAGTGTGGCTAGGACTCGAAAACTGGGTATGCCTAGAATATCCCAGAACTTAGCCACCCCGCCCTACCATATTGGCTTGGTGAAAAAAAAGGATGGTTACACTGCACAAAAGTTACTACACCAAGCCCTACTTATGCGTCAAATATGGGCAGGAGGACAATACTATCGACAGTAATCTCCAATAAGCTTCATAGAACGCAAATGTACTAGCACAGCATCGTTTAGTCGCCGAGCTATGTTATAAAGAGCAAAAATTTAACATTTTGTTGATTTCAGAAAGACGTTACTTCACCATGCACTATTACACAACATACTACACAAGCCACCCCGATGGTACAGCACACGCCGGTTCAGTAATCATTATCAATAACAAAACATCTTCCTACGTAATGGAAGAGTCTACAGCCGACTATCTACAAGGTACTATCATCAATGCCAAAAACTCCAATGGATCGCTAGTGGTAGTAGCAATATACAGTCCTCCAATGCACTCCATAAAGCACCAATATGCATTCTTCCAAAAATTAGGGAACAGTTTTATAGGTGGCAAAAATCTGATCTGAGGATCTAGACTAACCACCACAAAAGAACGGGAAGTTTACAAAGCGATGTTGGCAAATTACTCTGCCATTTATCCACTGGGGAGCCTACTTACTGTGGATTTCTTTGTTACATAAGGTATGTACCTTATGTAACAAAGAAACAATTAATGTTCACAAGGTATTGTAAAGTAGACACTTGCTTCGACGTCTTTTCAGGCCATTCATCCATAATTGTTACAATGAACATCTCTGTTATCACAAAACAAAAGCAGCCTTCGCGTTACAACAGTCATACGAACTGGGAATTGTTTAGAGAATATCTCACCGGCAATACAGTAATTCACTAAACTAAGAGGACCAAATTGAGACAATGGTTGAACACATAACATACAACCATTCACAAAGAGTATGGCACACGGCCCAGGAGAGAAGATGAAAAAGCCGAGTTAATTGTGGTTCACCTACCAAATATATTTCAACCCCATCTCTCCGTTGCTACACCTGAAGAAAAAAGTGAAATATTAAACTACCTACAGGCTCTACTACAACTAAGCGCGACTTGGCACTTTACACCTGCAAAAACTAACAAGTTAGGGCTGTGCGAAAGCTTTGAACATTGATATATTACAAAGGTTTTAAAACAAGACCCTTCGTCCTATAGCCATCGCAGAATGGTACATTAGCAACTAAACTCTCCATGAGGATCTTAAGATTCTGTGGATCAGAGATGAAATCAACAGATACACAACCAACTATGTGAACATGATACACAATCACCCATATGTGTTAATGCTCAATTTAGATGCTTAACATGCTAACGATAATGGTACTCGACGCTTAAATAGACCTAAAACTTTAAACCTTACTTATTAGGATTAGCAGTCATAGGGAAGCGCCACTGAGTGGCTTCACCTCTCATGTCAATATATAGAGAAAAATTTCTTGTTAGCCTTACGGCTACACCAATAGTATCGATATACAAACCAATACATGTTATGTATCGAATATTGATCAGAAAGAACTAGGACATAAAAGACATTAGTGAACCCTACAAACATAAATAAAAACATATTTTAATACAGGAGAATCTAAGAAACAACTTTTTACAAAATACAACTTTCTAAGTTTTTAGGAATTTAGGAATTCAAAAAACAAGAAATTAATATTAATACTAAAAATGATGCTACATAATTCACAAAGATCTTCTCTTATATAAAACTCTTATATATTTATTATATAAAAAATAATTTTTTGTGCAGAAAAATAAACAAACTAAAAAAGTAATAAATAAGACTACGTAAGTAATGCAATCTTGTATCATAATCCTAGGTTATGATATAAAAGGTTAGGAAAAGTTGTTCCTTAGACGCTCGTCTATTTACATATGTATTTTATTTTTGTTTCTTATAGGGTAGACAACTCTGCGTATGTCTATACAGATTCCAAGAGTGTATATCGTAGAGCACCTGTCGTTAGACTTAATCTCCGCGTTCCTTCCGGGAGGAAGTAATTAAGATACGCTCAATCAGCGCGCATTTGCTTAGCAATTGCTATCACTGGTCGCAGCAAGGTTGCCTATCTACCTTCTACTAGCTCTCCAGGCTCGTACCGGAGCTATAAACGTTCTCACCCGCAGGAACTAGCCCACCCTCTTTCATGCGGGGCCAAGTTCCTCGTCCAGCATTAGGACTATTCCCCAGGTTAGGGACATCAGAACTAGTCCACCCTCTTTCATGCGGAGTCGAGTTCCTTCCCCCCAGCCTTTTGTATGGAGCCACTAGCCGATGGAATCCAACCTCAGATGTGGTGGAATTTGGTTTTTAAATGGTTTTGCCACCCCCGATCTCCTAGTTATAGGACTGGTGTGCCCCAGACAGAGCTTCATTTCAAGGCTACTTCATAGGGCCCATCAAAGTTGCATTCCGGTGTGTACCCGTTAGGGTGAAGTTGTCTGGAAAGTGAGAGGCTATATATCGCCGCATCAACGTTCTTTGCCCAAATACACTCTAAATCGACACTAACCGGAGCTGCAGGAGGTTCACTCGAAGAGAATAAAAAATGTATACTCCTAAACAGAGTGAATTGTAGAGGACATTTCCCTCTACTATATGTTTATTATTTAAAATTACACACACATCTTCCAATACTAACAAAAAGCTTATCAGCAGGTGGGTAATGGATAGTGGAATAAGTACGTTTGCAACACTTAGATAAGAGAGCGGCCGCGATTCGTTATCTTTTATTATAATAAAATTAAGAGGTTTGGCTGTTTTAATAATTAAACCGAATCCAAGATATTCAAGATATTTTCTTATTAGTTAGCAATGCATAAAATAAAGAAATAGTTATTATAATAAGCATTTTATTTGTTAGAAATAAAATATCAACTAACGTAAATAAAAACAGACCACAATTATTATTAATCATACGTGTCGTTTATATGTCAAAATTATTTATTAATAAACTATTGTAGAAAATGCACATTCTGGTGTTAGACAGTCCGTTGTTAGTAGCACATTATAAGTGCGTTACGACGTAAGTAGATATTATTTCTAAAAGATGACTTAAGTAAAATGTAATCAATGATCAGTCATTACAAGTGACAAAATGTTGGTAGCTAATACAAACCTATAGTTTACTAGCCACAATTTCAGGAGACGTATGCCATCTGCGAATGAACAGAACCTATTAAATTTTCGTTGGTCAGGATTTGGATAAAACAACTGCGTCCACGAAGATACAAACAACATCAAATCTAACACTACGACTATGAAAGTCTGTTGAGATCGCTATAAGGCCGTTCTATTACGGGCGTTCAATTCAACGGCATATTTAAAACTAAAGCTACAGATTTGGTTATGTTAGGCTAGATGTTTAATTCAATGATTGAAAATGTTTTACATTGTCGCCCGAGTATTTGTTTTACAAGTTACATTCTCACTGTAGATAAATTACTTAGAGTACTGACGAGGATAGGTATCTTGGTGCCAGAAACGCGGGTGTAACACTATGAAAATGATTTTTTTTAAATAATTTTATTGCAAATGTGGTATAAGGTACGAGATTTATCAGATAGATGCATATGCAACAAGATTATTAAATGACATTGACAAATATTTGTCTAATATTCTGCTTGGCGATTCACTACATGTACTTTTATGTACTTTGTTTGTTATACGTTGCTGGTTTTAGAGTTACGAGTTCTCTAGGTCTACATTTTGCTCAAGTGGAGGCATTCCCATATTTTATATCACACTACCAGGAGAATTACTGAAAATATTCCCACATTGTCATATGAATGTCTTTAATAGACACAAACTTATACAACAAAAGTAACGATAAGTATTGGCATTACTGAGCAGAACTACTTATTAGTGTCTAAAAATTAGTTGCCTAATCTAATCGGCCTGATTGAATCAATGTGATACGTTCACCGTTCGTTGCAACTTGCTACAATATAACTGATTTATTTATGTGACATTTATTTATGAAGTATGTCTAGTCTATCAGCTCCCATTAAAACATGCATGAAGTTTTAAATTTGTAGTTGTGTATGTATATTTAACGACTAACATTACATGATACTCATGTTACCTAATAAAATTCTATTTCTTAATTAAATTAAGATAAACCATCTATTTCAGAAACAACAATGTTCCATATAGTGTTTTAATATTTATACTTTAGTTGCATCATGTTTATAATTTTTATTGAAAGTTACATTAAGTTTTATTAAAACTTTTAATAGGAGTTTAAATAGGAGAACTTTGAAACATAACACAAGCAGCATCTAAGTAGCAGTAACTGAGATCGGAACTTTGATTGAGTAGTTGTTACTTAACCACAACTAAATTTATGACTTTATAGGTTTAATTACTTCAATTTGAAGAAATGTAGTAATTGTGTAGTTGTTTATACTATTTATTGGAACTATGTAGTTCTACTACTTCTACGTAACTTTTAAAGTGTATGGAACGGCATTGCTACTTAGTATAATTACTTTAAGGTCGTTGCAACTTCAAAGTGATATTATTATTGTAGCAGTAACTTGCCCGAAGCTACTTTAAAGTTTTTAAAACTTTAAAGTAGTACTGAAAGTAGTACTGCCACCTGCCTGGAACCATTGTTTAACCCGCTAAAGTAACGGAACCTTACAGTAATATTGAAAGTAACACTTACGTTTTTGCTACCCAGGAGAATCACTTTAAAGTAATTTTTCGTAAACTACTCCATCTCCATATTTACTTGTAAAATATTGCAGGCCATTAATCAATTTGCAATTTGTTATGATTGTTATTAGACGTTTTACTACATAACCTTCAATAAAAATAACAAATTGGTGCCAAATTGTGCCTTAGGAGTCGTTATGTGTGTAAATTGAAGTTGGCAACATTTATTTGTAGTGATGTAACTAGCCAATCCTGGCCCCCTCCGTCAGTACCACTTGAGTCGGCTTGGTGGACACATATCTTGTACAGTGTATGTGTTGTGTATGTAATGCTCCCTACTCACTCAATATTAATAAAGTTAATTATGACAATAATTCTTTTATTTAAACACATAAAAGAACATAACTGGAATAATATAAAAATTGTTTCTATCATGTGTATCAATTGAGTTTTTTTTTTATATTTGACGCCTACACTACGGGGGAACCAACATCTAAGGTCATCTGTCCCCCATCTAACATGCAACACGAATACACACACCCATAGTTGAGGTGACGTGATTTTCCAATTAGAAAAATCCCGCTGCCCCAAGTGAGATTCGAACCCACGACCCTTGGAACACGAGTGATGCACTAACACCACTCGTCCACCGCCGGCCCTCAATTGAGTATTTTTGTTATATTTTATTAAAGACATTTTTTATTAAAAAATATATTTAAAGAAGGTACGTTGTTATTTTTCGACCTCATCATCATCATCACATTCAACAGAAAAGTTGCAATTGTTTATAATTTTTGTTTACTGAGTTGCCAAAATAATCAAACAATTCATTGCTCATATATATTTAAAGAAGGCACGTTGTTATTTTTCGACTTCATCATCATCACACTCAACAGAAAAGTTGCAATTGTTTATAATTTTTGTTTACTGAGTTGCCAAAATAATCAAACAATTCATTGCTTCTTGTATTATTAAGTACGTATTACAAATAGAATAGTAATCCATTTTGTGACGCGATCGCAGCATTAATATAGAAAATGATAGAATATTTGTTAAGTTGCAAGAGTAAGAGAGAGTAACCACGCGACACGATCTGCTACCCAAAAATTGTTCCTCATTTTCGTTCCAGGCACGTAACCAAACCGTAACAATTACGTGCTTGTGACTATTGTAAAAAACTTAATAGTTCCACTGGTAGTTGCTGGTACGTAGCGATGACTAAAAATGCTGCTTGGGAAGACACTATTAATGAAATTCAAAGTTTACTATTAATTTATGTGACTCCAGTTAAAGAGTATATCGCCGTCACAATGGGCATATAAATCAATCTTGGTATATGCTTATTAATTAAAAATCATATATTTCATCCTTTATTAGTAGAAGTAAAAGCATTCACTACATTTTATTCTAATGACCCAATAATCAAATATGAATACTTCTGCTTTAGATAAAAATAAAATAAGACTTTTGGTGTTGCTGAAATCTTGGTTTGGTTAATGTAATACAACTTCTGAATCTTATATAATATAAATACGTTTCTTAATAAGTAATAGTAATCATTATCAACGGGCCGTGAGTAATAAGTTATTACCAACGGGCTATGACGCTTATAAAAATACAAGTTCATTTAGGGTCATTCCATGCGAAATCGATCACTAAAATGGGTCGATCTCACGGATTTCAATGAAAATCACTTGTGAGGTAGCAATCAACTAAATAACATAACTTTCATTCATCAACTTGCCAAATTACGCAGAACATCGGAAATATTCAAACTGAAAAAATTATCAAAACTGCTTGCACGCCTTTAAAGAAATATAAATATCTCGAAAAGTATTTACCCTAAAACAAATATTTTTTTTGTGTATTGCTCACTAGAAGACGGGCTTTTTGGACAGCCTAATAATTTTTTGTTATCAAACGTATTTTTATTTTTTTCTAAACGAAATATTTTAAAAACGCAGAAAAACCGGTGTGGTCACATTTTTAAAAATCTGAAAAAAATTGTACAGATTCTTTGAACATTTCTGTATTTAAATGCAAAATGGCAAGCTGGACGTTTTAATAGTCTTGGCAGGGCAAATTTTTAAAGATCGCGTTGTAGACAGCCGGCGCACCATAGATCACGGTCAACCTACACAAACCGCATTCGCTACCTTCTAGTTAGTTATAATATGGTCCATATTACCAGCTTAACTCTTAACCTTAACCTCTCAACTAATGTACATAAGATAAATGTATATTTGTGTGGATATGATTATACCTACTAATTAGTTAATTACTTATGTATTTAAATCGATTACTTCGGGTGTGTTACATAAAGTACTTTTCTTGCGGCTGTCCAAGACCATAAAGTATAATGCAACAGCTTTTTTAATTTAAGTTTTAAGGTCAGTTGGGATAATTGGTCCATAGATATACAATTCTTTTGCTTCAAATTCTTTATCTCATATTTTATCGTGAAGTATAAGTTTAGGACCTTGTTTTATAGTAACTTTAATATATTTCCAAAAGAAAATGTAAAAATAAAGCAGCTCTAATGCCAACTATTGCATTTAAAAATATTTTTTTAAAAACATGTTCGGTGGTTCCAGTCACCCAATAGATTGGGGTAAATGGAATCATTGTCTATATTTTATATCCACACTACTTTATAATATGTTCTGGGTAACTGGGACGCCCTAAGGATATTAATTAAAATGTCTCCAAAAAATTAGGGCTGCAGTAGGAATAGTTCAGGAATTATGGCTGTCGGAAGAGTGTATAGGGGAAAGTCGATAAAACTAAAAATTCACGTAATTCTCATAGACGTTTAACGATAGGTTTAGCTTTTATTAAGCAAAGTTTCAGTTACCCCATCGCTCCAATTACCGCAGCTGACCTTATTAAACATCAGAACCTACAATAGAAATCGGTAATAGTTATTTATGGTACAAGTGAGTTAAGTAAGTTATTATGATAATTTCTGCAGTGGATAATATCATTAACTCACCTGTGGCACAAGTTCAAATATTGAATTTGCAATGATCCTATAGCTCAGTCTATAGTTTTTAACGTTAATAAATTTGACACTCTAGCTCGATGACTGGATTCTAATAATATAATACAACGTAAGCTGGTGATTGGTTGCTACCTGCAATAGCACCCAGTCTAACCCAGTGAACATCTATTTTTTAAATTTAGGATAAAAAACAACTCATCTTCTGTGAACAAAAATGGTAACTAAGCTATTGCATTATAATATTTTAGGGTCTTTGATGGCCACAAGAAAAATGCTTTATGTAACACACCCAACGAAATCGATTTAAATACATAAGTAATTAACTAATCAGGAGGTATAATCATATCCACACATATATACATTTATCTTATATACATTAGTTAAGACCGACCGCCGGAAATATAGACGGTATTATTACTAACTAGAAGGTAGCGCCGGTTGACCGTGATCTATGGTGCGCTGGCTGTCTGCAGCGCGGTTTTTGAAAATTTACCCTGCCAAAACTATTAAAACGTCCAGCTTGCCATTTGGCATTTAAATACAGAAATATTCAAAGACTCTGTACAATTTTTTTCAGATTTTTAAAAATGTGACCACACCGGTTTTTCTGCGTTTTTAAAATATTTCGTTTAGAAAAAAATAAAAATACGTTTGATAACAAAAAATTATTAGGCTGTCCAAAAAGCCCGTCTTCTATTGAGCAATACACAAAAAAAATATTTGTTTTAGGGTAAATACTTTTCGAGATATTTATATTTCCTTTAAGGCGCGCAAGCAGTTTTGATAATTTTTTCAGTTTGAATATTTCCGAAGTTCTGCGGAATTTAGCAAGTTGATGAATGAAAGTTATGTTCTTTAGTTGATTGCTACCTCGCAAGTGATTTTCATTGAAATCCGTGAGATCGACCCATTTTAGTGATCGATTTCGCATGGAATGACCCTTTATTTAATCCTAACGCTTCGCTTTCATAGATGAGCGAGAAGAGCTATGTGTATACAATTTATATAATAAGGAGAAGATGCATAATAACGTGCGTGATTGCACAAACGAGCCCGTTGTGAGCATGCTGTTCGCAGCGCAATATTCAAATGTTTCAGTTGTTTGCTTTAAAGGGTTTTAACAACACCACCTATGTAGGTGATGTTGATTTTAATAATTTGATACTAATAGTTATAAAACTCAAGTCTGTTTACCTTTTTTCATAAACAAAAAGAATTAAAAAATGGATTCCGAAGAAAGTGATGAAAAATGTACGCCGCCAGAGATTGTATGTTACAAGCGGGAAAAGAAACAAGTATATAAATTTACTGCCGGAAAAATTAAAAAAAAATACAAAGTGGTGTACAGGGTGACCCAATTTGCTTGTGACCCAATGTCTT
Organism: Agrypnus murinus; assembly: GCA_929113105.1. Classification (NCBI taxonomy): domain Eukaryota; kingdom Metazoa; phylum Arthropoda; class Insecta; order Coleoptera; family Elateridae; genus Agrypnus; species Agrypnus murinus. The sequence goes on along the minus strand of OV816023.1, from coordinate 135,256,433 downwards.
TTTCGAGGCAAACTCTGCTTCTAACCAGAATTTACTATTGTTTTTTATTTTCGAGTTATAACCAATAATTCGAATTTTGAACTTTTCGATACTTGGCGATATCTCGGTTATTTGTGAAGCTAATATGTCCTTCAGGCACTTTTTAACGCAGAAGACAACAGTGTTAACAGAATCTGGATAGATATGAATAACACAAGCCTACTACGAGAAGGATAAAAAACATTTTTAACGAATTTTTAAAAAATTGTGATAAAAATTAGAGATTTGACCCCACATAAAACTGTACAAATTTATTATAATCTACCTGACAATTAATTAATTTTTATTAATCTGATTTATTTATTTCATGATTATGGAGTTTCGCCAAATAAAGGAATAAATAAATTCGAAGTTCGAAACAATAAATAATTAATTGTCTAGACCGCAAAGTGCAATTTTCTATTGAATAGTCGTAGAAAAAGTACAGTATCCTATTTGCGTGTAATGGCTAATACTGATTTAGATGAATTACGACGCTCGCGTCGCAAACATCACCCTCATGAGTAATAGTCAATAGCTGTTGAATAATATACTATTTCCTATTAAATTAATTATTTTCGTTAACGGATCTATTATTTTATACTGTTCTTGTGTGGGAAGTAAGTACAACTGCATGTTCTGTACGATGTTCGGATCATTGCTAGCAGATGATTGTATTATTAATGCAACAAATCAATTACTTTATTACTTTCTGTCAAGATAAATAAGACAAAGTTGCTTAATGGGATTCTATTTCTAAATTCTATTAGGGTATGCTAAAATATTTAATTATTTTTATTATCTAAACATGGCCGAAACCATTTAACTTATTTCAAAATTAACTAAATACTTATCTTTAGATTATTACCATTTTTGGAATCGTATATTTTAATCTATCTTCTTTGTTATATAAAGATATTTTATTTTTTAAATTTAGAATTTAAAGTTGCAAAATATTCATTTAATTATTGGGAAAAATTAACGTTTAGGTTGCGTTAACGGTGTCGTATCACACTACATTTATATTCAACTGCTTCCTACCCGATTAAATACTTTCCAAATATTTATGTAATGAACCCTAAAATGTTGATAAAATTACCATTCTAAACCATGATATAAGTTAAACTTACACGTACTTATCAAACAAAAAAGAAGATAAAGGAAAAGGGGAATATTTTTCAGAAAATGTTTGACGTAAATATATTCAACCCAACGCCAACTTTCAAGATCGGTAAAGTCATTAGATTTGCAAATCAGATCAAACCGTTTAGATAAATTTCAGTGTTTATTAATAGCTGTTGCACATTGTTGAAAACTGAGTTTTTATGAGCTCTTGTTCGAGTGTTTTAGTAAAATAAGGATTAGTTGTATAAACATGAAAGATTATAAAACTTTGTTTGTTGAATAGAAGAGATTTAAAAGCTGCGATATCTATCTGTTGAGATATACAAAACCATAGCCTTGGCCGATATTGATTGTTTGAATCTCAGACCTTTACTTGCCTATAATTGACTCTTAAAATTTCAAAAACTGAATGCGTTGAATTATGAAAGCTTCTAAATCAATCCACTTAATCTATTTACGTCAATCAAACTAGAACCTGAAGTAATCGAGTATTTTTGGAATTAGAGTTTCTCATGAAGCTCAAAAAATAATTTTTCTTCAAATACCTTCTTCGCCAGGTATCTTAGAGGACACTATCATAGAATTTATCTGGGGTGGTGTTCAAAACTTCTTTGTTATAGCTAGAATTCTTAATAAAATTTAGCAAGGAAATGGAAGCCTCCACAGTTACAATGAGTTTTTTGGCTGCGCTGTCTAGTGTCAGAGAGTTTTAAATTCGGTACTCCTATAAACATGTCTATGTTTATAAGGCTACATCCACGGAAATGTCAATTTTATTACATTATATGACTTTAATAGAGCTCGTACTGTGAGTATGCATATAAAAGAAGTTCGTTTCTGAAATACTTGAAAAAAAATTGTAAAGCGATTTATCGTGAGGTATGGCTACTCCACACCAAGTTTAACTTTAAGAAATGTGAACTAACTGTGAATCAGAAATTGTCCCTAAGGGTTGTATTGACCTATTCAATAGTTTGAAGTGGTTTTACATTTTGTTCATGTTATTCTAGTAATCTCCATTAAACCTAATAGTAACTTCTACTAAAGGACATACGTTGGTAGATCGATGATAAGTTACGCTAATTTTCACTATACGGGGAATGTTGTTGGATGTCCATCAACAAAGCACATAAATAATTAAACAAGAAGAGTTAACGGAGAAGTCAAAAGTCAAAATAAATGTAACATTTTTAAAAATATTAATATTGTAATAATTTTATTTCCGACAGGAAATTCTGTTTGGTTAGCGCTAGCGTAAGAGTGCTAGCGTTCAGCAAAAACAAATGCATGTTACAGTAACAACATTATAACGGAAAGGCAAGCAAAATAATAACAACATTTAATGACTTACTAGCATGCTGAGAGATGATTGAGTTCTAGGAAGAAATTACTTTAATTCTCAGAATGCTCCCCTGTTATATAAATTTTGGAAAACAATATCGTAACTGATAGTGATGATAAGTTTTGTTTTAAATAACTAATTCAGCTAAAGGGTATGAAAGTTTGGAATTTCTATCAAAAAGATTTATCTTGGTGAAATTTCCGAATAGAAGCACTAATGGAAAGTTAGGCAAAATCCAGTTCCTTTCCAGAAATATTTTTATCTCTGCAGAGCCAGACTCTTTCTTGCTTATTTTACAAAGAAATAGCAACCAGGAAGCTCAAAGTCAGTTATTTAAGAGCATGTATCTACGAACCTGAATACGTAATGAGAGGTAGTTTCCATATATTAAAATACTTGAAAATCTAGTCAGTAGTCAAGTCAGTAGGCAACAATACCTATTGGCGCAACGCTATGGGTTGAAAGATAAATATAATGTTGGCGAAAGAACAGAGGAGGCGGTGTCAATTTTACAATAATTACACAAATACAGGAATACACTGAGTCGCGCTTTAAAACTACACACCTCTGTATCTTTTTTGTAATTGGATTAAGGGTAAGCGATAGTCGATCATACAAATTATCCTTATAAAAAAGATGCCAGAAATTGAGAAAAAAGCCTGCCTATAAAAACTCCAAATATCGATGTTCATCGAGAACTACGACTTTTTTACTGATTTAGGCTTCTTTTTTATGATACTGCGTGCCTGACAAACACTTGGTATTAATCAGTCTAATGACAAATCAAACAAAATACAGTATGCAGTTCAGAAAAGAAACTCACTGTATATTAGCTTAGAATTCTCTAATCATCTTTCGCTAAAGGGACAAAACCAAACATTTTTCGTGACAATTGGAGTCTAAACCGCAATATCCTGCGGAAACTGCAATAGCTGCAACCGTTACCTAGGCAGGACGGTAAGTCCTAGACAGGTTATAGTTGGTTATGTGAAACTATTACAAAAACAACATTGAAATCGGTTTATAACCAAGAAATTATGACAAATTTTGCGTTGCGGCTCTATATCTATACAATGATGGTTATTTTGTTTCAGGTTTTCGTTATATTTTCACGTTTTCCCGTTTCGTGTTATTCAATATTATATTATCGTGTATATTTTATAAAAGAATCTGAATTTGAATTATGAAACTATGAAAAACTTAAAGCATTTATTGACACGCAAAATAAAACTATTACTCTACTCGAATCAACTATTTTTTGCTTGATCCCATTCTCGGTGACCTAAGAATCCACAACTAATTAATCAAGTTGTTTGAGAGGTAGGAGGAGGGTCGAAAACCGGATTCAGTAGGAGGAAATTATTATAGCTTACTGACAGATTTTCTTTAAACTCTAAATAAAAGCCGTGGTAGTTCTCATCCTCCTCTGACAAATAGGGAATAGGCAAAACCTGCCACGCCCAAAATGATTTGGAAGCGAGGATTCGGTTGCCAGAAGAGACGCTAGACACTTCGGAAACGTCCACTGGTTATGGGGTGGGGTAATTATGCGAAAGGGAAATGAATGTCAAGTTTTGTTTAACGTGGCCCACCTTTATAAAGGTTATGACATCCCCTAAGAGGTCAATGAATTGCGATACGTTCAATTAGCGCGTCACTTCTGTAAGAGCCACCAGTTCATACTGGATTTTGCCACCCCAACCTACCATAATAAAGGATTGGTGAACCCCGACCAATTCTACCTGAAAGTAAAGACTAGGGTTGTGCGATTATCGAAATCAATAATTGAAAATCGCTTTGAAAAAATCGATTAAATCGATTAATCGATTTATCAGATTAATCTATTGATCGATTATTTAAAAATATAATCGAAGGTCCGATTAATCACTTGTTTTGATAATTCGTGTCTTCTATATTATGGTATAAAGCCTTTTCTGAATTAACATAAATAGTACCGTCTTCTGAAATTTTGCTAAAGCATATTTTTATATAAATTATATTTTTAAAAATCCACTTCAATTTGTGTGCAGTGTATGTTCTGTTTGGTCCCGGTCTGGTGCTCTGGTCATACCTTGTATTTAGTAGTGCAGTTAGTTGTGCGTTAGTAGAGGAACAATTTGTGCAATGGGTTGTGCGATTATGAACAGCAATAATAAAAATCGATTATTTTCTTAAAATAATCGATTTATCGATTAAATCAACTGATTGCTCGATACATTATACCAACGTGAAGGTGGGGTCCTTTCAGCAGTGAGAGGCTAAGTGTCATATTCGCTCTGTTTTTGCATCAACTCCCCTTAAAGTTGATTCCCCGAGGTAGTATACCGGTGAGTCGTGAGTAAAGTCCGATCCATAGCAGAGACAGAGAGCATAAAAGACTACGAAAAAGCGGTCAACGATGAACAACAAAACGCGAGATATGCCAGTAGTTGTATTGATGAATAATTACGATTGTCCAAAATGAGATTACCCTGTTGATCTGCTGTGCATTACATTCAAAAGTGTGGTGTAAAAGGAAAGAAACACTACAAAAGAAATAATTTCCATCATCAACAATAAACAGGTTTTATTAAGAAAAAGGCCATATTGAAAATTATTATAAAGAGAAAAAGTAGTATGTAGTTGGAAAAAATGTGAAAAAAGTAATAATAGCAAAGTAGTTCTCGAAATGTTTAAGAAACTGATAAACATGGATGCGATCTCAGTATGCAGGAGTGGCTAAATTTTAAAATTTTTTTGAACCTGAGCGTACTGGCGATACCTTTCAAACAATTTTTTTAGGAAGGGGAAATTAGACCCTCGGTTTGCTACAAACTCTCGGCAATGCATCGCCTTCTTAAAATTTAATAGTTGATAAAAGAACTTGTTTATTTTAAAGAAGGCGTTATAAAAATGTTACTATAAAATTATTAAAGGTATTGTATGTACAGTATACTCTGTAAATAAATGTATGTAACGAAATGATCAAGATAAAAATAGTTAAAGAAGAAAAAATAATCAGATGCAAATATAAAATGACGTAACAATCTATATTTTACGAAGTAATTAATAAATTATTTATTAATCAAAGCTATTTGACAATTAAAAAATTATTTTATGATTTTTATTATATTACCTTAATTTGATCAAACTTAAGAATAAATATATAGAATGTCGATTTTTATAAAAGTTTTAAAACAGTTTTTTAAAACATTTTTTATCTATCAAATGTTTAATAGAAAAGGTGGGAGAGTCCGACTAGTTATACGTCGTTATAGTTATAGTCAAAGTAAATACGTTAATGCAAATTCTGCACTCAAATCCTGAGCCTGCTGATAAAGTAACAAATCAAAAGAAATACGTGGCGGTGCCAACGATCACTGACAGAATAGCAGCACCATTTATTTTGAATCCGCGTGAATATTGTTTACGATAAAACCTTTTTTTACAAGATTAAATAAAAGCTTGTTTATTGTTTCCAGCCTTATTTTGTGGAACTCCATAATCATGAAATAAATAAAGATTATTAAAAGTTTCACAGTTTTATTAAAATACAACCTGACAATATTGTTTCGACAGCTATGCTGTCATTATCAAAGGTAATATAATTATAAACAAACACGTCGCTAAGGTAGATACAAAATAGGTAACTAGATAAAATAATAATAATAATCATAATTAAATATCTAATACTTCCAGTAACGGAGAATTACTGAGCTCAAGTTGTTCATTCATTAAAGGTACCCTGAGTTTGTGTTTGTATATCTCAAAGGCTTCTAAAATGTCTAATTTGCGTTTGTTATTACAAAAATGTACGAATTTAATATTATTTTGAGGAGTCATTGTGTGATTTTGTTCTAAAAGGTGTTTGGCGTAATTCGATTTTTCAGGATGTTTATTTTTGTAATGACGTACGTGTTCTTTATATCTTATGTCAAAATTTCGAAGTGTTTGTCCAATATATACCGAACTACAAAAAGAACAATTTAAACGGTAAATGCCCGATTTCATGATATCATGTGTTCTGTCTTTAGCATTAAATAAAAATGAAAAAGTGTTAGTGTTGGTTTTAAATGTTATTTTATAATTGTTGGTTTTTCTTAGTATATGTGCAATTTTTCTGATATTTTGCCAAAATATGGTATAGATATGTAATTTATGTCTTCTGTTTGATTGTCAATGGGATATATTCTTTTGATAGCTAACCTATCTTTTTGTTTAATTAAAGTGTCAATCATGTTCGGATTATAATGATTTGCATGTGCTAGTTGTTTAATGGTTGATATCTCTTTTATAAAATCTGATTTTGTTAGTGGAATACTTAAAGCTCTGTGTACTAATCATCTGTAGGCTGCTATTTTATGTGTATTATGGTGACAAGATTCATTTGGTATTGTTGTGTCTGTTTGTGTTGGTTTTCTGTATATAGAAAATTCAAATAGATTGTCTACGTTAATCTTGATATTTAAGTCTAGAAAGTTTATAGCCCTGTTTTGTTCTGTTTCTAGTGTAAATTTTATATTAGGGTGGATACTGTTTATAAGAATTAAAAATTCATTGATAACCTCAAAAGAACGGTCAAAACAAGCTAAAATGTCATCAACATAACGAAACCAGAAGATAATGTGTTTAGAGAGGTTTAATTCAAATATTCGATCTTCAAACTTGTCCATAAATATGTTAGCTAATAGAGGACTTAGAGAATTACCCATAGGTAAACCATCCTTTTGTAAATAAATTATGTTATTAAAAGTGAAATAATTTTGACTTATACAAAGGTCAAATAATTGAATTAACTCTAAACTTTTAACTAATTCTATATTACTATTGATCAAGAAACTATCTAATAAAGGAATACATTCTTGTGGGGGTATTCTGGAGAACATGTTGCAAATATCAAAACTAACAAGTTTTGAATGTGGTGGAAGATGTATGTTTTGCAGCTTATCTACTAATTCTAATGAATTTCTAACAGAGTATTTCGATTTGTAACCTATCGTGTTAATAATCTGGTTCAGTTTTTTGGATAAAATGTGATTAGGTGCATTGATGTATGATACAACTGGTCTTATTGGCATATTCTGTTTGCGGGTTTTTACTAATGATTTGTTGCTTTTCTAATTCTGAAAAGCAGATATTGCAGTTTTCTAAACCTTGTTTTATTTCTTTTTGGAATTTTGTGGTTGGGTTTTTGTTTAAAGTTTCTAAATTTTCTTTATTAATAAATTCATTAACTTTTTGTATGCAAATATCTTTTGAAAGAATTACCAAAGTGTTACCCTTATCTGCTTTAACAGAAATTAGATTGTTCTCTGTGATATTCTGTTTTATAGATTGAAGAAGTGATATGTTAGATGTGTTGTACATTTTGTCCTGTTTCAAAGACATCTCTTTTAACAAATTCGAAATTTGGAATTTTGCATATTTATTATGATCTTTCTTAAGTATAGTTTCGCATTCAACGGCCAAAATTTCTTTAATTTTGTTGGTAAATTTTGGAAAAGGACAAAATTTGAAACCTTTGTTAAGAAATTGTGTTTCTCTGTCATTGAATGTTATATTCGACAAGTTTATGAAACGAGGATAAAAGTTTGTAGTGTTCTGACAATTAAGGTAATTTTGTAGTGTACGTTTTTGTTGTACAAGTCGATGAAGTTTATTTTTCTGTGTGGTGTATTTTTTGAATTTAATGTGACTGACGGTTTCTCTAATGTCAAAATCTAATATGTCAAATTGGATATTGTGTAATTTATGAGTAAGTTCTGTATGGAGTACCTTTATATAAACGTGCATATTGTCTCTTATACTAAAACATTTCTTCGATTCTCCTTTGAGCCATCTTCTTTTGGCATTCCTAATCACTTTTTCAGTAATCGAATTCTTGGTTCTGGTAGTGATGTTTATGTAGTTAGGAATAACCTGACAATAATTTTTAATAACATAATTTATTTACAAAAGGATGGTTTACCTATGGGTAATTCTCTAAGTCCTCTATTAGCTAACATATTTATGGACAAGTTTGAAGATCGAATATTTGAATTAAACCTCTCTAAACACATTATCTTCTGGTTTCGTTATGTTGATGACATTTTAGCTTCTTTTCACAGTTCTTTTGAGGTTATCAATGAATTTTTAATTCTTATAAACAGTATCCACCCTAATATAAAATTTACACTAGAAACAGAACAAAACAGGGCTATAAACTTTCTAGACTTAAATATCAAGATTAACGTAGACAATCTATTTGAATTTTCTATATACAGAAAACCAACACAAACAGACATAGCAATACCAAATGAATCTTGTCACCATAATACACATAAAATAGCAGCCTACAGATCATTAGTACACAGAGCTTTAAGTATTCCACTAACAAAATCAGATTTTAGCAAAGAGATATCAACCAGTAAACAACTAGCACATGCAAATCATTATAATCCGAACATGATTGACACTTTAATTAAACAAAAAGATTATAGGTTAGCTATCAAAAGAATATATCCCATTGACAATCAAACAGAAGACACAAATTACATATCTATACCATATTTTGGCAAAATATCAGATAAAATTGCACATATACTAAAAAAACCAACAATTATAAAATAACATTTAAAACCAACACTAACACTTTTTCATTTTTATTTAATGCTAAAGACAGAACACATGATATCATGAAATTGGGCATTTACCGTTTAAATTGTTCTTTTTGTAGTTCGGTATATATTGGACAAACACTTCGAAATTTTGACATAAGATATAAAGAACACGTACGTCATTAAAAAAATAAACATCCTGAAAAATCGAATTACGCCAAACACCTTTTAGAATAAAATCACACAATGACTCCTCAAAATAATATTAAATTCCTACATTTTTGTAATAACAAACGCAAATTAGACATTTTAGAAGCCTTTGAGATATACAAACACAAACTCAGGGTACCTTTAATGAATGAACAACTTGAGCTCAGTAATTCTCCGTTACTGGAAGTATTAGATGTTTAATTATGATTTTTATTATTAATTTTTATTATTATTATTATTATTTTATCTAGTTACCTATTTTGTATCTACCTTAGCGACGTGTTTGTTTATAATTATATTACCTTTGATAATGACAGCATAGCTGTCGAAACAATATTGTCAGGTTGTATTTTAATAAAACTGTGAAACTTTTAATAATCTTTATTTATTTCATTAAATAAAAGGGCTGTAAAAAATGCTATTTTGACAATTATTTGCAAATCTATAGACGAAAACGCTTCCATTGCTTCTATAATCGGCCGGTTAGAGCTCCAGAAATAAGCATTTCAAGAAAACGCTTAGCAATTTAAATACATAGATTATTCATCATACTTTTTCGGTAATACATATTTTGTAAGGTATAACGAAAAGAAGCTCGGTATTTATACATTTTAAATTTATTTAATCGATTATCTCGGATTCGTTTAGTAAATGTTTAATAATTTCGTGTTAGTATCGTTTACTATAAATAACTGGTCAGAGAGTATTTACGTAAATGTGTCTAGTGAATAGCAAAGTTCTCCTCTTTAATCCATATTGCTTGTTTAAGAACCCACTAATTCATTAACTTGAATTCAATTTCTACTTAAAAAGTTAATAGCCGTTCCATTGGCTTACACTGCTTGCATAAGAAGAGAATTCAGTTAAACTGTTTTATTTAGTGCAATTTTTTACAATACAAAGTATACAAAATGCCGATCTCGCTAAAATAGATTACGTAAATACATTGGTTTTAGATAGGAACTGCTTTTGTATTACATATTATTGGAATTACTGGGTTTTATTTCCGATATCTATAAAATTCAATTATTAAACGGCAAGTATATACATACTTTTTCAAAAACCACATTATAATCAATGTTTAAACAAATTAAAATCGCCAAGTTAAAATATTTCCGAGAATGTATTTGCCCTTTTCATTTATTCGACCTTAGTAATGCACATTTTCGTTCTTTTCCACGTTTTTAATGAATAAAATGTGTCAACAAATGAATTTTCACAATGCGTGAAACTGGGAAAGCTATGATTTACAATAGCCAGAGTGATGTTTAATAAGAACAAGGTCGCTCGCATTGTTTCATACGGTATGTGGAACCATGCATGTTGTATAATCAACGACCACAAATTTATAATTTTATGGGTATCTTGCTACACCTAACCGTATATTTAATTTGAAAATTAAATATTATTTTTTAAAAATGTTTACGTATGAATAAAGCTACTTTGGTTACCTTTACATGCCACACTGCATGCACAAATTAAACAATTATCAAATACTAGCAGACGGAAGGATCATAAGAGCAGCCGAGCAATTGGCAAAAGAAAAACAATTTCATGCAGTATCAAATTGCACCGAGCCAGGAGAAATCGGCCATCTTGTCATTGATTCTAATGTACTACATAATTCTAAGTTCTAACATGACGATATATACTGGCAACAACAAATTAAATCGTTGAATAAGAAACTTCTTCTTTATTGCGTAAAATAATATGGTAAGTAAATCTTCCTTAAACATTATTAACTTTGGGTTTTGTTTGTGATCAAGGTTACATAACCTATTTTTTTAATAAATTTGAGAAGCAACAAATACGTTCTTTATATTATCCTTTATATCAATGAAAAATTGCTCACCAACTGTTTTTTCGTTGCAACTTTATTTATACGTTTTGGAAAACAAATTGTAAAAATTAACAAACTTTGACGTTTATGACGTCATCACAAATAAACTGATTACAAAAATTGTAAAATTATCAAAAACTAATTATATGGAAATTAGCTCCTAAATTACTGATTACAACACTTATACACATATTTGGGTACTCTAATGTAACTTAAAATAAGAAAGTCTTACACAGTTCGAGTACTCCATATAATATTTAACAAAGCCCCATTAAATCGTTGAACTAAATAAATGAAATAATTTAGAAATTTCCCTAACAATGAAAATTGTTTATGAAAAGGGAGAACTCAAAGAACCAATTCTTTTAAGTAAGGTAAGTCAATTTCACTTTTATAAACATTCAGTAAAAACAGATTATAATAATAATAATAATAGTTTATGGGTAAAGTGAAAATTCCTTCTGCAGTTCATAAAAGATGTAAAGAATTCAAAACATTGCTATCAAACAACTAGTTAGTAATGCATCCTACACTTGGTTGTAAATCTTTAAAACTAAATGTTTATCTAAAAATTCAAATCAGTTTCTAATAGTGAGGTTAGGGATCCTTGATAGATCGAAAAATAACTATTTTTATTGTAATTAGCTATTTTTAATATTAACATTGCATGCAAAGTAATTCAAATGAATAAACTATCTCCATAGCATGTTTTTCTACTAACATTTATTTATTTCGAGTTAATAAAATTGCCATTAATCAATTTATATTATATACGACAGCCGTAATTTAATAATTCTCTATCGGTGCGAAATTATACCCCTATCATATCATCGCAATTCATACCCATTGTCCTGGGTATAGACCTAATTTAGGATTAAAAAAAAAACTAAATATATAAGATGTTGACATGCGTGCAGAATTCGAATGTCAATAAATTTGCACACTCGCAAAAATAAAATAGAATTAGTTCATTTTGGATGGACAAGAATATCGAGAGTAGCAGACTGAGTAAATAACGCAAATAAAGCATAATAACAATGCCTAAAAATCGGACTGTAAATATAATACAGCTCGATTTAGAAGTGCATTTTGTTTTGCGCCGAGTTGGATGGTTGAGAATTAATTCTGGCAATAGAATGTGTTATGTTAAACGGATATGTATGTATGTGATTTTTTAATAACTCAAAATATATCACGCGGATTTTGATGGTGTCTGGATCATTGGGTCAATGATATACATACCTAGATCCAAACCCACCACTCCTACTTTCCAGTGGAAGAACTTGGGGAAAACGATTATAGACTTGGTGGCAGGAAGAAAGGTAAAAAATGCAGGGGCGATATAACATCTGGATTTTTCTATCAAAGTAAAATTTCGTGCATAGGTAATGACTTGATTTTTTTAAGGGATTTGAAGAGAATTAGCTCATGGTGAGTAATCACCTAGTAGGTTAATATCATCTGACGTCTGAATAATTTTGAATGGCAGTTGGATTGTTTATCCATCAATAAAAGCATTCTATAATTTTTGGTGCTACTGTTATAACGTGATTTGAAATGCCGATAATAAAATAGCCATTCCATTTTTTATTAATCAAAGTGTGTTCTGGATCTATCTTGATTTTACAAATGTACACGTCAAGACAAGAATTGTACAGTGTAATACTTAGATAGCTTATGAAAATTACCAAAAAAGTTTTAAGCGCTTAGTAAGCTAATTTCATATACGTTATGCCAATTACGTTATGCACATGATGTTGAAATGATCATCATGTTATCGATTCATTGATAGTATTGACAGTTTTATTGACCTTAATACAACTTAAAATAAAATCTTATACAGTTCGCGTACTTCATATAATATTTGACAACCTCCATCAAATTGTTGAACTACAGAATTGAAATAATTTAGAAACTTTCCTAATAATCACAATCGTTTATTGAAAACGGAGAAACTCAAAAAAAAACAATTATTTTAAGTAAGGTAAGTTAATTTCATTTTTGTAAATATTCAAATAATATTACGTGTCTTATCAGATTTAAGATAAATTACAAATTATTGAATTTGTTAATGGGTAAAGTGAAAATTCCTTCCGTTCATAAAAGATATGAAGAATTCTAAACTTTACTATTAACCAATTATTAATGTATCCTACATAATCTCATTATGTTAAATTATTATTACACTTGAGAGCAAAAGTATTGAGCCACCCATTACTTTTTAATTAAAAGTGATTTTTAATATTAAGCTGCATCTTGTACAATACTAACTAATCACTCATATTAAAGAAAAAATACTGCTTAATAATTTTATTTAAAAAAAATTGTCACCAACTATCAAGAGATCATCAGCTTTCTTTTATCAGTAGTGCCGTATGTGGGATGGTTTGTAGTTGCAAACAATGTATTGTTTCAAGAGTGCTATGAAACAGTTGAATGCGTGGCACTTGCAATTTGTTTGCATAGTATCTGTCAAGTTTGCTTCCAACAGTATTAAAATTAGTGAAACTATGAATACACCTCCTGAGATTGCAGCTCAAGCTGTTGCTCTGCTTCAAGCTAGTAACAGTCAGCGATCTATAGCTCGGCAACTGAACATGAACCGTTTTACTGTTCAGAATGTTTTTAGAAGGTTTGTAGAAACTGGTCGGTACGTGGCCAGAGCGAAAATAGGCAGACCAAGAGCAACTTCAGTACGGGATAATCGCTTTATTAGAACGACTTCCTTGCGGAACCGCATGTTAAATGCTGCCCAGCTTAAACAAGAACTTTGAGACGTCAGAGGAGTAACAGTAAGTCGCTGGACTGTTAGAAGAAGACTTCTTGAAAAAGGGCAAAGGTGCCGGAAACCTGCAACGGGTCCAAAATTGACGGCAGTGCATCGTGAAGAGCGCCTACCTTTTGCTCCTGAGCACGTAAACTGGACGTTGGAGCAATGGAACTCTGTGATTTTTTCAGACGAGACCAAGATTTGTGTATATGGTAGCGATAGAAGAGCTAGAGTCTACCGTCGTCAAGGAGAACGATTTTCACAGTGCTGCGTAGTGGAGCCGGTCGCTTTTGAAAGAGGTTCGTGCATGTTTGGGGGTGGGGGCATTTCTCTTCATGCAAAAACCGAACTGGCCTATATCCCCACAGGTAACCTAGGCGGTTTAACTGCTCAACGCTATATTAATGAAGTCTTAGATGAGCATGTTGTCCCATATGCTGGCTTCATTGGCGATAATTTCTTGCTTATGCAGGATAATGCAAGGCCGCATACAGCTGAGATTGTTCAAAATTACCTAAACGAAGTTGGTGTACGAGTCATGGAATGGCCAGCCAAAAGTCCGGACATGAATCCGATTGAGCACAGGTGAGATGAACTCAAGAAAATAATTCGATCACGGGTTCCAGCTCCAACAACGCTTCAGGAACTGCCAAGGGCTGCTCAAGAAGAGTGGGATAATATCCCTCAGGATGTTGTTGAAGGGCTGATCAGGTCCATGCCAAACCGTATGCAATCTGTTATACGAGCAAAAGGGGACATACAAAGTATTGAGTAAACCGCATTTGTTCAAACTTGTTTCTGTTTCTGTTATTAATAAACAAATTTAATTTTTTTCGTCTTACTTATTCTGGCTACGACAACAAAAATCTTGTTAACACGATAAACAATAGCTTACTAGAGATTAATTTGGTATCATTTGAGAGAGCAATAATCGGGCTTCGAAACGATACCAATGCGCTACTTCACAAATGTAAGGAAGCATGCTATTTATTCTTTTAAATTACGGTTGTTAGGTGGTCGAATACTTTTGCTTTCAAGTTTATTATGTTAAAATTGCCATTACAGTTTTGTTTGCTAACATCTAAATGATGTTAAAATGATCATCATATTGTAACGTTCTTTTTAAATAATACTAAAGGTGCTGTTTTAATTGTCTGTTACCACGAGAAAATATTTACACTAACACTAATTACAAACAACTACAAACTATTAAGAAACTTAGACTAATTTAATTGAACAAATATTTATTTCAACAAGATTTGTATTACACTATTTTATATATACACATTTATTTTCTACTACCACACACTGCGCGTATTTTAATTAACTTGTTGTTGATTGGTGACTAATCCCCTGCGTGCATGGCGGCGCTTTATATACCGTATACAAGAATGCTGGAAACGCACTGATCTCCTTCGAACATTCGAGTAACTGTCGATGCGTCATACATTCCGCCGCCAATCTCGAATGTTCACTGGCAATGAATAGGGGTTTCTCCCGTTTATTACAAAATTGTTAATTCACTAACAAAAGCATTTTCTGTTTATGTCATGACCCAATTTATTTAAACATTAACCCAAGAATTACACACAGTAAATTTGACACGGCTTCCGCGAAGTTACTAAAAAACTTAATCAGTAGTAAGCTAATGTCATTTGAAACCTAATACTGTTGACATGACATAATTTTATTCATTCGTTAATGAAAATATTTGAAATAAGTGAACAAGAACCGTACATCAAAAACTTTACAATTACTGCAAAAGTAGTTCTCATTAACTCGTGCGATAATGTCATTTGTCATTAGATTGATGTTAAAATGTTTATTATTTTGTCTAATCACTAATAAAAGCAGTTTCTGTTTATCTTGTTGGTAATTTTGCCCCTATCGTATGTTGTCAATTATTATCGTATGTTGGTAAAATGTATCTGCAGACATTTGGAGAGTTAAATAAAGGCTTATAATACTGCTCCAACATTTAGCAAAAATGTCGCTGCGACCTCCTCCTTAATCACCGAACAATTACCACCAGAGGACCATCAAACACCTCAGCACGCTGCCGATAACATCGCTAACATCCAGGAGCAGCACACCCCGGTCACAATAACATCTCCTTTGCTAATCTCTCCGCGACATGTCATCTTCACAATAGCCTAGAACTGTGATTTCCCAGACGGAAACATCGAACGTATGAGATTTTTTGCTCCGCCCTAAATATATAGATTCCACTTGGATGAAGTGGCCACTACCCTGCTTTGCAGAACATAAATTAACGTTAATAGTAGTAGTAGTAGTAGTACTGAATCTTAAATAGTTCTTGTTTGTTACTAGTAATAAAATTTCGACAATTTCAAACAAGTTTAAAAGGGGTGCATGTGGTGGTGCAAAAGCTCTAAGTTTTCTAGAGTAGAAAAATATTCCTATATATTCCTGCCTTTTTAAGAGCAATTAGAATTGCTAATACTACAAAACAAACACTTTTACTATAGAACTAGCAACGTGGAAATGGTTTTCATGGCAATCATTTGTAACAAATCGATAAAGTATGAAAAGTAATTATATTAGATGCATAATTAAATATGAAACTATTGGTTTATTTCCGGGAACAACACAATGCAGTTCGTTCGTTAACATGCCATATTGCTAAATAGTATCCACATTCTTTACTGATACAATAAAAGAGAAAACCTGGAAAATTCAAACAATGCTAAATAATCCACCTGAATACCAAATACAAAAATCCTGACTTCTCAAAAAAAAATCAGGATGTATGTACTTAACAGATATTTACTATCCATTTTTTTTCTAGAGTCCTCTGACTTTGAAAGCATATTGCTCGGGAACATTGAACCAAATTAAATATTTTAAAAACGAGCAAATAGTAAATTTATTTCTACATACAACAGTAAAATATTATATTTCTAACTTTTATTTTTTTTATATTATTTTGTTTTATCGGACGATACGCAATAAAAGGTACCCATTTTTAGGGACAATTTCATTGAAAGTAAGTTAACTAATTTTTTTCTCAGAAAGTATATGTCATATATCTATCAAATCTTTGTAGGGGTTAGAAAGAAACCTTGCGGTTCTTATGTTAATAATTTTCAGACAAAAAAGCGTTTTATTTAAGATTTATGCGAAAAAATACCGAACTATGCGTTCTTATTTATTAATAGAGATAGCGTCAAAATTGTTTCGCTAAATCAACACTCTTCATGTGTAGACATTATTTTTTTCAAAAAAATGTTCCTAATTTTAATAATAAAAATTCGGAAACAAAAAAATTATGTTTGATGACAAGCGGTTTCGACAAAAAACGGTTTTTTTGTTATTGCACTTTTATTGTTAAAATTCGGAATATTTTTTAAAGAAAATAATGTCTACATATGAAAAGTGTTAATTTTGCTAAAAAAAATTTGACGCTATTTCCATTAATAAACAAGAACGCATAGTTCGCAATTTTTTCATATAAATCCTTAATAAAACACTTTTTCGTTCGAAACTTAATAGGATAACAACCGCAAGGTTTCTTTCTAACCCCTACAAAAATCTCATAGATATAAAACATATACTTTCTGAGCAAAAAATATTTAACTTACTCTCAATGAAATTGTTCCTAAAAATGGGTACCTTTTATTGCGTATCGTCCGATAAAAACAAAATATACTAGTTAGAAATATAATATTTTACTGTTGTATGTCGAAATAAATTTACTATTTGCTCGTTTTGAAAATATTTAATTTGGTTCAGTAGTTCCCGAGCAATACGCTTTCAAAGTCAGAGGACTCTAGACAAAAAATGGATAGTAGACGTGTTTTATTCAAGAAAAAAACGTTATAGACAGAAAAAAACAGAGAATTTTTCAAGTGAGTTAAATTTCTGCAACTTAAGAAACTCAGATCTTCTTTAAGGGTCATAATTTCCGGAATTGCAGGATTAAAAATATTAAGGTTCAAAGTTTCAACTATTAGATGTTTTGAAATTCTAAAAGCGCTGATTCAAATTGTTTAAGAATTGAAAATTCAGCGCTTTAAAGTTTCCGTTGGGACTATAGGGACTATTTTTAGAAATGTTTACATATTAAACATTCAAAACTTCAAAATTCAGAAGTTAAATTAAATTCAAATTGTTTCACAGTTTTGATATTAAACTTGAAAACATCTACGACTAAAATTTCAAAAAGCTACAAAGTTTCGAAATTCAGATAAAGGTTCAGGATAAAGTTTTGTCCGCCTTACTTTATAGACTTTGGCAGACTAATGCATTTGTTCTATCAAATGCTTACCTAAAAGTACGAAATTCTAAAATCTTTGGGCGTGTAAATAGTAAAAGTGGTATAATATAATTATAGTTTCAGCAGTGAGTGAATCACTCTTCAGAAATTTGGAGATTCAGAATGGATATGGATGCTCTCCTACAAGAATTTTGCGACGGTTGGATTTTGATAAAATTTACTGCAATCATGCTAGGGTGCAAATTAGGGGGGGGGTTGTTCAGACACTTTGGAACGTCCCCATGATTTCTAGGTCATTCCAAAGATTAAACTACTAAACTTGATGAAATTCTTTGATCAAAGCTGAAAAGTGTGTTATCAGTTGGCTGCGTTTAGCCTTCCACTACGTAGATCTGATAAATGTAGTAATATTTGCTTTTACTGGGGGCGGGACTCGTACAATTTTTTTTGGCTTTTTCCCACTTCGATTTTACTTCAGTGTTTAACATAAAATTTTCTTCCTAAAAGTATTTTCCCCATTGTGTTGTTATCAAGCTTGTCACTCCAAATTTGGTCATGCAAAAGTATGAGTCAAAAGTCATCAAAAGAGCAGACATTTTATTGGTTATTCCTTATTTGATTATGTTTTAGTTTGCGAGTCTTCCTTGGTAAATTCTGCTTATCACTGTTATTATAATTATTCCTTTTTATCAGTTTAGTTGTGAATTATTTGGGAACAAGTAATTACAAGTTTACTCACTTGTGAGGTATGACTGTAATTTTCCTCTTTGAGGTTTCTAAGTGGGCGAAAGCTTGATTATTTTTTGTATACCTCGTTGGGTTTTTAAGTTTGATGAAGTTCATATACACAGGAAATTTAATTTGATTGGGATTTAATCGGTACATTTCCAACGTATGCTTTTAAACTAATTTATTCATTAGGGTTACTTCTAACAACTCCTTCTTTTGTAGGAAGACTAAATACAAGAGGTAATTGTTATCCCTCTGGACCTCTTTGTTCAAGCCGATTCCATCTATTTCGCGGAATGCAGAATTCTCGTCTAGGCTTCTTTCTTTACGCTACACTTTTAGGATACGTTTTACGTAACATCTCTTCGTTACGCATCTGGTTCCTTTACTGGAAGTTTCCTTTCGGAACGTTGGATTTTGTATATCGGCTTTCCTTCCGAAAACCAGCAGCATATCTAAAACACCAAATGTATTAGCGAGTCTAATTTACATGGATCAAGAAGACAGTCTACACAACATCCTTTAATACACAAATTATTTTCGCTAATCTTTTAATCTCTATACAATTTTTTTTCTTTTCTTTTAGGTTATGTATTATATATGGAAACACTTTGTTATTATTGAAATGCAAATATTGGTTTCGGTTACACACTTGCACAAGATTTACTTTAAAGTTACCTTTTCTGCAGAAGTCGTATATCTATCAGAGTTCTTTTTGGATAATTTAAGTTTGATTGATTGATATTATTTAATTTTAGTATTTTGATTAACTATTCAGCGTCTTTTGTTTCTATGTGAAGATTCTGAAATATTCGAGTATTCAGATTATATTATAAAATAAGTATCCATTATAGAATAGGTAGATTGTATCTATCCACTTCTAGATAATAAAGTAGCAGTAGTTATATAGTAAACAGTTAAACAAAAAACCGTTCATTGTTTACAAACCGAAAGGAGTTTTTGTAAAGCTGAGAGAAAAAAGGGTATTAATTGGTTAGATAATAATACTCCGACTAAAAAGTTTTTTTTATGGATGTATACTGTAAACTTTTAAATAATGTCTGATACAAGTACATAGTTATGATTTGCATCAGGAAAACAATACCTTGCTATTTTAGTATAAAAAGGAATGCTTTTACATTACATCTCTAAAAGTTTATATGAATTAACGTAACTACCTATCTGCTAACAAGTTTCCAGTTGCAATTAAAAATTAACATCAAACCATAGATTTAATACTTCAGAGGAACTGATTTAATAATTTCATTGAATCACCTCTTCTAACAGAACAATTAGTGTCTGATACATATATGTGGGAAACTGCTATGGAAATTGTCGTGACATGTCAGTTATGTCATTAAGTGTTTCAATTCATGATAAATTCTATTGGTATATTATTCCCACTGAACAGTTATTACTATGAATTATTTACAAAAAAATCTTATCTAGGATGTTCCGGAAGTACAAATGAAATTTAAAGAATGAAATTACTTCGATGACTGACCCGAAAATGCCTGAAAAATCCTACAAATCCAACACTCGCAACTCGCAAGCATTACCAACTAGGTATTACGTTTAAAAATATTCGTTTACATTGAAGTTTACATATTTAAAAAATTATCGTGTAGTTTAAAACTACAATTCTCAATATGCAAATTAAAAGAAAAACTAATTTCCTTTCCATCCACATTTCCTTAAATTTGGCAAATGCGCGAATTTCGGAATTGTTCAACACAAAGCTTGTTTCGACGGTTTTTACAAGTGATTACTTAAAACTTCTCAAAAGATATTTAAAATTTACGAATTTTTTAAATAATAAGTGTCAAATATTTAAACAAAAGATGTTACCTGAGAAAAAATCATAGTTGAAATTATACTATATGTTTTTAATTTTATCTTTTCGGGGTTCGTCTTGTGAAAACAAACAAGCAATTTAAATTTTAACAAATATATGAAATAATATTATCTTTTAAGTAAATTCTATTATAGAAATATAATAATTTTAATGATGTTAGTTTACTTTACAACAAAAACTACTCTAATTACATCATCGCAAAACTATGCGGTTGTAAAATTATTGTTTTTCGTCTCTGTTTGACCTTAAGGTAATTAGGTAAGATTTCTCCGTTTACGGTTGCCAATAAAAATCTTTTTTTTTATGGAATAGATATACGAATAAAATCCAATTAATATTATCATATCTACAGCCCGACGGACGTATAATTCGACCCAAATGATGATAATATCTAATAAAGCTGCTGTTGTTCATGTTATATTTACTAAATATGGTTGCAAAACATTTTAAAGTTATGGTAAATGGACATCTATTGCTGCTTTCTGAATGAGTCAAATTCTAGAATAGGATAAAAGAAGGAAATGTTTACAAATGTACCTAGACATTTAGTATAGTAGTAGTTAAACAATTAATTAATTAAATTAAAATAAAAAATGTGCTTCACGAAACTAGAAAAAACATTGTGAGGTTAGCTGGTACTAACAGAATTTAAAATAACAAATCTGGTTCACAAAAGTAAAAAAGATTAAAACATAAATCTTTCCATCGTGTTTAAACTAAGAATATATGCGCATTACTTTTTTCAGATACCACTAATAAAGTATCAAGTTTCACTTGTTTTGGGTATTATATTTTTATATTGAATTAATCTTTTACTGTTAATCATATTCTGATACTATTACACGTGGGATATTTGAATAATAAATGATTTCAATGGATTTGTAAATAATTTAAATGGATTACGTGTTTAAAGTTAGCGGGGCCTTTATAGCAGGATAACAGGAAAGCATATGGGAAATTAAAGGCTAATTAAATGTCATATTTTTCAAATTTAAGGCTCTGCTGATTGTTTCTAAAACGGCGGGTTTCGCTAGCTCTAGAAAAAATTAGCGGAACCCGCATCAAAAATCTAATGTGAAATGCGCAATTAAAAAAGCAACTTATGGAGAATTAAAGGCTAATTAAAGGATGGTTAAATGCCCTGTTTTCTGATTTAATGCTTAGCTGATTGTTCTTTAAATCACGAGTTTCGCTAGCTTTAGGAAGAGTTAGCGGGACCCGTGACAGAAATCCAATGTAGCTTGCAGAACTAAAAAAATAACCTATAAGGAATTAAAGGCTAATTACAGACTTCAGAAAAGAATCCTTAATAACGGTTTATAGGTGATTTTTATTTTTACAGTTTTTAATAATGGGAACACCAAACTATACGTGTTATTAGTTTTCACTAAATAATCGTTATTTAAGTATTTAAGTATTATTATAGCCTTTAATAAGCCTCTAACTCTCCATAAATCATTTGTGTTAATTGTAAGAATTTTTGTTGGTTAATTGTGCATCTTACATTTGATATTTGGTACGTACCCCGCTTACTTTTTTCTAGAGCTAGCGAAACCCGCGGTTTTAGAAAAAAACAGCTGAGCCTTAAACTTGAAAATAGGACATTTAATTAGCCTTTAATTATCCTTTAATTTCCCATGTTCTTTCCTCTTACCCTGTTGTAAGGGCTCCGCTAACTTTAGGGACGTGTTTGATTCCAATTCTCGCTAAATTTTTTATATCCTAAAAGTTGAATTAAAATACTAAAATAGTTATAATTAATATTAAATGTAAAATTAATTTGAATTCAGCTTTTTTTTAGGTAGATATACAAATTATTTTGTAAATGGAGAAATATATGTTTCTTTTAATATGACTAAGTTTATTAGTCTTCCCGCGTACGGATTATGAATTCATTACCATAGTCGTATGAATACGTTAAAGTGAACATCTTGACTTCTATTTAGAGCTCTAAGATTAACAACCTACCTGAGATATCTACGACAAGTTTCAGAATCTCGTCACATCACAGCTAAAACGGTGTTTCAGCATGGTTCAATCATTCATCTTGTTGTAACTAACCTGTTATTGGTAATTTAATCTATTGTCTTTCTTTAAGATATTACATTTTTTCTTTTTAAGTAGAAATATTAATTCTTCATTTTACACTAATAAACTAATATTAATCTACTGTCTTGAAGATTGAAAAAGTGGCTTATTGCTTATATTTATTAAAATGCATTTAAAATGTTTATTATGTTTTTCGAAACTAATTTTTATTTTCTAATAAAACTCAATAAAAACTCATAAACTCAAGAGAACAATAAGATTTTTCTTTGTTCCTTATGCAAGCTCTAATAGGAACTACTATTTCCAAAGAAATATAATTATCTCTATCGTAGCTTAAGCTCAGCTGGTAGATTATAATTTTTCACTCAATACTATTCCTTTACTGCATTGATCAAAAAATAGCTTGCTGCAGCCATAAAACCCTTAATATTCTGTAGTTAGAGGGTTCGTATTTCATATTTAGACTATTTGAAAATAAAAGGTATTTCAAGATACAAATAATATTTAGGGTATAAGGAGTATAACTGCTATGATTAAAACAGGTGGTAGAAAAATAAAAAAGCTTTATAAAGTCTCCCTCTGCAGGTTTATGTAAAAAGAATAGTAAAGTTGCAAACTGCGACATCACATTATCACGTTACTGAATATACTATGATTGTAAGATTTTAACAGAAGGTCTATCCCATCAAACACAATAATCTACATACAGTTCTTTTTTAAACATGATGTTTTAAACAAAATTACAAATTTTATAAATCACATTTTGTTACAATATTGATTTGATAACCCCGTAATTAGGTGCAGTTATTAACCCACTTAAAAGCTCGTTCAAGTTTACACATTTATTGTCATAATTATAGAATTTATTACTTTAGGATATGGACCTTTTCCAGTGGTATTATTTGAACAAAAGACACAGATGGTTGTTGCAGTTCATCTAATTTTTGAAGAGTAACGTACTAAATACTGAATGGAAACAATAAGAAACAAGAAAATATGTAGGTGTATGTGTGACTTCTTTTATTATTTTATTG
Source organism: Agrypnus murinus (assembly GCA_929113105.1). Taxonomy (NCBI): domain Eukaryota; kingdom Metazoa; phylum Arthropoda; class Insecta; order Coleoptera; family Elateridae; genus Agrypnus; species Agrypnus murinus. Next base: position 135,232,649 of record OV816023.1, on the reverse strand, counting down.
GCTCGCTTATTATTTTAGAATTATTATTTAACAATTGAATTGAATCACTGATTTCAGAAACACCCTAAGTCCAATTTCGACCATATTTGATATACGGGATGACGTTCAAAATACGTAGACGTGTCAATTGAGCACATAAACAACCTCAAGTCCAATAAGTTAAAGATATCTTACACGACCCGGTAATATAGGTATTTTAAAGTTTATACAAAAATAATTAGGGAAGTTAATTAGTTTTTGCATTTATCTCTGAACACGTCATTGGTGACTTAGGTTGTTTCTGAAATCAGCTATTCAATTACAATTAATTAATAATTATTCGCACAACGAGTAGATCATTACAATGCTATGCAAATGCATTAACTGTTTGATTAACTGAATTAATAAACTATTGAGACTGTAACATAAGAGCATTTTAAGCTAGGGAAACCCAACAAGTTTAAATTTCTTGATGCTTTTATTTCTAATCTACTAATACAAATTCTTTAAAAAGAAACTCAAAACTCTGGTTCTGGAATATGTTATCTTTTTTGTTGTGTGAATATTAGTGAAATGGGTGGTCGCGCGGTAAACAGTCCAACTCTTACTCAGCCGGTCCGGGTTTGATCCCCGGAACCGATAAAGCCTTAGTACACTTCGCCATGCTATCAGATGGGCACGTTAAGCAATCGGTTTCGGCAATCGCATAAAACATCTTTCTATGATTGTCATTAATTCCGAACCTTCTGAGATCTTTGAACGGTTGCGCGTTCATTAAAAGCATGTTTGTGTAATTTGCGTACTGAGGGTTTTTATGCAGAATTTCCGACGCCTGCGCAAGACCCTTCCAAGCGTGGAGCCCTGTGCCCGGACACACTGAAAAGAACTGATTCTATTGCTGGAATACTGTGGCGTACATTTGAAAAATCTTTTTATAGCAACGTTATCTAATAAATGGTAGCAAGAAACAACCCTGTTCTGTTTTCTGTTTTGTAATGAATATTGCTGAATTTGTATAGAAAATTAGGTTGATCAGATTCTGGTTTATGTTAATATCCTTTAAATGCAGCCTAAATTAATTAGTTTTTTTCTCCTCCATAGAATGGAAACTGAAATTCTTTAAAAAGGTTTGTGTTATAAAATTAACATTATTTCCAATTCCTCGTGTTAGTGTAAAATCATAAAAAAATCAATTAACATATTAGGAAAATTTGTTCGTGTGACATCCACTCGCTTTAGGGGCTGCGGGGGTGGTTGTTACGCCACTGTGGAACACCATATTAAAAAAGAAGAGCTGGGATACCCAAGCAGCATCTAAGTAGCGGTAACTGAGATCGGAACTTTGATTGAGTAGCTGTTACGTAACTACAACTAAATTTATGACTTTATAGGTTTAATTACTTTAATTTGGAATATTTTAGTAATTATGTAGTTACTTCTACTATTTATTAGAACTATGAAGTTCCTTTACTTCTAAGTAGCTTTTTAGAGTATGTGGAATGGTATTGCTACTTAGTATAATTACTTTAATGTTGTTGCAACTTCAAGTGATATTATGATTGTAGCAGTAACTTGCCCGAAGCTACTTTAAAGTTTTTAAAACTTTAAAGTAGCACCGAAAGTTCCTGCAACCGGTCTAAAACCATTGCTTAACCTTTAAAGTAACTGAACTATACAGTAGTATTGAAAGTAAAACTTACGTTTATGCTACCCAGGAGAATCACTTGAAAGTAATTTTCACTACTTATTTTGCATCAGAATTACTAGAAAGTTCCAGTTACTATTAAAAAATTACAATGAAGTGACAGTAACTTCTAAAGAGGCATATCTCCTGTAGGCTAGTTTGGAATTTGGAGGTTAATTGTGTTTTTGCAGTGATAGTAGTTTTGCAAGTTTTTAATAAAAATGTCAAAGGCAAATGCAATAAGAAAAAAGAAGAATTTTAGACTGTTTATAAAGTGACACAAACTTTAGACACACATTTTACAATTAATACTACTTTAAGGGGACTTTTTCAAAACTACTTCATATTTACTTGTAAAATGTTGAAGGCTATTAATGAATTTGCAATTTGTTGCAATTGTTAAAAAGTGTTTTACTATAACTCTCAATAAATATAACAAATCGATGCCAAATTGTGCCTTAGGAATAAAATAAAATGGTTTCTATCATGTTTATCAATTTATAAGTAGTTTTGTCATATTTTATGTAGCAACATTAGTAGAGAAAGTGAAAGAATATTTGTTAAGTTGCAAGAGTAAGAGAGAGCAACTATGTGACACTATGTGTCAAAGAGAAAAAAAGTTCCACGAAAGTAGCAATTACTACGCCGCCACGTTTCCGCTACGTAGCGTAAAGGTAGCTGGACAAGTTCCTGAGAGGTTACTACAACGTATCTGCTACCCGAGAATTGTTCCCCATTTTGGTTCCAGGCACGTAACAATACCGTAGCAATTACGTTCTTCTAACTAACGGCAAAAACTTTATAGTTCCACCGGTGGTTGTTGGTACGTAGCGGTGACTAAAGATGCTGTTTGGGATAGTTATTATATACGAGTAAATGAGTAACGCAAACATCTCAAAACACCTTATAATAATAATAAGGACCGGCGGTGGACGAGTGGTGTCAGTGCATCACTCGTATTCCAAGGGTCGTGGGTTCGAGTCCCACTTGGGGCGACGAGATTTTTTCAATTGGAAAATTCCGTCACCTCAACTATGGGTGTGTGTATTCGTGTTGCATGTTAGATGGGGGTCATATGACCTTAGCTGTTGGTTCCCCCGTAGTGTAGGCGTGCAATAAAAAAAAGTAAATAATAATAGTCCCCTTTTACAGGCCATGAAGGCCTTAACCACCTTATACCGAGATTAAATCGCAGGTAATTTGAATAGAATTGTAGGTTGACCGAACTAAGTTGAAAACGTCAAATGACCAGAGTTGACATCTCGTGAATCAAGACGGGGTGACGGTAGAAAGCAGTTTTATAATCAATTCTAATCATAATTACAATAATTATAAATTCTGGAATAAATAACATTAAATAATTCTGAATGTTACAATTTAATTTTTATTAAAATCAAGCTTTAAAATATTTAATATTTTTCTGCATTTTTTGGTAATAAATTGCTATTTAGATTCTATTGGGTTATGTAAGCACTTTAACAAATTTTCTATCTCATGACAGAAATAAACATTATTTTACTGATGTGATGAGTGTTAAAGTGCTGTTATGGGGTTACGATTTCAGAGGTAGAACAGAAATGAAAATGATGCGTAACCGTTGCTTGAGGCAGCAGCATATCCGTCTTTAGCAGTGCTAGAATATAGCAGTATATGCCTGGGATATGAGTAGGACTTAAATGAAGTAATTTTATAATGTTTTTCTTTATTTTTACAAAAAGTTCGCAATTTAAATTATTTAATAAGCATTTGTGTTCGAAGAATTTTTGTGAATATAACTATACCAGAACTGGATGTAATATTCAGGCGCGTTTAGAAATTTAATTTTTAATGGACTAAGTAGGTATCATCAGAATGATGGCATTCAGTTGTATCTTTAGTTTACAATTTATTTTGCTATAAATATAACAGTAATAGCGTATTGTTAGTCATTTCATAATGAAAATAATAGCAGCAGTATTCGCATTTCCTGTTTACTCTTCTAAAAATTATCAAATACACTTTCTCTAAAACGAAGCTTACCGTACCGCATAGTTAAATATTTACACTTAATTATCATTATACGTATTGTATCCGTTAATTTCGAGCACAAGGGAAACAAAGTGTTTACAAAACTATAACTTGTAAATGTATTATTTATATTGCCCTAGGTTTGCTCGATGCCGCTTAACGTTGCGAATGCTATATATTCTAAACCGGTCAAATATCAATACAAGCAGTTAGTTTGCTTTTGAAAATACGGAATCTTGATAAATAATGTAAACTGATTTAAACGCTATACTTGGTCCATGCATTCGCATTTACAATGTTTATTGAATATGTTTCATTTAGTTTTAAAGATAACATTGCATAAGTCATTCATTCAAAAATTGTTCTATAATATAATTATAATAAAATGTTAACGAGACTTTACGATATCGAACAACCTCTTTTAAATGTCTTATTTCGGTACTGTTTATTGACATTTGACAAATTGGCACATTATGAAATTATTGAAATTACGACTCATAGACGTAATTAAGTCTTAGTTTTTTTGTGTATCTGCAGACCGTATGATTCATTAAGAAATCGAATATAAGGATTAACCCATTCTTTTAAGAAATGATCTGTAAAATCACTCCAAGTAGTCCAAGTACTTACAATTACCATTTCTTTTTTGTCATTATCGTTATGGGTTTAAAGAGTACCAATATCCCTAATAAATGTGGCACGCGCGCTAATGTTTTTTCGTAGCGCAGTTAGCTCAAGCAGGGTGATAATAAACCAAAGTCGTTACCGCTCCAGGATTTATTCCAGCTAGCAGTAACTTTATTAGCTAGTAACTTTATTAATTTATTAGTAATTAAGAAGCTAGAACGACAGTGACTTTGGTTTATTACCATCCCGCTTTGAACTAACTGAGCTACGAAATAATATTAGTACTTCTTTGGAAATAGATTTAAATGTAATGCTTTTCTCACCATTTTAAAGATATACATAAGTACTGTTTACTACTTAATAACTGTTTGTACTAACCTAATTGGTTAGATTGTACAAAATGTTTTTTAAAAGTACTCCTTAGTTCGTATGCTTATGCAATTTCCTAATAAGACATTTTTATTGCACTTTCAAAATTTGGTGATTATTCAAATTCTTTGAAATTTTTATTTTTTTAACTGGTAATGTTTCTTTTAAAGTAAATCTCTAGGTAACTTTTAAAGGTAAATATAGTTATATAACTCTACACAATACTTTTATGAACCTTAAATAAGCTGTTCTTGTAGACATTACAGTTAGTTATAAAACCTTAGAAATACGTAATAATAATCAACTGAACGTTAAATTTACTTTTGCAAAATGATTCTTTTGAACTTTTGTGATCTAGCTCTTTTAATTTTAACCACTATTTGGTGATGCACCGAATGCAGAGGTTTTTGTTTTCAAAGTCTTTCAATCGTCTTATTACGTATTGTTCAAGTTTGTACCACAATTTACATAACTGAAGTTATTATTCCATACTTATTTAAACGTTCGTCAAAAGTATTTCGTAACATTTATTTCTGATAATTTAAAATATGAAGTTTACTTTTTAAGCTTTTTCTTTAAGACGTCGCGCATCGGGCAAACTAATTATAAAAAATTTTGAAAAAGCTATTCTATCTTATTTTATTAATGTTATTAATAATTCATTACTTATGCACATCTGTTCAATTATTGATTTAATTTCTCCCAAAGTGAAGATTCTATTGAATATTTATTTCGTTTGTCTCAACGTGGGGTATTCAACTGTAATGCTAACCAAACTCAATGTGTACAAAATTATTAGTTTCTTATTGTTTCTTTGTTTCTTATTGTTTAATTTCGTTATATCAAGAAAGAACAGCTATTTGCTGATTTTCTATGTATTTTAATTTACCGCTTTTCTGGTTATTTCTATTTTATAACAAACAACTACAAACAATTTCTGGTTCGAAACCATTGGGGGGAGGGGGCAAACTTTTGGTTTAGGGGGCTTAGCCCCTCAAGTCCCCCCTAGTTACGACTATGGAGGTACTGGGGTAGTGGTTTGTAATTTTATAATTAGTCTTTTCAGGTGTCATTTTATCAATATACACAATACCTAATTCTGATTCATAACATTTTTTTAAATACCAGTTGTATATGCATTAGGTTAATTGTTAAATGTTGAATAATTGAAACTAAACTAACGTTGAAAGAATAAATTAAGGAGCTCTAATAACGTATCTATAGTTAGTGGGATTCTATCATATAAATATCAGTAATATAAATAATTATAATAATAATAATAATAATATTTATTTCATAATAAGTACATAAGTGTAACTCATAGTACATAATATAGAACCTCAAGAAAGGAAATCAACATAGATGCTCTTCCACCCCCCCTTGCAAAATTTTAACAAATTAAACAGTAATCGGAATAAGTTTTCTTGCAGCTGCTTATTCTCATTACTGTAATTTCTCTAAGTATACTTTTATGTAAGAACTGATAAGTTCTGTTATATTTAATCATTCTTTTTAAATTGTTCTAAATTAAATTTATGAGATGATATAGAATCATCAGGTCGAAAACTTACTTTAATTTCAAACCATTTTAAAGGCTACGATTTGATCGTAAGCTCAGATTTAATAAACTCATGTAATAGAAGAAAGATAGGCATGCTAGGATAAGTTTTATTTAAGTTAAAGGCTACATGCTAGGCTACAGATAGAATTATCAAGTTAGAATAGGTTTTAAAACTAAGAAATTTATCACATCCACATAACCTCAATTTCATATAAAAATATTTATAGTTTCAAAAAGGATATAAGTCAATTATGTTGTTTTATAGTAGAACATGTTGTAGGTAACCCTGGTTACATGTTTTGAAAAGTTTATTCACGTTTCTAGAAGTTTTATCTTCTTATTAGATTTGAGGTTTGTCGTTGGGTAACGCAAAACAAGTTTTCCTTCCCAAATAAATCTAAGTCACTTTCGGGTACATATTTCACTGGAAATAGTAAAATCAGATCAGTACTTTGATATTCATAATGTTACAATTTACTTACGGAATCCTGGATTTGGAAGAATTGAGTTCAAGTAAATGAAGGTATCAGCTGTGCTGATATTCTTTGGTTTTGTCAAAATTTGAGTTCATTTTAATATTTTGCACAATTGTTTGAATGCAGGCACCTGGAGTACTGTTACTGTGGACAAGATTAGTTCATGTTTGAGTTCATTTAGGTTGATATTTAGTCGAATCTTGCAAAAGCATCGCTTGATGTCTAAAACGTGAGGTCATGTTTTTTTAAGTTAAGTTTTTCTTTATTATTTTGTTAGAATTTATGTAAACTCAATATGTTTGGGTTACTTTGTGTAAATATGTAAATATTTCATATACAGGGATAGCTGGAGAGTGATGGGTTTTCAATGTAATTTAGTTTTTATGAGATCGGTTTTTATTGATTTTCTTTATTATTGTTCAATTTAGACCATAAGTGTCTGATGTCATTTTAATCGTCTCTCTGCCAGCTACCGTTCTGTCTTTGTAGAATTAAGATTAGTGTTAATTATAAACATATGTTTGGATTAGTGACGTCATGATAAATGTTGATGTTCTGTTTTTTTGAAAAATTTCGTTTTGCCGTCAAATATTTTGCGAAAAAATATAAATGGACCTCGGAAAAAGAACAAAGTAAGTCGATAAAAGTCATAGGGTGAATCTATGATGCACTCACGAAATCTAAAAATAAAAGTTAAGTTATGAAGTTTTAACCCATATGTTTTGTTAGTAAATAAACGTTTATATCATATGTGATTTGAATATTCACCTGTTTTATAAATCAAAGAATATTTATTTGGAATTTCAACAATTATTGTATTTGTGAAAGAATTATTTGAATTTAAAATCGAAGATTTTGATATTGAAAAAAATGTATCAATGTATATGGATTTGGTTATCGACTGGTATGGATTTTTTTTAATAGCTGATTGGAATGAAGGAAGACTGTTTTACTGATACAGCAACAAACATTTTGAATTGGATTCATTGACATTTGATGTGTCAATTCCTTTATATACAGGGTTGGTTGTAATAAATATTGTTACCCATTGGGAACAAATTTATAAAACAATTTTTATTTTATTTTTTGTCAAAGTTAAAAGGGTTCTTTGTAAACAGTCTTGTGAAAGTTTGTTGTTTTAACAATTTCAAAGTTTATTTATTTCAATTGTAAGCAATTTGGCTGAATTTATTTTATTTGATGCCAGTCTGTTTAAATGAACACGGCTGCAACCCCCATGTCAGGTTGACAACCATCCAAATTTCATTTAAGCAAACTGAGGGAAGATATTCCTGTTTATTTCTGTTTAAGGATTTTGTTTGTTTTTTGGTAAAGTTTTCTTTATTTAATCATTAGTAAAATAAAACTCTGTGTTTTCAATTTATAAAAGTGTTTATTTTTATTTTGATGTGGATGCAAGTATTATGTACAGGATCAAAGAAAATTTCTTGTCCAAATACAGCAGTCCAGGAGTGGTCTCTAGTAAGTTATTTTCTTCCAGGTGCAAGAATTAATAAGATTTTTTTTATTTGTTTATCTTATGCTCAATCGAAACAAAACTGAGTCAGCTTATTGGGAAATAGCTATTGGGTTGTTATATTTTTATTTTTAGTAATGCTAGCCAAAATCAAATAAAACATTTATTTTATTCATTTAGTAAATATCCTCCCAATATATTCATTTATTTATTTGTTACCACGAAGTATAAAATAAGTTATCTGTTAAGTGACTCTTACTGTAAAACGACGCCAAAGTTTTCGTAACCATTTTCCAGTTCTTAATGTCACTGCAAAGTTTCCATGGGAACTTTAAGAATGTTTAAGAACATGAACATTATATTTTTTATACTGCTACCTAATAATTAGATATGTACTATTTTTAAGGTTGTGGCAACCAAATAAAAAAGGGGAATATACTTCACCCTTGTTCCCTGTAAATGGGACCAACATACTCTTTTGTATTGTCCCCAACTACTACCAGTGCAACCAGACAATTAACCTCCAAATTCCAAACTGACCTGCAGCAGATATGCCACTATTAGGCAATCAAATTACTAATGAAACATTGTTTTTGTGTTTCACATTGTTTCACACAGCGGCCATCATTATTTGGATCGATTTGGCTAATTTATTTGGTAATCCAATAGTCTGTGAAATGGTGATTTTATGGCGCCGAAGATGTTAGCCCACAGCAATCGTCTTGGTTTAGATTGCCTAATAGAAGTTAGGTTAGTAGTAACTGAAACTTTGTAGTAGTTCTGATGCAAAACAGGTAGTAAAAAAATCAGTTTAATGTGATTCTCCTGGGTAGCAAAAAAAAGTTTTACTTGCACTACTACTGTAGGGTCCCGCTACTTTAAAGGTTAAGCAATGGTTCTTACATAACTACTAAAATATTTCAAACTGAAGTAATTAAACCTATAAATTCATAAATTTATTTGCAGTTATGTAACAACTATTCAATCAAAGTTCCGATCTCAGTTACCGCTACTTAGATGTTGCTTGGGATAGCATAGTGTGATGCCTTGTATATATAATTATCTATCTTTCTCAGTTGTTTTGCTATTCGCTATTTTTTCTTTGCTCACACAAAAATATTTAAACCCAAAGCAAAATTTTGCCAACCATGCATAAGGAAAAGAAAAATAAATAATGTCTCTTCTGTTTTTTTTATTACGTCTACACTACGGGGAGGCAACATCTAAGGTCATATGTCACCCATCCAGCATGCAACACAGTCACATAATTTTGCAATTTAGAAAAATTCTGCCAACCCCAAATGGAATTTGAACCCACGATATTTGGTATACAAGTAGCGCTCTCACTCTACCCGCCTACCGGTGGTTCAACTCATCTTTACAATACTTATTTGTTTTACTTGTAATTCGATAATTCATGCTGACCTAAGTATACCAACCGTTCTTGAAGAAATAACCAAATCCAGCGTCAATCACAGGGAGAAACTGGCGCAACACTCAAACGAACTTGCAACTATACTGCTACAAGTCGAAGAAGAACCAAGAAGATTGAAACGGTTCAAGCCATCTGACCTACCAACCAGATTCACATAAATATTATGTACATGTATCAATTAGTACTAAATATCCAAGCCTGTAAATTTATAAATAATGTCCAATGGGGCATATTTTATCATGTCATATTTATAGTGTAGACTCTTAGTTTTAAGCACACATAAGTTGTACTGATAGTCCATAAAAGGAGTGATTGTATATATAAAAGGGGATATTAAAAAAAACTTGTAATTCATAAATCTGAAGATTTTTCTCTTAATAGTCATATAACACGTTTAGCGGTTGCTTATTAAAGATAAGTGCATACTATTCGCAATCCACAGTTTTAGTTTTAAACAATTAGTTAGGAAGAAGAAGACCTGGAAGACAATGCGAAATTTTTCCGATATTTCAGGATGACCTATGAAAAGGTTTCCTATTTGGTTAATACTTTGCTTTCATCTAGAAAATGAATGCATCGTTTGGGTGTTAAAATAGATCGCACAGTAGGCGGAAATGCGAATGGTGCAAGCAACACACACCCCATCATGCGGATTTGTTGGTACTTTGACGATGACATTTCGGATTTCCGTTAATATAATGCGTTCGGTTGCGAGGCGCAACTAACAAAAATGCGTTCCGTCCGTTCAGTACGATGTAAATAGTATGCGATTACCTTAAAATAGATTTTGTTAAAAGTTGCAAACAGTTTTTCAGTTGCAATTCATAAAAAATAAAACAATAAGAAAGTGTTTAGTGAAACAATTTAAATTCAATTATATTAGTAGTAACGTAAGAGATTGTTCAGAATTCAATATTTAAGGGAAACTAAAATAAAATTTAGGCTAGGTTAAACGTTTCAGAGCAGGTTATATTCACTACGGGGCCTTGTTTTTCGTTTTCTTAGATGTGCTCTTTTGCTTGCATTTCCTGAATGAAGCAAAATTGTTTGATAGACGTTTGTTTCATAATGCTGAATCAGCGCAGGTGATGTATAAACTTGGGAGAACGATTTTATAGTAGGTAAAGAAGAACGATTTAAAACTAATTTTGCGTCCGCTTTCTTCTTACAGGATTTGTTTCATAACCCGCCAATATGAAATAGGTAGTCGCTTGGAGCTGGTGTAGTTTGTAGGACTTTGCTGTTTCTTTATAATTTGTTTTTGTTTTTGTTCTTTTTGACAGTGTATAACTTTTTAATTTGTAAATTCTCTCGAGCTCTCATTATTGGGGTATCAATCGATTGACTAAAAATGAAATAAATGATCTGGGTGTTGTAATAAATGTTTATTAATAGAAATTAATATTTTTAATTGAATCACGAAGCATGCGATGACAAAAGAAGCGAAAATACTAAAAACGTCGCCTTGTGATTTGCCGGTCCGGATCTGCAAGAACACATAGGATAGTCGTTGTAAAATATCCGTCCCAGGCAGATTCTCTGCTAAGGAACTTAGATGTGGAGCAATTTAAGCTCTATTTCTCTTCCCTCCGGTGACGTTAATCGACTTCCTAGCTTTTGAAGCGGCTGCAAACCAAGGGTAGGTACAGAGAGAGTACCATCGAGCGACGTACCATGGCTCGACCTTCTTATTATGCCGCCGTCGCTCTTATCTCGAGCGGTTACAGGTTAAAATCTTATTGCTGATTGTGTACTTGAATTAAATGTTCCTCAGTTCTGGGGATGCCTTCACTCAATCTTTCAAGAATATATATTTATATAGAAAATTCCGTTGACAATGAGCTTTGATTCTAGTATTATAAATTAAACTTGAGTAATTTACCCAGAAAACTCTTTGCTTTCAACGATGTTTTTTAGACGGCGAGTTTCTGCAGTATCATTTTAATTTTAATGGGTTAACACAATTCGTTAGGCAAATGAAAAGTAGTCGTCGGCGAAACATGAATGCTTGCACTTAGTTACACTTAGAAGCTTGTTTATCTTTAAAATAAAGTGAAAGCGGTAATTTCATTAGCCCATTCCGACTCGTAGCGGCCTTTGAGTTAGCGTTGAGCAATAACTGACCCCCGTTTAGATGTGCGATACGATACATCATGAGCCTGTATAATCTCATCCGGTTTCTAAGTGCCGGCAGAGAGTTAATATTACCTTTATGACTCTAGATTTATAAGCAGAAACGATTCGATCATAGGGGAATTCGGAAAATTCCAAATAAAAGTCACAACTTTCCTTAACACCGGGGTTAATTGATTTTAGAACATAAAAAGTAACTCTAAGGAACAGTTGTTTGCTTTGTATAAAACTCTACAACTAGTAACTTTTCAAGCGACTTTACCAAGGACTTAATCACTACTTGTCGTTAAAATAATAAAACGAAAAAGATGGAGTAGAGGAAGGATTATTGCATTCCTGTGTTAATTTGGTTTTATTTAATTTAATCTCTCTAATTCACAACTTCCCACTTCTTTTGTACTTTAATTTAACCTTTTGTAACTAGCAATTACATAACTATAACCATTGATATAGACTGTCCATTTAGTCCCTATTTTTTCGACGATATCTCCCAAACTATTAAATATAGAGAAAAGTTTTCAATACAAAACTATCTTGGTTGTCAGTGGTGCATAATTAAAAATATTTCTAAAAATAAAGTGTTTCATGAAAACAGGACAAATAAAGACACATTTTTAAGAAACGGAACACTCTATACAGCGTGTCCCAAACTGAAGGCGTCAGCATTGGTATCTCGATTATTATACGAGATAGAAGAAAGATTAAACTAGGAAAATTTTGCAGAATTTCAAGCTGATTTCAGATATCATCTGCAATTTAATCTATCTTTTTTAGTTTTCGAGTATTTGAGAAAAATGAGAATTGGCATAATTAACAGACAGTGTATCTGTGTATGTATCATCGATGCGTGGTGAGGGATAGCTACCTTTCTTGGTCACGTTATTGAGCTGCGGACATTCCACACATAATCTCGTTGACCCGTCCTTCTTACTGACCAGGACCACCCGTGGTGTCCATGGGCTGCTGGATGGCGGTGATAATTTTCTCGACTTCTATCTCCTTGCTGATGGTAGACATCTCGGTTGCTGACGGACTGGCTTAGAATATTCAGTGTCGATCTTATGTCGCACTACATCGGCTCGTCTCTTCTGGCTATCGTCCAGGGCGAAGGTATCTTGGTATCGGTGAACCAAACCCAGTACCACACCCACTAATTTCCCCCCATGACCTTTGGACAATGGTTTTGGAACATCTGCCATACACCTGGCTACTGGGAATACAGGTACACACTGCCACACAAGGGTGCTCTTCTCCAATGTCACCGGCTCCACATTGACGTTCATAATTCTCACCGGTACTGTCGTCCCAACCTTGATCAGCGCTTTTCCCGCTAGTATGCCGCTATAGATCTTCACAGACAGGCTCCATCATTCACACACATCCTACCCGAAGATCTCCATCAAAACCTGCCTTGACAATTTTTGCGCTCCGCCCCGCCAATATCATGTCTTCTGTAAACAAGGCCCTTACGTCAGGGTCTTCTCGTGGATGCAAGGGAAGTTCTTCGTTACCGACCTTCAAAATACCCCCCCACTTCAAGTTCAAGTCAAAACCTCAGAACGTTGTTAAGCACCTCAGGAGATCCATTTCCAAGATGAAGTCGTCAGTGATCCCAGCTACCAGCACCTCACGATCATGATTTTCATCATCAATGCCGATCTTCATCTTCACCACTCCGCGCGTTGATATTGCCTTACCTGCCACTGTAACGGAGTTTGGTAATCGTTGATAACAGCTTCATACTCGTTCGTAGAACGTAATGACGCATGATGAGTTTTCTGGTCTCCGTGTCAATAAGTAGTGGAACATTCTGCTAGCAGTTTTTCCATCTACAAATAAACGGCCTGTACGATTCTTCCATGACACGGCGTAAATGGCGATCTCCTGGGCATTTCCACTGAAGGTCAATGTTCGTCCCCTGTCGTCGACCTCCTTTAGTTTTCCGACTGTTGTGCTTTTCTTGGTTTATAACCAAGGTGACAGTCAACCTCTAGAAGATTCTTTTTACGAACTTCTTCTTTCTGAAGAATCCTCAGTAATAACTCCTCTAACCGATCCTGGGAACTTTTGTCTTCTTCCACAACGGTTTGAATACACCCGTGCCCTCTGAACCCTTACTTTGCTGCTTTGAATTCCAAGGCGTGGGCAAGTGCATCGTCCGTTGTTGTTGGCGGAGCCAACCTCAATTACTGCTGTATTTTCCCGTCTTCTAATCCGTCGATACAAGTATGCACAGCGAGTTGTCCCAGAAATTAATCGGGTGCCGTAGGATAAGCAACATCGTTTTCAAGTTCCTGAAGACTTTCTACGCTCTTCTGGACACGATTCTTCACCTGCGCGTGTTACACTTGCTGAAGATGCGCTTCTCTGTATCATGTCGCCAGGCGAGAGACAGCTGGTAATTATTCTGTCTTGTCCTGCTGGAATTGCTTGCAGGACGTCCAGCGCAAAGCCACAGTTAGAGAAACGATATTTTCCTCGTCAGTCAAATGGTTTATAGTAGGTGGACATAGCTATCTTTCCAACGAACGTGCATGGGTTTACTTTTATTCTTGCATCAGGACCCTTTTCTTCTTCAAATTGTTTCTTTATTTTACCAATCGGACACCCAAATGTTGGAGGTAACCGTAGTTGAGTCATTCCATCTTCGAGCATTTTGGTTATGCTATTTTCCTCAGTATTTTATGGTAGCTGCATTTGGCTGATTCTTTCTTCTACCCTGTTTGTTATTGTAACTATTTTGTTATTTTTTAATTATTTTAATTTCTAATAGTTCTAACGCCCTATAATTCTCCAACAATTCTTCCTTAAACATTCTAGAAGTTTCTTCGGACTTTCTTCAAATCGAACACCCTGTATATTTTACCAAAACTGAAGACTTCTACTAAGACCCTAACCAATTTAATGTTCTTTATTAGGTGCGGCGTTGCCAAATTCACAAAGTTTGTTATTTTTGTGAGTACTTCTGACTTTTGCATCTTAGAACTTTGGACAATCACTAACGGGCCATGACTAAAAAATTGCACTAACTGTGAAATAATGCATAAAATATTTAAGTAAATTTTCAAATTTTCAAATATTTTATTTTAAAAAATATAAGAACATATTTTAATAACACTATTAGTGGATTACTGAAAACGAACCTTAATCTGCCATTTTTCCTAGTTTTATCGAAATACTGCTATACTGTACAGATTTTCTATCAATTTTCTTTTGTTCTGTTTGTTCTGTTAAATGCTTCACGCTCTTTGCTTTGCAAGTATTCTTATAGACTAGAGAACTTAAATACCCAAAGAAGTCCCAAGTTTAACAGGTTTGTTTCTTTTGGGACATTACAAGTGGAATATTTGTTTGGCAAAGTAAACCCTGTGGCTTTTTGGAATAATGTGAGAAAGCTTTACCGAACCAGAAAACAAATTCTCCATCGGAGTAATAGTTTCTCTGGAAGGGAATTAAAATCTTTGATAAACAATTCCGTTGGTACAGTTTTTGGTTAACAACCATCAGCAGCAGTTAGACAATCACAACGTCATATCAAACCGTAGGCAGATTTTTAACTTTATATTATACGACTTTTGAACTGGCGTTAGTAGATCACCGGCTATCAAAACTATCTGATAATAATTGCCTTTCCCCTGAGGTTAATTCTTTTTTAATTGCGTCTTCCCTGCGGCGATGATGTCACACATGCCAATCCTATGAGTCAACACGTTTTTGTGTTTTGGGTTTTCTCCAGGAATGCTTACTTTTTCAAAAATGTTTGATTTAAATTTTAAATAGCGGGAAATGTGAATTTCGTTGATCAAAATGCAAAATTTTTAATCATTCGTCAAATAAAATTAGTTCCTGCCATATTTATATATTGAATATCTCGACTGCTTGATAGGCTTATAGGTATTTCCGTTACATTACATCGTCCTTTCTAATTGATATATTCCAGAAAAGGTTAATGACGTGACGTGATTCCGTGACATCCACGTTGATTACTTTTAGCAACGTATTTAAAAATGTTTAATTTATAATTTCAATGGCGGAAAATTTGAATTTAGTCAATCACAACGCTTTTTTAATTATTCACTCAATAAAAATCGTTTATACTATATTTGCAAGTTTGGAAAGAACCGGAGGGACTACGGAGCTGCACCGGAGACCTCTTTGAATACCTCGATTCACGGCAAACGTTTATTTTGTCCTAAGGAGAATCGATGATTTCATTACGTCATAGAGCCTTGGTTTTTGTCTTTTGCTCCAGTCCAGTCCAGTCCAGCGGCGCCCCTTGGATTTTGTGGCCCCGGGCACAAATATCGAGTGGGGCCCCCAGTAAATAAAAAAATGTTGATTAAAATAAGGCAACTCGTCGCCGGGCCCCATTAGCTACAGGGGCCCTGAGCATACGCATGGCTGAGCGACCTTAGGGACGCTTTTGGCTAAGTCAAAACTTTCACAGAAATTGATATTGTAGCGCTAGAGCTCATTCACATGTTGAAACTCTCCACCTCTCCCTGCTTCCACCGTAAATCATTGGCAATGATTTGGGAATCCTTTCCTGTCGGAGTCGGAGCTAATATATTCCGACAGAACTGGATAGATTCGAGAATTCTTATAAAAAAGTTAATAGCAATCGATTCTAAAAATGCTTTAAATATTATTTTTAGTTAGACTGTATCCAGTGACCCTGTGTCGTGGTAGGAATTATTTGCAAAAGACAATCCGAACATAAATGAGAAAGTTGAAAAATTCACTGATCAAGTTGAAGGAATGGTAATTATTCTGTCATGCTATTGGAACTGGCAAAGCCAAAATTTTATTACAAAATTGACATAATGAAGAACACCTGAATCAAATAATGCAACAGGGAGCTTTACGTCTTTAATCATTTTTCCATCTTGGTAGAAACCTTGTAGAACTTGCATTTGGTGCAATTCTTTTCATAGAAACCCTTCATCTGCTTTAACAAATTCAAATTAAGAAAACTTTTATTAGTATGAACTATATTTTTCTTTTGGTAGCTTAGAATCTTTACTTTATTCGTTGGTTTTTCTTGTAGGTTTTTGAAAATCTATTACGAAAGTGGTCTAGTTGAATGAGTTTTGAATAATAATTAATAGTTAAAGATACGGACAATTTACGATATCTCTTGCAACCATTTCAGGTTTTTTTTACCTAAGGAATACTATTCTTTTGTAAATAAGTTCGTATAGACTGTTAGATGGCGTGATGCTGAAATTGTTATAAATTAAAGATTAATTTCTCTGCGCTGTTAGATTTTGGACTAACTATGATTGACGCTACTTTTTATTATATTCGGAATTTAGCGTTCAAACTGTCAGTATAGCTGGGCTTCTTCCCTATATTAATATTATTTACGAAGGCAGGATGATAATTGGTTACTCTAGCAATGAAAACCCGGTTTTGTGTTTAAAAAAATGGCTTTTAAAAAAGTGCAATGCATTTTGTCCAAGGATGTTCTAAGGTTTGATTTTATCATAGAAAGTTCTTTTCTCAAGGCCTGCAAATAGGCATTTACGACACGAAAATCATTGCTAGCCTAGGAAAATTTTAAGCGTTGGGAATAAATGAAAATCAGAGGTGGTCAAATGGTAGGTTTAATTAAGTGATTTTTGGCCATTGCGATCAAATCACTGGTTTGATGACGTGCATTATCCAGGTGGGAAACATTTTTTTACCTGCTAAGCCGGGTCTTTTTTGTTGAATATCTTGGAGCAATTGTTCCAAAATGGTGAGAGTAGTATTCACCATTTATCGTTTGTCCTTTGTTATTTATCGTTTTGAAAGTAATCAACCATTAAACCCCTTCTTTCATCCCAGAAAACTGATGCCATCTCCTTATCGGCTAATTTGGATTGCCTGATTTGAGGTTCTGTCCATTGCCTTGATTGGAATTTTGTTTTTGAGGTATAGTGATGAACCCAGATTTCATTGGTAGTGATAGATCAGTTGCTTTCTGTTGAAGACGCTCTTGCAAAAGTTTTCATTTAGAATAGCATATACCAGTGATTCTCAACATGTGGGGCACGCTTCTTAGGGATCGCAAAATAAAAAAGAGTCCGAAGATATGAAAAACAGCAATAATTAAAAAAAAACTTAAACCAAAAACCATTATTAAAACCAAAAGGAGAAGAAATGCATTCTGTTACTACAAAAATAACATGTCACCCCCAAAAATAAGTAAATCCATGCAGTGACCGACAAAAAGTATGCACCATATGGGAAACTTTTTTGATTTTCATTTTTGATCCTAAAAATTCTATTCTTGATAAAAGTGTCTGCTACTTCTAGAACATTAGAAAATGTAAAAAAATGATCCCGCAATTATGGCATACGAGGTAAGTTCAAGAAAATGACATCGCAGCAAGAGTAAACTGCCCTTTAAAAAATTGCAAGAAATGTTATTAAGAAAACTTATTTGTAATAATGTTTTATCCGCAGATTTGCAATTATCTAGGTTCGGCCTTGAAAAAAATGCATTACTTTTGCTAATTTCTCTAAAGTTTCTAAATTGTGGGTCGTACGATTTGTTATTTAAACTGCTTTGTAAATTATGATTTTTTGCAATTTTCTTTGGGTTGCTACACTTTCTTTTAATTTAAATGTTTCGGAGTATGTGATTGATTCTCAGGGCTGGTCTAATGCATTAGCAGACTAAGCATTTGTGTACAATGCATTACATTTTTTAAAATATAATTAAGTACATATAATATATAAAATTATATTTTAGTAACTTATTATTCAGCGATATATGTACAATATATTGAAATGAAAACAGTTAGGTTCAGAATACAATTTTAAATTATCCGCCATAATAAGCACTGTGCCCTAAGCACTTGGTCCTAAAGCAGAAAACGTCTGCCCTAGTCCAAAAAACGATACTTTTATGCCCTAGGACCGCCCTGCATATAAAATACAGGTAAATGTAATTTATAAAATTGGGGCACACAGTCGTCAGTGCTTAGGGCCTCTAAAGATATAAGTCCGGACCTATTCATTTTACAGCATGTATCTTAATTTCCGTTAAAGCTTTGCACTGCGCTATTCTATATCAAAAACTAGATTGAAAAGTTAAATAATGTTTTTCCATCTTATCATTCATTTACAAGACAAAGTAAATTTAAAATTTATAAAACTGGCAACATCGAATCATTTTTGGTGAACTCTTTAAATGTTTGTCTAAGATACCCATACATAAAAAAGGTCTACAAGGTTGCCAATAATGTATAATGTTGTCCATAATGTTTCCAAGCTTATGATAGACAAAATATCGATTGATATCATCTCAGTTTTGCTACTTCACACCCTAAAACTTGTTTTTATACAGAGATAATTGCATTATAACTGCATTTGATATCAAACTTTCAGGGCTTATAAAAAGAAAAGTATGATTAATAGGAATTTTTCTTATTGTGGGGGGGGGTTCTGCTTAGAATTGGATCTACAATAACACGCTATGGAGCGATTTAACAGGTATTAAGATACACACTGTATATTAACAGCAGGTAAATTCAAAAATATGGAAAGTAGAAAAAAATAATACTTTTCAAGGTCGGACCTTGATAATTAATATTTGAGGGAAAATAGCATTATAAGTAAGTTTTCTTAATAATATCTTTTGTTATTTTTAAATGTAAGGGTAGTTTACTCTTGGAGCAATTTTAATTTTTGGACTTACCTCATGTACCAAAGTTGCTGGATCAGATGTTTTAACATTTTCTACTGTTTTTTAAGAAACAGAAACTTTTATTCAGAATAGATCTTTTCCAGAAATCGAAAATGAAAAAGTTTCCCATATGGTGCATACTTTTTATCGGACACTGTATAAGTAACACAAAAGGTATCTTCTCGTGAAGACGCGAGAAATACGGTGTAAACGACAGTGTTGCCAAGTGTGGCGTAATTTTAGCTGTATTACCGCGTATCAGCAGCAAACGAAGAATAAGATAGATATAGCACAAAAATATTAGGACTCCAAAAAATCATTGGTAGGGGGCGCGCTTAAAAATGTTATAAGAAGGGGATTAGGTCCCAAATATTAAAATGTTGAGAACCGCTGGAATATACATTTTTATACATTTAGAATTGCTAGTCACACAACAGGTACCTGACGACAAGGTATTCCTAGTTAAACAATAAAAGTGCATTTTTACAGTTAAACGCTTACATATAAGTATATGTATCACTGGACAGTGTATTTATACAATACTTGATATCTTTAGACACTCTCAAATAAAAACAATCTAGTAAAGGCAAGTAATGATTATAAATACTGCAAATATCAGCCGCCACAGTATTTATCTCTTTACTTAATGAATCTCTTTACTGATCTATTTACCCTTTAATCTCTTTTACTGAAACAAAGAAGATGATAAGTAGCATTAAATGATACATAACAACAAAAAATAGAAAGGATAAAGCTGCAAATCTGAATTGAAATTATAGTAGCACATCATGAGTTACTACGAGTTCTTGCACTTTTCCCCTTTATTAACAAGTTTTCTCTAGTTGATATATGTGTCAATACTAATAGAATGGGAAGAAAAAATAAAACTTAATCTTATAAACGGCAGGCATTTGACTATTTAACCATAAACTTGGGTTTTTAATTATTAAATTCTTGTAACAGAATAGCTAGCAACAGCAGTAATAGGGCCGGCGGTGGACGAGTGGTGTAAGTGCATCACTCGTGTTCCAAGGGTCGTGGGTTCGAATCCCACTTGGGGCGACGGGATTTTTCTAATTGGAAAATTCCGTCACCTCAACTATGGGTGTGTGTATTCGTGTTGCATGTTAGATGGGGGACAGATGACTTTAACTGTTGGTTCTCCCGTAGTGTAGGTGTGAAAAAAAACAGCAGTAATAATAGATACATCCCTTTCATAATGACGTAAACTAAAAGGTTTTCCACAGATTTACGGATATATTTAACATTCATCATATGCAATCAAATTATGTTATTTCCAAATATTTCTACTCATTATATAAAAATCATATAAAAAATTCGGCGTTCTCGGAAAGAAAGTAAGTTTTACGTTTGTAATATTTTTACCTGTCGCTTTAATTTTATCTGATCCCTACAGTTACATCTCCCGTAATTGTCATTCTGAAATAGCATGTGTTGGTTGAAGTCGAATATTTCAATAAGTTCACCAATGTGTTTACTTTATAAAAAATATTAAATTAATATTTGTGACTATGTAAATTTATATTTGGGTAATCAAAGACATAAAACTGTAAGGTACTCAAAATTATTTTTATCGAATTGAAAATTGACGTAAAAAATATAATCTTAGGTATCCAAAAAAAAATCTTATTTAAATATTCGGGACAAGCATATTTTTCTTGTTTACTTTGTATCGGTAAGCCTGTTACTTTTTGTAACATCCATCATCCTGCGACGTCAGTACTTACATACACATTAGACAATCTGCATGCTGATTGTATATTTGGAATCTCCTTAATTTTATTGGTTTAGAATTGTTCTTAGAAACACTAAAATATTAAAACTTACAAATATAAAACACTTTCGAACAAAAAATATAATAAGAGTTTACTGTCTCCAGCCTTACTTTGTGGAACTTCATAATCATAAAATATAATAAAAATCAAAAGGGTAATTAAAGTTTTACAAGTTTTTAATAAATTCTTAACCTTACAACTGTTTTGACATCAAATGTCATTATCAAAGTTAGATAAGATTGATAAACAAACACATTGCTAAGGATAAATACAGAAAATAGGTAACTAGATACAATACATACAAAAACTAAATATCTAACACTTCTAATAATGGAGAATTACTAAGTTCAGTTTGTTCATTCATTAAAGGTACTGTGCGTTTATGATTGTATATTTGAAAAGCTTCTAAAATGTCATTATGTGGTTCTGTTCCAAGAGGTGCTTGGCATAATTAGATTTATCTGGGTGTTTATTTCTATAAGAGCGTACGTGTTCTTTGTATCTTATGTCGAAATTTCTAAGTGTTTGTCCAATATAAACCGAGTTACAAAAGAACAATTCAAACAGTAAATGCCGGATTTCATGATATATAAATGAAAAACTGTTGGTGTTAGTTTTATAGTTTGTTTTGTAATTGCTGGTTTTTCGTAGTATATTTGCAATTTGTTTTAATATTTTGCCAAAGTATGGTATTGATATGTAGTTTGTGTCTTGTATTTAAGTGTCAATTGGAAATATTCTGTTGATAGCTAACCTATAATCTTTTTGTTTAATTAAAGTGTCAATCATGTTATGGTTATAATGGTTTGCATGTGCTAATTGTTTGATAATTGAAATTCTTTATCAAAATGTGATCGTTTCATTGGAGTAATTAAAGCTCGGTGTACTAAAGCTGCTAGTTTGTGCATTTTATGATGACATGAATCATTATATAATTTTTGTCAGCATCCTAAAGACTTAAAAGTACAAAAAACATAGGGATATCTTTCCCCCGACAACAAATTCATTAGTGGTTTCGGGGAATAAATTATCTAAATCGTATTCAAATTATGAGGATGAAGGGAGTCCAAACAGCGTTTTGGAACGAAAAATATGTTTTCACAATTATGAACCGCACCCTTTGAAACCGCTACTGCCTCCACCGGATGGGAAAGCGGAAAGCAAAGTATTTCTCTTGGCTAAACTGTTCAGATTCGAAAGACTGGGTTGGAAGGTACTTTGCCAGAAATACGAAGTACAACGGATGGTTAATTTATTGTTATAGGACACCATTGAGAAACAGGAAATAGCGGTAGGAGTATATTGCTGGATTTTCAAGGTATGAAGTTAGGCCACATGGTTTTAATCCCGACATAGCAAGATCGGCTATTAGAACACGGATGGTAGAAATCATCTTGTCCAAGTAACATCAGCCTACCTGCATTGCCTTTTTTTAATTCGGATGTTCAGCTCCGAAATGAGAGGAGATCGATCATATTTTGATTTGGATACGAGAAAGTAATTCTCACTTATTTTTTCTCTTATTTAAGCTCCTCATCAAGAAAGCATCTGAGAATTGAAGGAAAAACCTATATCTTTACTTTTGTAAGGCAAATATCTTCAGCTACTTACGTCTAAATGCTTATGGTGAACTAATTCAAGAAAACCAGGAGCGACTAATAAATAGGGTATCTGACTGTCAAGGAGTCTGAAAAATGTAATAACACATTTTTGTTTATTCCTTGAAGTGTTAGAACAAAAATGTAATAAAAATGAATAGAAATATTAATGCGGGTAAAAATATACAAAATAAAGAGATAATAATGGGAAATCACACGATAAAGTTAGAAGAGAAAGTGAGGTCAGTATAAAATAAAAGCAACGAATTCGAAAAGATGTACAGTGCAAGGTTTCACAGATAGCAGCCAACCACACATTTGTAGTATTGGCTCTCAAAGAAACTGTGTTTTCAATGAAACAACAAATGTCACTACGGTGGCGACTATATCCACTATCGTGGGACAACCTAATGCCAAAGAAATATCAAAATAAATAGAAACATTAATACGCGTGAAGATACAAAGAACAAGGGATAATAATGGCAATCGCGTAATCAACTCAGAAGAGAAAGTGAGTTGCAGCCGTCTACACGTGTTTCGCACTTATTAGTAGTCATCAGGACGGCATAGCAGGTAGAAAGAAATGAAATAAAAGCAACAAACTCGAAAATATGTACAACACAAGAATTTATCTGTGAAACCATGTTTTGTACTAAACTTGGATGGAAACTTGGATGTTTTGATGAAACTGTTTTGATTCTGATAGCAATCAAGAGCTGCTTCCCAACATTAAAGAAATTAAAAGTTAAACCAGGCAGACGGGATGGTGGTTTCTACACTCCATCTTCCACATAAACCTGTAATTAATGGAACTATTAGAAATTAAACTGCAACCAGATATGTATGTTACGTAGTATCAATCATTGCTTTTGCATGACATTGCACGTGCATAAAGCCGCAATTGTTCCCAATATAATGAAGGATTTAAAGTTCCAAGAGCTCAACCACCCTTTCTATAGTCCAGATTTGACACCTTCCGACTATTTCCTTATTAGAAATTTAAAGTTAGAGTTACGAGGGTAGAGATTTTCGATTAACGAAGAATTGCAGTTGAAAGTACAATAGTACATTGTGTTACAAGTGCAAAAAAATGTCAATTTCTCACGAGCGTGAAGAAGCTGCGGCATGAAACGAAGTGTCAAATTGGTATTTTGTACGCGTTACACACTATACTTTATCTACGACTACAAAAAAAGTAATACACCAACAAAAGCTAAGAAAAATATTTTAACCCAGAATTTATACTCGCATTCATATTTTTTACGTAAAATCTCTGGCAATAAATTAAGAGATGTAATGTGAGCAGCTTTTACGATGTTTGGAGGTATACAAGTGTACACTCCATTTTCCCCATCATCGGATTCACTCTTGATAAATCTAGAATTTCAAAAACGACGAAAGTAAATAATAAATTTTTAAAGATAATAGTAATAATACGTTTACAATCTGTATAATTGCAGTAATACTAGTTAGTACTTACAGTTAAACAATCATATATATGTCCCTACTCGTTTTCAAAAAGTAATGTTTTATAAACAATCACAATTCAATTATCAAGGTTATTAACCTCTTTGCTGCGAAATGTAAACATATTCTGGCATGTATACATATTGTGGGTGACAAGGAAGGTAGCTTTAAGTGTACCCATCGCGTTTGCACTTGTGAATTATGTAGCTAGTTATAAAAGTTTTCATTGTTTTTATTGTAATTTAGCAATAATAATGAATGATATTATAATAACAATTATATAATAATGTAAAAAACTAATCAATTTTACGTTAATTGAATAACAATTTTATAATAACTTTATATAGTAATAATAACTATACAATAATAATAGTACTAGTAATAATAAAACAGTTTATATGGGTTATATTTACTAATTTTAAAATGTAAAAGTGAAAAAGATTATAATAAAAATAACTAAGCATCATTACATTACTTTGGTTTCCTTCATATTTCCGTATTTATCAGTCAGCCTGCATAAGTTTCATTCTTTCTTTCAATCTCTATTGAATATAACAGTATGCAGTAGGTCATATCGTTTAGTATGAAATGTTTGTTATTACCTATCTAATACAGAAGTGAACGAATAGGCAATGATCAGGAACATAAATTTGCTTTTATACTTTGCATAATTCAGTTCATTTTAGTTTTTATTGTTTTAGTTTCGTAGAAATGACCATATTATTTATGATATAGATAAACGGGCGAATTTTAATGCAGCTAGCTAGAAAAACTCCTGAAGAACTTTATTAAACCGTGACGGCTTGATTTGTTTTCCGCTTTTGGACAGATGAATCGTTAACATGTTAAACTATTAATGTCTAATAAACTTTGCCGTTCTCTGTGCACGTGAAAATTCCTAAATGCAGTTTCAAGTAGAATTATTTTTTAAATTTGTATATTAATTATGAATATGTGGATATGTATATATCCACAACTATTAAATCCTTTTTAGAAAATGCATTGTGACTTTAAACGGTGATTTATACAGAAAAGTGTGTCGAAAAAAGTATACGCAATTATGCATGCACGTTCGATTTCCAAAACATAAAAAGATTATGAAGTAAAAATATATAACATGCATACAGAAACAGGTACTACAGAAACTCTTGTGTCTTTACCTTTATTCTAAATGATCGTACTTGTTTTTTAGTCTTGAGGAGCAACAATGTATGTTCCTACAACCGAATGCATATGCGTGCCACCTGTGCCACTACATTTCGTGGAGCTCTAACACGATCTAAGTGCAACTTAAAATAATAATTTAGTTTCAAATCCTAGAGATGAAGTAAACGGAGCACACCAGCATATAGCAACTTCTTGATAGCAAATATCACGGTCTAGGCAGGGCCTATTTTACCATTAGGCGCATTAGGCGCGTGGCTAGGGCCCAACGGCAAGAGGGGCACGAATTGGAAAACAAAGTCAATAAAGTCATAAAAATGTACAAAAAATCACGCGTGCAACTCATTACACGTGACAGAAGTAAAACTTCTAGTAAAACTACGTTTCCACTGGTACGAAATCTGGGATTTCGGCTCCGAAATCCCGACATCTCATTTTAGTGTTTCCACTGCACTTTTGTTGAGTTTGTTGACGTTGTATGTATTTGTTTGTTTACTTTCTGCGACACCGCATTCGTTTCAAATGGAGGATAGGAAAAAATTGATACTATTTATGTATAATATATGTACTCTCGAGGAAAAAAATGTTCCACTTGAAAACGCACCAAAAATAGTAAATTTCAAACAGTCACAATTGGCGGATTTTGGACGAAAATAGATGAACCTTTGCGTGTTAAGGTGCTAGTTTGGGGTCGTGGGAGCGAATGTTACGTTTAAGCCTTTCAGCCTCCTGCCACCCCCGAAGAAAAAAAATTTAGATTCAAAAGATGAAAAACGTTAACAGCTTGTGCGGTGTACAAAAAAAATCGTGGACCGAAAAAAATCAACTGCCAGGACAATAAAGTTCAGTCCTTTTTCCGTAAAGTTTTCGACACTTCGGGTGCCTACGATGATTTGGCGTGAAGTTATGAATTTTTGAAATTCACCCTGCATTTTGTCGGGTGTTTTTCCTCTTCTACCAGCGACATTATTATCGGTTGAGTTTCAACCTTTTCTTTTCCAAATTCAGAAAATCTTGAAAAATGTCGAAAAATGTTTTTAATTAATGAAAACATTTTTTAGTAACGTTTATTTTTTTAACGTGTAACCGTCGACACTACTGTTACCCGATGTGCAAGTGTCTAAATTAATGTTTTGATTTTTATTTTACTAATGTTTTGAAATTAATCAGTATCACAAAGTTATTCGAAGCATTGCAATGCCGTATTTAACGGACATTCAACGTGCACAAATTGTTGCTTTTTTGGAGGTAGGAGTTAGTATGCGAGATACTAACGCATACAAGTCGCATTGAGATATGGGATTTACCATAGTGTTGTATCTCGTATCTCACATGATTGCAGCGGACGTGGTCTTGATTCGACGAGTATCCGATAGGACGGTACAAAATCGTCTACATGAAGGTGAATTTCGTTTTCGTGTTAGAGCTAATGTTCCTCATTTGACGGACAGGCATCATCAGGAGAGAATGCAGTATGCAGTACGGACATGACTCTTGTTTACCGACGAAAGCCACTTTTTCCTTTTCCATTCTGACGCAAGAGATCGCGTATGGCGTCGGAGAGGAATGCGATTTGATCGCAATTGCGTCAACCCGACGCGCAACTTCAACGGCGGATCTGTCATGGTTTGGGGAGGCGTTAGCTATGATGGTTGCACCGATCTGGTGATTGTACTAGCTCCTGGATTGGCAGCGGTTCGGTACATCAACGAAATTCTTCGGCCTCACGTTCTGCCCATGCAACGTCGGATGGGACGAGTTCATTCATACAACATACGCGTTCTTCCTCATTCGGCTATCAGGCCAGACCTCAACCCAATTGAACATGTGTGGGACATAATCGGGCGTTGTCTGCGAAACCTGCAGAGACCACTAACTACTCTCCGAGAATTGGGAATAGAACTGACTCAATTGTGGAACAACATTTCCCAGAATGAGATTCGCGCAGTTCTGAACATGCCGGCGAGGCTGCAAGAGGTGCACAATGTGCAAAATCCGACTGACAACGTCCTCGTGGTGCACATCGGGTTACGCATGACGGTTACACGTTAAAAAAATTAACGTTATTAAAAGAAATGGTTGGCAAAAAATGTTCAAACTCAATCGGTAATAATGTCGCCGACAGAAGACGAAAAACTTCCGACAAAATGCAGGGTAAATTTCAAAAATTCATAACTTCGCGCCACATTATCGTAGGCTCGAAGTTTTAAAGAATTTACAGAAAAAGGACTGAACTTTATTGCCCTGGCAGTCGATTGGGTCACGATTTCTTTGGTACACCGTACAAGCTGTAAAAGTCTGACATTTTTTTCTGCGGAGGGGGCCGCGGGAATCGGAAAGGCTTAAACGTAACACACGCCCTTATTCTAGACACTTTAAACCTTTCAGCACGCAAAAGTTCATCAACTTTTGTTCAAAATTAGCCGAGTTATGACGGTTTGAGATTTTGGTATTTTTGGTGCGTTTTCAAGTGGTGCATTTTTTCCTCGAGAGTAGATATAATATGCTGTATATTTCTTGGGAAACGTAAAAATATTTACGGTTACCGATAAAAAAAAAAATAAAATAAATAAAAAATTAAAGGAACAAATTAAATTTTTGTGTTAAAATGTGTTATGGTTTTGGTTCCTTCACCAGGGCAATTTGAGAAGTTGATTGGCAAATATATTGAGTTTTGTTTTTAAATATTATACTTTTTATTTTATTTCGTTTTTTTACACCGTTTGGTAGTCCTTTCACTGGAATATGGGGCCCAAAATTTGCTAGCTGAGTCTAGGGTCCAACTCAGTTAAAAATAGGCCCTGGGTCTAGGACATTTGGGCGCGGCCGTTTCGGCGCGTGGACAGTTTAACGCCGGACAGTTCGGCCCAAGGATACTTCGGCGCAGACACACTTTTGCGCAGACACACTTTGGCGCTGGGACACTTAGGCGCAAGCTCACTTCGACTAAAACCAGTCCGGGGCACGTACATTTTTTCACGGCAAATAGGGGTAAAACTTTCGGAGAGTTTTAAAAAAACGTTTTTTTGGACCATTAGTCTAATTTTTTGGGAAAAGCTACCCTATTATCAGAGTAGCCTTTTTTATTTTTATGTACACACATACACCTTCCACCATTTCGCTTCGATTGGTTAAATTGCGTTATTCCAGTCCTTTTGTCTTGAAGTAGTGGACACACATATAAGTGTTACCTACTGATACAAAATTCGTGAAGTGGGACACGTATTTATCAGTGGTACGATATTCAATGTTAATGTCAATTTTCCTATTTGATTTAATTGATCTTATAAAATTTTTGATTTTTTAAAATTTATAATAACGTGATTATCAAACATGATATTCTTATAAATAATAAGAGATTTATAGTAAACAAATTAAGTTCTTATTACAAATTATTCCCTTATGCAGATATTTGCAGAAGAATCTTAATTTTAATGCTTTAGCAGCTTTGAAACTTTTTCTTAAATCTGTCAGTACATACGAGCTTCTGTGATTGGCAAATATTGAGTTTTTTTTCTCAGCATAAGGTGTATTTTCTAAAGCTTAATCTTTCAATCTGAAATATACGAACTCTATGCCCTGTAATGGTCCAACCACAAGACGATCACGGCCAGGGTTACTCTTCCAAGTGTTTTTAAATATTGAACAAAAAGAAAATGACACAGCACTATAAATCTTACAAATGATAAATTTTATGACTCAATATACAACACAAAAAGAACAAACTTGATCCTACGTTGTGATTACTTTTTTACAATATATGACAAAAGTGATACCGATTGATTTGCTTCACAAAGCCGGAAAAAGAACACAAATAGAAAAACAGTTAAATATGATTGTAGTAATTTATTAATTTATTTTTAACCTTGGGCGTAGGAGGGACGGATTTACCCTTGACTGAAAAAAATGGTTAGATTAGTAAAAACTTCTTTGAAAATAGATAACCAAGAGTAAATACGTCAACATTTCAAGTTCAATCAACGATCAAATCATAATTTAGTTCGATTACAATGAGTTTTTGATTAAACTGAACAATACATATTAATAAATCAATGTATAAAGTCGATACAGGTGTGTTTTGACGATGTATTAATAAATTGTTAAAAACATAAATCGCTCATTGACATAGTAAATTATCAAAGTGTGAAAACTTAAAATGAATACACTAATACCACTAAACAGTAACTATCTAATATTTGACATAGCAACTGATACTTTGTGACCAAACATGTATATTTATAAAGTGCATATATAAAATCAGAAATATCAGTAAAAGTCTTTTTGTCGGACGTTCGTTTTCACCTCAGCTGCAGGAGCAGATACAGAAGCAATAAAGGAAAATAGGCACCGACCAATAAGTATATCATATATAAAATACAATAAATCAAACATGTGTCTAAAAATAATTGTGAGAGGGACCTCGACACGGCCTATATATGTTTTATTATCATCGTGGAGTTGTGCGCACTCAAATAATATAACTCTGGAGGGATCTCAACACGGCCTATATATGGTTTATTACGACAGTGTTTACAAGTTACACGCTTTCAGGTATAATAAATATGTACCTAGGGAATCCAACCACTGTTCCGGACCAGCAGGACTACCCATTAGACTCTCGGGGTCCCAGAATACGTTATTTACTGTATGTTGTTAAATCAACTAATAATAATTATGTATTGACTGTAAAACACATAGGCCGGCGTTTGGCATCGTTACACTTTGACCGGACTGATCTCAGGGTGCGTCCCTTAGTTTGGGGGCGGGCCCAGAACGGGGCTAGACTTCAATACGCGAGTCGATACTAGCAAAGTCAAGCCCGGCAGCGACTCTCAGATCGCTGTCTAAGTGGAGACTATATCGCTAGATTCTTCTCCCTGGATAGTCGCATTGCACTGTGGACTACCGAAAATCGCAATGAAAACCGCTTGTTTAAGGACAAACTTCTGAGAAAGCTTTTTTGAAGCAAACTGCAGTTATGTATAATTTAACACAATAATGAAGACATTATTCATGAAAACGAGGAAATAGTTTTATTGAACAGTGAAACTCCTAGAATTCTACAACATAACTTCTAGTCTTATCGTAGGAGTGTGGAGGATGGCTACAGAATGAACTATAGCCTATTAGATGTTTACTACACGGTATCCCACAAGTCCAAGCAAGCAAATCATATGAGAGAAGATGCTAGAAGAATATCGGTGCAGAGTTTGCAACGAAAGATAGACAAATGATCAAATATCTTCTATCAAGCAAGTCACATGTGTAGATGGCAATTACCATGTCTTCATAAATTCCAAAATAGAATATAGAAGCTGGAGGATCACATTGTATTATGTAATATAAAAATTTAGAACCAATAATTCAAGGTATTGAACGAACTAATGCTATCTAGAAAGTTAGTGAAAATGATTATTGCTAGGGCTAAAGATATGTTCAAACCTAGCAGAACCGCTAGGCACACATAACGAACTGCAACATACAGACCTACGTGTGTGTGGAAGAAATTGTTTAAAGCCAATTACGAAGTTTCCTTTTTAACCTCTTTAACTATTAACCTGCGAATAGAGAAAGGAGTGGAAGCAGCGGCGTGCCGTGCATACGAGACAGTGGAAGCAGTCCTGATATGACGTATGCGCTATCACTCTCGCACACTTTATGTACAAGTGTAATAGCGCATACGTCGTATCGCGACTGCTTCCACTGTTTCGTATGCACTGCACGCTGCTGTGTGGAAGACAAAACGAATGTACTGAACGACCGCATTCTTTGAAATCGGATGTTGAAGCAGACCAAATCTTACTCTTGGCTTTCGAGCATCAAGACTGGAGAAGAATCAAAGCACATAAACAACAAATGAAAAGAAGTCTGAGTTGTTGTTTTTAGTCCGCAAGCTCAGACCTGCAAGCACGTTAATTATAAACAAATGAGTATTGTTTGTCATATCATTTGGTAATAAAATCAAACTAGTTTTTAAAGAATATTAATTACTCCAGTGCAAACCCTTATCTTCTATACTCCACACAGTTATATGATGTCATATAAACAAACTATCCACAATGGGTGTTTCCTCAGATATACCCAATACAGGTCAAAGTTTGGCTAAGCCAGAGGGGAGGAGGTTGTGGGTATTGTGGTCTATACTCTATAAAGTTGCAAAGTTTGCTAAAGTGCACCACGTATTTTTTAGTAGTACTGACATAAGGAAAATCATTATATATTGGAACCTGGAATCATGAAATCTTAAAATTTTGATTTCTGGAAACTTTTAGAAGATCTGATTGTATCTTCGAAGCCTCCTCTTTAAAACTTATAACTAAATCGTTGATATTGTAATATTAAAGATAACATTTAATCTTTCAACCTTACCTAAAAGTGAAACTCTACGAATTTTCGTTTCTTCGGAGCTTCAGTGATAACAATTTAAATATTGAATCTATCAACCAACGAAATTTTGAGATTCACAACTTCCACGACTCTCAAACTGCGAAAATTCGAAATCTTGAAGTGTAAGCTGCGAAAGCTAAAATGCGACCTTACAGAAGTGTAACCAAAGAATAAAAACACAACATTTAAAGCTTCACGTTTACCGTTTTTGAGGTTTTTTAGAAAATGTCTCTCTCATTAATTCTTTTATCGTTCAAGTCTGTGTGCGACGTACAAGCACATATGCAGTGTTGATTTTATGCGTTTGTTTGCATAAAAATTATAACAGAAATATTCTTTCCTCGATTTTCATGTCAATGGCACTAGAGGTCGAGTCACTAAAACTCAATATTGCTGTGTTATTTCATAAGAACGGTAGAATTTACCCTATAATTTCTGTTGTAGCTTTTATCACTATAAAAGTAGCCATTTTTAACTTTCATACATGTTATTTACTTCTAATTTGTGAGGAAAAATAAACATCATTATTGTGTATAACAATAACAGTCACATCCATGTAGTGAATGTTTTATAAGATTTGATTGTCAGTTTAAACATTTATATATTCTATATGCTAGTGTGGAATTTTTAACATTGTAAAAGTTGTTGCTTTTGTTTACATAGCATGTTCAAATATTAAAATATTTCTCGTTAAAAGTTATTATAGACAGAAAAATTAATCTATATGATTAAGCTAAAATTTGGAAAAAATGCTCATAAAGCATAAATCTAGCAATATGATTTTTACGCTGTAGACTTTAATGCTGTCGACTCAAAAGCAATTGTCATGAGATTTTCCAGCTATAAAAGAAATTAAATAGGTACTAGGGAAACCTCGTCAAGACATGACGGTCAAAAGCATTGAAGGATTTCCCTATATACAACATTCGTTGTGTGATTACAATCCTTTGGATTTTCGTGAGTGATTATTTAAATAAATGCAACTAAACATAACCAGTTGAAAATTCTAAGCCTAGTACTCCTCTCTCCCAGCTTACCCTCTTCTCTTCCGACATATCTTCCTCACTGGCTTACCCCTCCACTCCGGTTTATTCTAAAAAGTGTGTTCAGTGGAACACTGGGGTTTCGTGAAAATATTTTGGGGTTCCGCGGGACTAGTTGTAAGTCCTGTAATATAACAAAAGGATACCACTTGCAACGCTTTAGACTTTCCTACAATAACGACCTAATTACAATTTATTTGTTGGTGCCTTTTGCTAACACATATTTATGTGAAATACAAAAACAAAATATCGCAATAAACTGGATGCTACGAATTGGAACAAAAATAAGCCGTGTGTTTTAAATATATAGGTAAAAAGTAAGTAGTGTTGACTAATCTACAGAGTTAAAACTTTAATATAAAAAAGAATAAAGCAAATCGGTCTTGTAGAACTCGTAGACAGAGCGGAACAAAAATGAAGACAAGATATCATGAAATCCGGCATTTGCCGTTTGAATTGTTCTTTTTGTAACTCAGTTTATATTGGACAAACACTTAGAAATTTCGACATTCGATACAAAGAATACGTACGCTCTTATAGAAATAAACACCCAGAAAAATCGAATTATGCCAAACACCTGTTGGAACAGAACCACCTAATGACACCTCAAAATAACATCAAATTCTTACATTTTTGCAACAACAAACACAAATTAGACATTTTAGAAG
Source organism: Agrypnus murinus (assembly GCA_929113105.1). Lineage (NCBI taxonomy): Eukaryota > Metazoa > Arthropoda > Insecta > Coleoptera > Elateridae > Agrypnus > Agrypnus murinus. The sequence continues at coordinate 135,199,103 of OV816023.1, read as the reverse complement.
CTTTTAAAGTATGCAAACATAAACGCGCAGTACCCTTAATGAATGAACAAACTGAACTTAGTAATTCTCCTATATTAGAAGTGTTAGATATTTAGTTTTTGTATGTATTGTATCTAGTTACCTATTTTCTGTATTTATCCTTAGCAACGTGTTTGTTTATCAGTCTTATCTACTTTTAATAATGACATTTAATGTCGAAACAATTGTAAGGTTAGGAATTTATATTAAAATGTGTGAAACTTTAATTAATCTATTGTTTTTTATTATATTTTATGATTATGGAGTTCCACAAAGTAAGGCTGGACACAGTAAACTCATTTATAACTTGTTTAATAATTTGCAAACGTATCTCTCGATGATTTGTTTTGTCCAAACAATATGAAACAGCTATATAAATAAGCAATCATCTAATATTTGAACAATTTGTTTGCTTTCTATGGTTTCTAACTAATGCGGATTTGTCTACGCAACCTAATAACAAATCAACCGTTAACCGCAAGTGGTGGTTGCAGCAAACTTTTACAATCGTCAATAGTTCTAAAACTTACCACCGTGCAAAGTAAGATGGCGCCCCAAGTGAATGTCCAATCCATGAGTCTCAAATTAAATATTTTATATTTATTTAAATTAAAAATATAAACATATTCGACGAATATCACATAACGAACATTTCAATATAAAAAAATAATCACGTAAATCGTCCCAGTGGAACTCTCAAACGAACTGGAACAAAAATAAGTCTTGTGTTTTAAATATATAGATATGTCAATCTATTTTAATCCTTCCAGCTCAGCTGCGTGAACTTAAACACTAAATTCCAGAAGCATTGCAATTTTGAAATATTTGAATAAATGGAATGATGAAAATTCTGAAACTTTAAAGATGCAAAATTTTAACTATGAATTCTCAATTCTGAAAAATATTAAAGTTTGATACCACGACGTTAGTACTCTAGTACCTCAAATTATTGTAGTAACTGAGTTTTGAAATTGAAAGGTACTTTCATTTACTATTGCTGTAGCATCAAGATATAAAGGTAAAGAAACCTACTGATTTCTTGAAGAAAAACTTCGGAAAGTCATTGGCGCATTGTACTTAAATCTTTCACGTAGGCTTGGTCAATGAAAAAGTTAAGAGCTAGCAACATGTAAAGGGATTTGTACGATTGCGAAACAGCTATCGATAGGACGAGAGCACACCTTGACTATATCTTCTTGTCATGGCAGTATTATTTTTATTCTTGACGCAACCACTAGCATCTGTTTGCATGTTTTGGAGAAACCCCTTTTCCAATGCCCAAAACTGTATATCTCCCGGGAAATGGACAAATATATCAATATTATTCTGTTTGACCAGCTGTTCGGGTTTATTATTACGGTATAACACAAAAGAACATAACATAATTAAGAATATTCATTTTCAGTTTTTTCTCAAAAATTGTCTGTGATGGTAGACGACATATGTAGTACTGTTGTGACGTCATTCATCTCATGTACATACTCCCATCAACAGGTAATATAATCAGTAACTTTACTTTTTTTAATCTTTCGTTATTTCTTCAACAGTTTAACAGTTCTTTTGATATGGTACAAGTAACAACTTTTTCGTCTGCGCCTTTAAGACTATACAGACTATAGTAATTGCAGAAATGACTTATTTGGCGAATTTCCTCTTCCTATAGTAAGTGTGGAAACCTACTTCTGGTATACAATGAATAGGAGATGATGATTTATTCTTGTAATAAATCACAGTGTGCATTGACTTTCAACTTTCTTAACTATTTTATTTTTTTATTTAAATGGTTACTAATATATTGTTGATGGTCAAACTGCTGCAACAAAATCTTCATGAAAGTATACAGGGTGCTGCAAAAATGGTGAATTAACTCCTTTCTAAAATATTAAAGAGCTCTTCCTGAGTATGAGAAAAATAAAAAATAAATTCTTTGCGCAATTTTTTTGAGGATGTGGTGATTTAAAAATCAATGCAGAAGCAATAAGGCGACATTGTTTTCACGGAAACAATGTTCTATTGAAATTCAATTTTACATTTTTTATCAAAATCATACGCATTTGTAGCAATTATATTAATTATTAAATAAAACACAAATAAAGCATAAAAATAAAACGCATCACTAATTAAATTAAACAATATCAAGGGTGTTTCAGGCAGTCTTGCTATTTTCAAACAACTATAATTGATTGGTGTGCCTTGGATGCACCGTCACATGACTTTTATGCCATTTGACACGTTGTTCAGTGTAGGAATAAAATTGATCATTTCCAGTCCCACAATGTACCCGCTAGAGAAGTACACAACGAGCTTCAAAACGATTTAGCAAGACTGGTACCAGCCAATTGGAACCATTGTGGAAGTACACCATCAGTAAACACTCTCAGGTTACATAAAAACTGTACTGTAAATTTCAGAAAAATCCTTCCTCATCCGTACGCAAGCTAGAAGGAATCATTAGGGTATCAGTTGCCGCAGTTCAGAGGGCGAAAACCAAGTTTATTATAACAAGTAAGAAACAGAAAAAGCTGCAATAGACTGGTAACTAGCTTTAATAAAGCATTAAAAAGGGTGCTAGGAAGCTCTATAAAATGAGCTTGCCATATGTAAGCAATTTCTTCTTTGTGGTTGATGATGAAACCTATGTGTTTGCTGGTACATCTCAGATATCGGGTGTGGAATCTTACTGATCTATGCCAAATCAGGGTATCCTGGAAGAAGCTAAAGAACAAGAGAAGACTAAATTAGTTCGCAAGTATTTAGCCTGGTAGCGACTGCATAGCAAGAGTCTGCAATGCGGAAGGGCCCACGATTGCGGGGGTCCTGGTTTTTGGACAAGTACATAAAGTACATAATACCAACACAGTATAGATAGATAATATTGCATAAAAAATACTTGTGGAAACAAATTTGTAATTAACTTTTGGGAATATTATATTATTGGTCGCTGGGTGGAAGGATATAGTAGTGTAGGGACCTGCTTGCTCTTCTCTCACCGAAGCGACCCGTGTTCGGTACCGGATCCCGGTACCGGCAGGTCTGGTTCAGGTTTTCTGCAGTTTCCCTTACCTGTAACACAAATGTGGGATTTGTACTAATATCATCTGATAAGTTGGCTGCATCCGCACGTTGGGCCTGCGTAATAGTAATAATCGCTCCTCCCTCCCGCATAAGTTTCATAGGTTCTGGGGGATGGTTCGCCAGGTAATGGGCAGTAGCAATTATTATATTATTAATTTTATGTCTGTATCGGCTTCCATTCTATCGCGTCAAAACAAACTTCGGCAAATAAGCATAAATGCGCATAATGCTCCCGTACAGGGAGGAATCTAATACAGGGACCGTTTATGTTCGGCTTTGAAGCCTATTTTGATCGGCTATTTCCGGAAAGTACCCCCTAATTTTAAATTTCTGCATAGCACACAATGTAAACTTTAACTGCTGTTATTTATTTATTACTTGATAATAAAAATTAATCTCTTTATAACATAATAACATATAACATATAACATAACAAGTATACACTGCAATAATGTTGTTTTTGATATTGCTGGTAACAACAGCTGGTGTCGAAAAGTCATTTAGTAAATTAAAAATAATTAAAGATTATAAAAGAAATACTAACTATGAGTCAAAGTAAATCCACGAACTTGCCTTATTAGTCATTTAGCATAAAGAAGCTGCAAAAATGTATGTAAGAGAATTAATATGTGAATTTGCAAATATATAAGTCAAGAAAAAGGATTTTAATTTTTAAATGCAGCATAACCTCAATATGACGGATCTCTATATAACAGATTATGAAACAAAAAAAATGAACAAAATTTTTGGTCCATGCCAAACGTAAAATTTAATACTGTGATGATTTCCATGAGGAAACTCATCGTACTATACCGTAAATATATGGATTCTATTTCTGGTCTTTTATTAAAATGTTCATTTCTTTTAATCATTCTATCATGCTATTGGTAACCGTTTATTTGTTTTCTATTCATGCTAACTTAACACTTTCTGCCTCCGTTTTCTCTTTATTCATATAGCTTAAGAATATACCTAAATAAGTAATAATACCATATTGGTATATCATTCTTTAGTTACGATGATTGGTTAGTTATTAAAACTTTTGAAAAAGAAATATTTTCTTGTGGTTTTTTAAACCTTTATTAAGTAAATAAATATAAAAAAGATAAATTTCCTTTTTTTATATATATATAATACTTATAAGATTTTCAGCTGAATCGGAAACACCTTTCCGCCAATTAACCCGTTATACCGTCGTTCTACTGTATTATGATATGTATTATTTGTATTATCTCTTACTTCTTTTATTACGTGTTAATGTAATGTGTATTATATTATTTTCTGTTGTTCACTTATTAAATGTATTTGCAAAAAATTAAAATTTTTGGTTTCTTTTTATTATAATCAACAAGGGTGGGCCATGCTTGCGGAAGGGCCCGATATTTCAAGAGATAAAGCAAAACTACAAGCCTGTTTTATTTTGGTCTGATCTTGCACCTGGGCATTCAAAGAAATTGGTAGATGTCTTGAAAGTTATAAACTGCAATTTGTAAGTAAGACTGGTAATGCACCAAACCTACCTCAGTATCGACCTGTTGAGCGTTATTGGGCGTTCGGTAAAGCAAAGTATAAGCGTCTTAGTGAACTAGTGGAAAGTGGAAGGTTTCAAGGCGAAGGTAGATTCAATTTAGCGAAGAATATCAAACCAAGTGGTAACAGAAAAAAGGATAATTTTTGGACAGTACAATTATTTATAAAATATTTATAAAATAAATATTTATAAAATGTCTTTTTCAATTTTTTAATAATTTTCTTCTTATTGGTCTAGCTCTAAAGCTCGTTTAATTATTAGTGACCGAAGATAGCAACACTTTACCTGAAACACCCTTTAAGATACTTACATTACAACAAAAAACATATTCAACTAAAGGTGTTCAGTACGTCTAATCGAATTACTACAAACCCTGTAGATCATATTTGAATTAATTGATTGAAAAGCGTCTTGAATGCGCTGAAATAACTCATCCCTATTTTGGACAGGATTTTGATACATCAGATTTTTTACGTGACCCCAAACAATAAAATCCATTACAGTCAAATCAAGTGTATTCTGTGCTGGCGTGCATCTAATACAAATCATCAAGGTCTATAAAATCGAAGCTATAATAATGTCTATTATGTTGATTTAACGAATCATCTTTACAAAGATTACATTCATCGGTCCAGATTATTCTAGTCGGAAAGTCACGATCAGTTCGTACTTGTTTTAAAAACCAATTGCAATAATTAATAGTTCTATTGAATCTTCAGGTATAAGATAATTAACTTTAGTAAAATGAAAAGGATGCTATCCTTCATCATTAATGATGGGTCATGTTAATGCACATGAAAATTTCAAGTATATTTTACGTGGGGCACCTGTGTAAACTTAATCCCCACGTTCCTTCCAGAAGGAAGTGATTGGGATACGCCCAATCAGCGCGCAAGTTGCATAACCGGCAGTCGTGCAATTGCTACCAGATTAACTCACTGGTAGGAGCGAGGTTGCCTATCCACCCTCTACTAGCTAAGTCGCGCGTAGTGACCGAGCAGTTGACTTAACACGCTGCTCACCCGCCGGCACTAGAAGTACCTCGTCCAACAATAGGACTATTCCCCAACTTGACGCTATTATCAAGTGGGACCACTGCCCGATCGAATCCAACCTCAGATGTGGCAGGACTTGGTTTTTAAGGGGTTTTGCCACCTCGATCTACCAATTTTAGGCTTGGTGGGCCCTCGACAGAGCTTCTTTTAAGTCTATACGTTATAGACTCCCGGTGCGTACCCGAAATTGGTGAAGTTGTCTTAATAGTGAGAGGCTATGTATTCGCTTCAACTATCCTTAAGAGTAATGGCTTTCAGAGCTTCTCCCAATCACTGTACCCGGCTGCAGTCCGGATCAAAGGGTGGCCGGGATAGCTCCTAAGCACATTTACCTGGCGGCTTGCAGTTTCCCATCTGCCCAAAGGTCGGGATAAACCTCACTTCTAGTCACCGCTCTAGAGATTCAGTCAAACGGGTTCCTTTGGTGACCATAAATGACCTCGGTCAAACAGCGGGCTCCTTTGGTGACCTTACATGACCTAGGTCATGCAGCGGGTTCCTTGGTGACCATAAATGACTTCGGCCAAACAGCGGGTTCCATTGGTGACCATAAATGACCTCTTCCCTAGGCGAGATTCGAATCCGCCCACACCGGTCTCATCTACCAGGGCTCCCCCTGATCGGTCAGAGTTACCGTCGAGAATTCTCACGAATTTCTCTACCACACACTTTATTCTGACAGCTTCATCCGTTGCCCGTCAGCGGGTTGGGGTAGAAGACAGCCAGTTCTAGGGGTGAACGTCGTGTGGTCTCCCGTCCACCCAAATGTTAATGCACAGTCAGCACAGCCTCTTCTAATTCTGTGTTGATGTAATTCATGGTCTTCCACGGTCAACACTCTGTACTGCAAAGTCTCCCGTTTCCCTTGCCAGTTGATCCAGTCTTCTGATTACATTTGGACCAGGATGTCTTCTTAACGTTCTTGATAAAGTCTAGCAGCTGCCGTTACATAACCATGACATTCGCCTAATATTAAATTCATATCAGCATATTAACTGTTTAATTACATTATTTACAAATTAAAAAAAAATACAAATTTTTTAAAAATTATTTAAAAATTATTAAAAAATTGAACCGACCTAATTTTTTGAAAAAATGTATTGCTAAAAATGGACAACCCCTAAATAAAATTACATCAAGTTAGCTTTTGTTAACTTAGTTTTTATATATATATATATATATATATATATATATATATATATATATATATATATATATATATTTTTTTATATGGCCGTAGAGATTCTTTGTTTAAAAACTTTGTTGTCAAATTTTTGACGTTTTCGACACATTTTTAAAATTAGTTTATTTCTAATACTTTTTTGAGAATCTTTTGGTTGATGGACTAAAAATATACCGGAATCATTATTTTCGGTATTATTAGGTTGAGATGGTTAATTTTTGGCAGTTATAGTATTAAATATTAGGACAGAATAACGTACCGTCGAGTTATTTCGATATGTGTGCAACACCTTGTTTTTTAAGCGTCGATTAAATGCCTTGTACAGTTTCCTTGGTTATTTTTTTCAAAAAACTTACAAGATCATACAAATCTTCAACTAACGATGTTTGATATGAGCTGTCGTGAAATGCAGCAAACAACAAACAAGCCGCATTGCGTATGATCGATCGTGCGCGACGAATGAGCGAATACTAATACGTCATTGAGCTATACTAATAGTTATTGCGGGGGCGCAATCCGGAGATCTTAACACCTAGAATTACTGCTAAAGCCGCCCCTATTAATAACCGCTAATTTCCTGCATGTTGTTGCAAATGACAGCGATTCCATACAGCAAAACGTCAGATCTACTTTGATCTACTACAATTTTAAAAGAAATCTGACTAGTTGATATTTACTTCAATATTTCCATTGAAAACAAATATTAAAAGCATATTCCTTGCAAGAAAAAGATTTAGCTTAGGCTTTGGATTCCAAACCTTTTTGACCTATTCCTACTCTCACTAGGTACCAAGTGTGCGGTACATTCTTGCTCCGAAACCTAAAAGATTTTCAATAATTTGTACATACTGATGCGGGTTATAAAACATTACATCCATGACCTTTCATCCACCCTACAGTAATGAGTGAGAACACATTCATGATTTTTCAGCTCAATTTGTGAATAACATGTGTCATATTCAGATAAGCTAATTTCAATTCGAGTTTAGCGACCTCAAATCATGTTATATTAAACACTTAGGGTACTTTGAGACTAATACTGCATTCTTTAATGCTTTTACTAAACTACTACGGGTTAGATATTAGCTACATTAGTATTCAGTCATAAGTGCAAAGATTCGCTGCTGATGTGACTAAAGCTGCAGGCAGTTCCACGAAACACAATAAACAAATTAGGTGCTGTGCTAATATTAACAAAATTGTGTTTTGTCAAAATATGCTGAAAATTTTTATTTATTAGAAGCATCAAGAACTATTCCATAATAGAAAGTAGTCGCTGTATTAAAAGCTAAGTTAAATTATTAAAAACCTCTGACGATAAAATTCAAACGCATATTTGAAATACCGTTTATGAGATGTAACAATTAAAAACACTTTTGTAAATTTATAAATAATTTGATGATTTGTGGGATGTTGAAAAAATTACTTAAAAATTGTACATCTCTCTGACAGTTTAGTAGGCGATTTAACGTGGTCGTGGTGATCGCACAGTGCGTAGAAGTGAAGTAATTATATACGACGGGGCTAGGTCAGTTGTGCCAAAAACCGAGCCAGGCAAAACTTTTTTGATATCTGACCGAACCGTATTAACTCCCTAAACTCCCTTAACACTTGGTTCGTATAAACATGAGTAGAAAACCTACAAAAACAGGGGTATCGAAACGTTCATTTCCATTAAATGAATGTAACATGTTGCAGTTAACTGAAGTTAACTACAATATGATATCATCTTAGAAATTTGTTAATATTTAGGTTCATATTGAAGCAGTTTAGTTTATTAACTTGTCTATTTGTTCTATAAATAGTTACTTTTCAAAGTAATATTTGTTTTTTAGGTATGGATACTAGCATGACTGTTGTGCTTTATTACTCAAGAGCTAACGAACTTCCTTTTTAAGTACTGATAAATTCTTTCAGCTTCATTATTAAACAAATAATATTAATAGAAAAATGAATTTACTAAGTTTCATTGATTTACATTTAGGTTTACTTAGAGTTACCTTTATCTCTTTTTTACTAGTAGTTGTGGCCGGCTTCGTTTGGGACTACAAGTCGCCGCACACAACACACCTACTCAGCAAGCGTCTGCGTCGTTGATATATTTTAATTTCTGCTCAGTTACTTGGTTCTTATCATAATAATATACGATAGCATTATAACGTTGAAATTCACAACCCATTGATTGTTTGACGATCACTGTTTAAAACCAAGCTTCTCCGTTAGTTTGGTTGTCACTGGGTTTCCCTTTTCCTCTGTTTATCGTAAAGTCGCGCCTGCGCGGTCAAACGCATTCTCAATAGTAGAGTTGAGATAATAAAATGGTGGCTTTTGCATTAGAAGTTGAACGTGTGAGATGAATTAGAAAATTGGTTTTGATATAATTCGCTTTAGCGGAGAAAATCTCGCATTCAACAAAATGATCATCTGATTGTTTATATGTGATCAATCGTCAAATTAGACGGATTAGGTTCTAGTGTTAACCATTTTAGGTAAACCTTTTTTATTTTCCACAATGTGCTAAAATCTCATAAAATCTTTTTCTATTTTAGGTAACATTTTTCCTATCAGTTACCTTGAAGGAATTGTGTAATAAAAGACCTTTCAGTTTATAGAAAGGTAAAATTCGGTGGAAATATTTAAAATCAATACCATATACAGGGTGTATTATTTTTAGGTCTTTTATTTTTGGGTTTTGTTGCTCGTTGTCTTTTTTCTATTCCTGTCCCTTTGACTTTGGATTGGGTTTAATTTGATGGTCTTCCCCTTTGGGTTCGTACCTGCATACATACGTACAGGGTTGCAAGAATATACCGGAGGGTGAAACGAAAAACCCTAAGCAAGGCTTTTAAACCGTACTGTATCAGCCGTGGGTCATCGAATGGTGGGATGTTTGTTTGAAACTGTATGTATATGTATATTGTGTCATTTTATCTATGTGTCTATATATTTATAAAACGTTTATATAATTTATTTATTCATGCATGTTAGTTTTAAGAAGTAGTTAAAGCGAGATCTCGAGTAGTGAAATTGTCATAGGGTAGTTTTTAAGATTTACAACCACTGCGATACAAATCATCATTCTCTTAACTTTACTAGACATTAAAATCCTTAATCAGTATAATTACCGTTTACAATTTGCATTAAACAATAAAGCCCTACTTAGAAAGTTTACATTTTACTACATGTTTGAGTTTTATTTATTACTATTTATTTATTTTGTGGTTTTAATATTTGCTTTCCAGCTTATAACCTGTAAGTATATGCACCGTACGACCAAAATTGTGAAAGTTGTCTATATGTTAGTAAAAAATCTATTTCTTCGTTTATCTAATAAGTTTGAAGCTTTAGTAGTGAGGATTGTTTGAGGATCTTGTATTACCCCGCCCCTCTCCGATTTATTGGGGTCAGCCGGCAAAAGCTAAAGTAGTGTTATTTAGGTCAAGCTGATACTTCCAGCACAGCTAGATTTTGGTAGGGTTGGTATTTATATATAAAAGTAGCCTTTGTGATTCTGTAGGCTATAGCATAGTCTATCCTCCTCCTAAGGTTCCTAAAAATGCGTTAGTCAAAGTTTCGGTCCAATAGTGCACAGCCTTGGTAGTATAATGTCTAGAGTGCTGGACTTTCACCCAAGCGGCCCGCGGTCGATTCCCGGTGCCGGCAGATCTGGTTAAGGTTTTCTGCAGTTTTCCTTAGCTGTGACACAAATGTGGGATTTGCGCTGTTCCATCTGTAAGTCGGCTGCAGCCGCATTTAGGGTCTGCGTAATAATAATAATAATAATCGCCCCCTCCGTCCCGCACAAGCTTATAGCTTCTGGGGCCTGGTTTCCAGGCTATGGGTTGTAGCAATTATTATTATTATTATTTATTATTAATAGTTTCGTTGTTTAACCACGAACAGACGCACAGACGATACGAAAACGGACACTTCTTTTATATCAGTTGGAACTACGGACATCGGCGAGCGACTTGTTTTAAGCTGTATCTGTCTGGCCTAGCAGTTCTGCAGGGCACTGTGCTCACTTCATTAATTGCAAGTACACGCATGGTATATATACGGTATCTACCACAAGTTGGATCCATATGGAAATTTTTTTAATATTCTGATTGGAAAACAACTTTGTGGGGCAATCACCTTTGCTGTCAAAAATACTTGAAATACGCCATCTCAAAATTGACAGATGACATTAGGTATCTGTAAAATTTGTTATTTAAAAAAATGATGTAAAATTACTTTGAAGTTGAAATCAAATGAAGTTTAATTAAGAAAAAATGTTTCTAATGACATTTTATGTTCACACACCAAGTTTGAATGAGATACTCTGACATAAGGAAAATTTTGTTTTTTTGATTTTTTCTGATACACCCTCGTAACTAACTACTATGAAATCATTAAAAACGTTTTAAATGAGTGTAAAGGCAACAAGTGCATAACATATTTTGCTAATAATATACAATGGTGTAGGTATTTTTGACGAATAAAATTAAAATTATAAAAAATGGAACGTTCTGAACGATTTTCCAATTTCCAAGAAATTAACTCATAATTTTATTAATATTTTTTTTATTAAGCCACGTTTGAATAATACAAGTGTATAAAAAACCCTTTTGTCAGAATATCTCGTCTAAACTATGTGGTATGTGGACGTAAAATGTCATTAGAAACATTTTTTTTAATAAAACTTTTTCATATTTACACAAATAAGGTCATTTTCGCCGATTTTTTTTAAAAATAGCGAATTTGACAGATACCTAACGTCAAGTTTAACATGATGTATTTCAAGTATTTTTGGAAGCAAATATGATGCACAAAGTTCTTTTCCAATCAGAATATTAAAAAAATTTCCCTTATGGACCCAACTTTATGGCAGACACTGTATAATATATAGGGTGTAACAAAAATAGACGGCTGACTATACATAGACGGCTTCTGCGACTAAAAATAAGGAAAACAGTTTACATAAACATATGTCCTAAAATGGTTTGTTACTGACTAAAAGCAGTAAATTTAAAAAAAAATTCACTGGTTACACGCATTTAAGCTTTTTAGACCATTATGAAGTAGGTAATTACTGCTTCTTGTTTTCAGTCGTGACACTTGATTAGGTCATTAGCATTGCTTTCTCATTAATTGTACAAAAATGGCAGATTATTTTTTCGAAGAGATGTTCGACATGCATTAATTGTACGATTTGGCACATTGTAATAGAACGGAAGCAAGAAGACTTTACACAGACTATTTCCCAAACCAACCTTTACCAGAGAAAAGATTCAAAAGGCTTCATATTAGGTTAAGGGATACAGGATTTTTCAAACCGGTAGTTCGAGATTGCGGCATACCACGAACTACAAGAACTTTGACTTGGAAGAACGTATGTTGAATCGTGTTGAGGAAAATGAAGGTGAGGGTACTCAAAGAACGAAGAAGGTTTTAAGAACGAATCAAATGTGAAATGATGAAAACCAGAATCATCGGTATTTTTTTTAGAAAATGACTTACTAAGTTTGCCGGCAGTTGTTCCACTAGATGTTAGAGGACACATGTGGTTCATGCGTGACGGTGCACCGGTTCACTTCAGTAACACAGCACGCGAATTTTGAAGTATATCCTGAAAGAGATTGATCGTGACCTTTTTAAATAAAAAACCTCAAGTAGCTATAACTCAGTAACAAACCGTTTTAGGACATATGCTTATACAAACTTTTATTATAAACTAAGCCGTCTGTGTATAGTCCTTGACAAATTATAGATAAATTAAGCTGTTTTGATTTTTGACAAACCTATAAAAATACAAAATCAAATATTTTACAAAAAAGAGCATCGCCTATAAAGATAAATTAAACATCAAATTAAAAACTGTGAGTCGTGTTTCTGTTCAAACTCGTGCGATTTTGAGTGCTCTGTAAATTTCTGAAAATCTAGTCCGTTTATGTTTATGTCAACTTTAATGACTAAAATTACAAAATAGTTAGAGCAAACATGTCCTTAGAGAATAATTGCCCCTATAAAATTTTCACTGTTTGTAAACTAAATCCCAGTTATAAAATTACTCTAGGAACAATAACTTTGGACTACGTAGATCTAATTGTTAAATGTTTTTGAACTCTATTAAGCAATCACAAGACGGTGAAATTTTTCTCTGCCCTAATATTCATGTCAAAAAGTTGTTAATGTCTTATTTAAAAACAACTTTTTTCAGTACGTTTATTAAAGGATATTAAATGCTTTTGGATATATTATATTACTCAACCTCTTTTTAAATATTTACTAATGCAAGAAGTAGGTTTTTACTGGACTCAATTAAATTATACCATCTGTTTACTTAAAAGTTTTAGTGGCTGCCATAAAGTTGGATCCTACAAAATTATTTAATTTTCTGATTGGAAAAATATTAATGAAAAATGTATGAAAACAAACATAAACCGCGATAATGTACAGGGTTATTCATTATATTTCGACCACCCATTTATCTTTGTTATTACAAGAGATAAAAAATAGTTTCCTGTAAAAGTTGTATTCTTCTATCTATATTTTTTAAAAGTCAGCAAAAAGACAATTGCATGTACCTAATACCTTTTATAGTATGTATTGAAACTATCAGAATCATTATCCGCCGTGGCACTCTCAGGTCACTTGATACGGAATATACAATATATGCAAATACATAGGGTAAACTGCACAGTTATTGAACACTTGAGCAAACTTTAATTTTGTAAATTTCTTAAATGCCTACTTTTTAATATATTCCTAAGTATGGTTACGTCATTGCAAAGATTATTTAACACCGATTCACGGTAATAATGTGATTTTTACGAATCGTTATAAATAAAATTATTGTAATCCGTCAAACACAAAAGGTCTAAAAGTATAGTTATTGGACACTTTTTACAGTAATTGGACATTACTGGTGACAGTTATTGGACATTACTATTGTGTTATGTCTTTGCCTAGAGTGTAAAAGTTTTGATGAATAAAAGAAATTTAAAGTTTTTATAACTTTTGCTTATTATTACTAAACATTAAATTTAGCAATTTCTTGTAAGTACATGTAATATAGTTCATCCGATTCCTTCTTTTCCTCTTCCGTTTCATCTTTAGGCGTATTTTCTTCCTCTTCTTACAATATTATAACAATACTACTGGTAATGTTATATCTTCTGCAAGCAAATACAAATGAAACACTGAAATGTATTCCTAGAACACATCTGCTGCATCCAGCTGTTATCACTACGACCATGTCCCCATTCAGTTGGAACAGACTGAGAAATTTGCTCGGGTATTCTCTTGTACGGATAAACTATGATTGGACAACAGGCAAACCCATTTGCAGAAAACGTAAATATTACAGTAACGTTCTCTTTTGATGAGCCCTGATCAATGGTGTAAACGATTTTCAATCCTTTGGGATCTAAAAACTTTCCTGTTGCTGGACAGAGCTGAAAGTCTGTTTCGTCGCCTTCAAATCGTCGAGATAATAATAATTGCTACTACCCATTGCGTCGTGAATCAGGCTTCAGAAGCTATGAAGCTTGTGCAGGAGGGAAGGGCAATTATTACTATTACGCAGTCTCAACGTGCGGCTACACAAATTCACCATTTGTATTAAATTACACCTAAATAAAACTGCAGAGAACCTTAACCAGATTTGCCGCTTGGGTGTGAGACCAGCACGCTAGTCGCTACACTACTAAGGTTAATTAAGGGAGATGGATCGTTTAACACTTCCTCGAGATGTTTAGATATAGGTAACGAGTAGTTTGTGCATATCTACATTTATTAAACTATTAGTAGCCTAATGTTAAAGTAAGAAATAACTTACTCCACTAACTTTATCTCTTCTGAGTTTGCCAATATGGAAGACAGTTCAAACTTTGCTTATGATCAGGGTTTTTTGGAACACTGTGTTTCTTTGCAATCACCCTAAGTGAGCCATTACCACTTTTTAATCTCAGAAATCGCCTTGAACATTGCAGTGGTATCATAACCATTCGTTTTGAGCATGATAAATGTTAAAAAAGAGAATGCACTATTAAAGTAAAGTTATTGGACATTTTATAAATCAGTTATTGGACATGTGGCCAACAACTGTCTAAAATGCTTCAAAATCAACTTTAAATATAACGGTAGTCTTAGCACTTATTGGACTGTTTTATAGTGTGTATCAATTAAATTACCCCGAAAATGAGTTATTGGACGCCCTGTCCTATCACTAAATTTCATATAAAGACAGAATACAGTTATTGACCACTGTGTTTTTACATAGTAACCGGAATTTACACAAATAAATTAACGTAAAATCAGTTTGCTGTAGCCGCTAGATACAGTGATATTTTAACTAAAAACATATCTTTATTGACATACCTTAACGAAATCATAAGAATTTATACTCCATGATACGCACTTCTGTACGTTAACCAAACATATTAGTTTAAGTCGATTGGCACGAAAAATCTATTAATGGATGCAACTGAAATGTATTACCTTCTATAACAAATCAATTAAACTGTTCAGAAACCCTTGAGTTGCTTATTACAGTGATCTGTATGCCAAATGTCCAATAATTGTTTAGTGTCCAATTATTGTATGGTTTGCCCGATATTCTTTAAAATGAAACACTGTATATTATTGTATTTTCGAGTAGCTTGTTTTTCTCTCATTCTAAATATATAATGTGGTATAAATCTATTATTAATACTTTCTGACAAATGATTTTAGAAATGTAAAAACTTCTGTTGAAAGAGCAGTGGACTATACTTGTGAAAATGCGATTAAACTGGAAATAACAAGGTAGGCTATGGAAACAATTAGTTTACTTTTTAAACTAATTTAAAAAATATACAGGTACAACAATACAACTTTTTATAGGAAACTTTTTTTATCTCCAACAATAACAAATTAAAAGGGGTGGTCAAAATATAATGAACGACCCTGTTCACCGTACAGTAATGGCCAAAAGTAGTAATTATATTGGTGTAAATTATTTTATCAGCTATACAGTATAATCAAAAGCTGGGAAATAGTAGTAAATATATACTCCTACTATTTTATCATGATATAATGTCAATAAATATGTCGACAATACATGTTAAGGTACTGCAATGGGTTATAACTAGGAATCTTCCTGTATACAATATAAGCTATATCTGGAAATAAAGTTTGAGGTAAATGGTGTCTCAGTTTAGCAAGCGGTGTAGGTTAGTGTGTCTGAAGTATAACAGCAATTATTGAAACTGATAATCAATAAATGGACAAGGCTCTGCAAGAAATAATATTAAGTCGGAAAATATGGAAAGAAATAGGCCTATTTGTCCATAAACTAAATAGAATTAAAAAATTTACCGTACCTGTAAATTGATAGACCTCTTAGGAAAGGAAATTAATAAATATTATAGTTCAGAATGCAAATCAAAACGGCTGACTATAACAAGGCCTGTGCATCTAAAATCTGTTTTTGCCAAATATGTTTCTAATAGTCTCCCATTTGGTCACAATATTTACAAATACGTAGCGCCTGGATTTATATGTTATATGCTTACAAAAATGTA
This sequence comes from Agrypnus murinus, assembly GCA_929113105.1. Classification (NCBI taxonomy): domain Eukaryota; kingdom Metazoa; phylum Arthropoda; class Insecta; order Coleoptera; family Elateridae; genus Agrypnus; species Agrypnus murinus. Next base: position 135,182,693 of record OV816023.1, on the reverse strand, counting down.
CACTGTGAGGATCTAAATCTAATCGTTTCGACATAACTCGCTTGCTTTCTTGAAAATCCTGCTAAGTTTATGAGTATGTTGTATTTACAACAGGATCGATCCATGAAATTACGTAACGTAATTTTAACATTTTCCCTTTATTTTTTACTTTTGTTAGACCGTGTTTAATATAAAGCAATTGAAAACCTTGATCATCTAAAACTAAAATTAGTTATATCTCTTAAATGAATCATCAGACGGAAAAATGTTAATGGATTTTTAAATACACTTTTCAACTCAGACTTTATACTCAGAGTATGATAGTAAATTGTTTTAGGCTGCCATCGAGAAGATTTTAATAGATTATCATGATCGAATCCCCGTGACGGCAGATCCGGTTAAGATTCTCTGCAGTTTTCCACAGCTTTAACACAAATGTGGGATTGGTGCTATACCATCTGTAAGTCGGCTGCAGTCTCACGATGGGCCTGCACAATAATAATAGTCCTAAACTTTATAGTTTCTGGAAGCTGGTTTGCTAGGTAATGGGTAGTAGTAATTATATTATTATTAATCCTCGTTTTGAATCAACACATGATATACTTGCGTTTGAAAACCATGCACTTTATTTTTCTGTCTTCTAATAGTTTATCAGGAAATAATATTAACTGCAAGAATTAGTTCGAGATTTGATGCCAATATACAGAATCTTGACTAAAAAGAGATCCGTAACGCCATCACCCCTTTCAATTAAATTCAAAATCTTTTAGATTATAATTAAGTATTAATTAAAGACTAATTTGTACCAACAAAAAAATTGTATCTATCCTCGTTTAGCTGTAATTTAAGTTTTAAAAATGCGGCTGCTGGCAGAAGCTGAACCTAGCACCCCTACTTCAATTATACTACACGTGTCACAGTTTTATGATGACAAGAAAATGACGAAAGTTTATGACAGGCTGGTGGCATCTCAAAAAGAAGTTTGACTAATGTAGTTTTTTCAACAACCTGCGAAAGTCTATGGAATTGTTCATAAGCAGCTTGTCTAAATCAAGATGGTAAATAAAATCACATACGTCAAGTTAAAACATCACCATGCACCTGTCTCAATTCGAAGTACCTACAGCTTTGTTCAGCTTAGAAGCATGTTTTCTGATTTATCTATTGTACTTTTTTGAGGTATCTTAGAATGAATATATTCTACATGAGCTAATTCTATCGACAAGAATTTTTTCATATCTGTATCGTAACAAGTACTTGCTATGAATGGGGAAATACAAGAAAATTCTCGTGCCTGGCATAGAATATATTTTTTAAGATCTTGTCCAACCGCTTCGATGAGCAGTCCTGTGGCACGTGAAGCAGGCAAATATTTTCCACCTATCATATAACTGAAATGTTTAATTGCACTGTGGTTTCGATCCATCATAGCTCTGTGGTCACATACAACAAAGGGTTAAATCAAGAAGTGCTGTTTTACAGTACAGAGGTTTTTGTGTTCTACTACTTAGTTTAATAAATACAACCCTACAATTACCTAAATGATATAGACTAATCACATTTTGTTCAAGAAACGGAACCAGATTATTAATACGATATTTCGATATAAATCAAAATACTCTGTCAAAATTCATTAGAATTAGTAAATAAGCTACAAAACATACATCTTCCAACACATTCAAAACTTGTTAACTGTTTTGAGGTTATCAATTAATTTTTAATTTTTATTAATAGTCAAAACAAAACCAGGCCAATAACTTTTTAGAATTAACTATTAAGATTCAGTTGTTATTTGACTTTCGAAGAATAAACACGTTCGCGTGCAGTGCTATTATATCTTTGAAAGTTTTAAGTGCCAAACACTGATAAACGCACCAAAGGTCAACAGTTGAGAATTATTTATTGATAGAATATTCAAAGTACGTACTATTTAAGATTTTATTACTAGAAATTTTATTATAAATGTAAATATGAGAAAGCATGTTTCCAACTGGGAACAACTTTAATCCCCCCGGTCCAGTGATCCAGGAAATTTCCTGGATCACATTTGGATGGATTCACATTTGCATTACCTAATACTCAAAGATATCCGTTCATAGAACAAAATAAATATGCAACCAATTTATTCTACAACACCTGAATGCATTTCAAAACCAAACCATAATGTACCCCTCCTACTTAACCAATCCTCAGACCTCATATTCGCAGGCAATGCAAAACAACATTAACCAACACACCCATGTAACAAACACTGACAATCAACAGATCTCACATATAGACAACAATACAGAAGAAACTAGTGATGCAAATTCAACAATCGAGGTCGATGAAGATAATCAAGAAATAAATTCACAGTAAACTAAAGTAAATGTTAATACCACACTATGTACGCTGCCAGGGCTACGGTCATACCAAGATATACTGCATGAAACTATTTACCTGCATCAAATGCGGTGGAGGCCATAGTACTTCCGAATGTGAGAAACCCCCAAACACTCCAGCTAAATGTGCTCTATGTAGAGGTAGCCACCCAGCTTATTACAAGGGCTGTACCGTGTACAAAGATCTCCAAAGATCCAGGAACTAGTCATTCAGACCAGGATTAAACAAAATGCACGTACAACAATTACCCCCAAATATAAATGAATTTTCTCCGTTACGAACTAAAATAAGTAACACAAATAATGAACCTATACGTCCACCTCAAAATATCATGCCTTATAGAGAAGTAGTGATAGGAAGAAACAATAATTTCTCAACCAACGAACAAATAAACATTAACGAAACACTTAATAACTTGCTTGCAGAATTTAAAGCAATGTTTGCTCAGCTATTAAGTAAAAACAGTATGATACTAAACATGCTATCCGCAGTAATCAATAAAATAGCTTAAAAATGACGTCCTCCATACGTGTGGCTTTTTGGAACGCCAACGGAGTTACAAACCACATTCCAGAAATCATAACATTCCTTAAACTTCAAAAAATCAATATCCACAAGAACAAAAATTAAAATACCCTATAACACTACATATTTTAACCATATGCTAACCACCCAGCTGGTACGGCTCACGCTGGATCCGCAGTGATTATTAAAAATACGATTCTCACTACCAGTTAGAACCTTACCAAACCAACAAAATCCAAAGTGCCAAAATTAAAGTAGACGTATTGCCATACCCACTGGTAATCGCAGCAGTATATAGCACACCCAGACATTCCATCTCCCCTGAGGAATACGAAGACTTCTTTCAAACACTAGGTGGAAAGTTCATTGTCGGAGGAGACTGGAACTCCAAACATAGCCTGGGGCTCAAGAGTCATCACAACAATGGAACGTAATCTCTTAAAAGTAATTTAATGACATAATTATAACTATCTCTTAACAGGAGAACCGACGTACTGGCTTAGCGATCCAAACAAACTGTCAGATCTACTCGACTATGCAGTTGTCAGTGGCATAGCAAATACTTACTACCAGGCATAATCCAATCATGACCTGTCTACGGATCATACCCCAGTTATTCTAACAATCAGCACAATAGTCATAAGGAAAGACCCCCTTTTAAAACTATGCACCAAAGAGACTGACTGGGAATACTTCAAAAGGTATCTAGAACAAGAGGTCAGTCTTAACATCACATTAAAAGACGCCCAAGCCCTGAACGATCCAGTTCAATACTTAACTACAAAGACCCAAGAAGCCGCTTGGCATGCTACCCCTAATTCAACAAATACTCAGCCTGCAACAAATCATATCCCTCGATACATACGAGACCTCATCACTGCAAAACGCAGAGCGAGAAAACAATCGCATAGAAGCAAAGACAGGCAGGATAAAAACTATTATAATAGACTTACTCATCAATTGCGTAATACACTAATAGAAGCCCGAAACGAAACCTTTAAACAGTACATAACTAAACTTACACCTGAGGATAACTCGATATGGAAGACAACAAAAAAGAATTCAAAAGACCAGTCGTAATGATTCCTCGTATCAAACGAACAGATGATACTTGGACAAGATCAGACTTGGAGAAAGCAAATATATTTGCCGAACACCTCACAAGTCGTGTCGGCGTACGTCTTCGGTACACCACAACCCCAGGACAATAATAATGATAGAGAAATAGAAGCCTTCCTGGATGTACCATGTCAACTGTCGCCAAAAATTATGCCATTCTCATTCGCTGAAGTCTCCCTACAACTTCAACGCGCCAACAAACAGAAAGCCCCTGGATACGACCTTATTGTAGGCGAAATACTTGCAAACCTTCCTAAAAAAAGTTATAACTTTGATTACGACAATCTATAATAGCATGCTGCGACTCTGCTACTTTCCTTTATTATGGAAATATGCCCAGATTATAATGATCTTCAAGCCTGGAGAACCTTCTACCCAAACGCAGTCATACCGGCCAATAAGTCTGTTACCCCTACTCTCTAAAGTCTTCGAAAGACTGCTACTTAACCGAATTAAAACCACTGTAGACCTCGATCACCTACTCCCTCCACACCAATTTGGATTCCAGCAATCCCATTCAACCATACACCAAAGCCATAGAATACCACATAACATAAAGCCTAGAAACAAAGAACATATGTGCAGCAGTTTTCTTAGATATAAAACAGGCGATCCAACCGCGTATACCGTACCAATACAGTACTTGCTACATTTGCAGACGACACTGCTATCCTGTCAGTCGATCGTTCACCTGAGACAGCCGTAGAACATCTCCAAAGCCATCTAACCATATTACAAAACTGGTTTCAAAAGTGGACAATTACAATCAACCCAGACAAATCCGCGAAAGTAAACTTCACCACAAGACGTATAGAATGCCCGAAAACCAGTATTGACAACGTACCCATACCACTAAAAACTGAGGTAAAATACCTCGGTATGCATTTAGACCAAAAACTCACTTGGAGGTCACACATTAAAAACAAAACGAAGTGCTCAGACCTAAAAATCAAACAAACGAATTGGTCACTAGGAAGACATTCGCAACTCTCCTCACCAAGCCAGATTTTAACAAAGATCAAACAACTAGTACACGTAAATAATTATAGTTAAAACACGACTGACACAATAGTTAAACAAAAAAGATTATAGGTTAGCTCTCAAAAGAATATATCACATTTTGACGATCAAACAAAAGATGTAAATTACATTTATATATACCATCCTTTGGCAAAATATGGTAATGAAAAAAGTTACACATATGCTAAGAAAAACCAACAAATATAAACTATTCGTTAAAACCAACACCCAGCCTTTTTTATTTAATGCTAAAGACAGAACACGCGATCTCATAAAATCGAATATTTACCGTTAGAATTTCTCTTTTTGTAGTTTGATATATATTGGACAAACACTTATACCGACTGTCTTCCAAAAAACGCTCGACGCTGTAACTCTGTTATTAACAATCAGATTTTAAGCAATATTTATATTAGTTATGTACCTTTGTGTTTTGTTATATTGTATTATTTCACTACGTAATAAAATTTTTCATGGTTTTGTATTTCAGGGTACACTTCATTTGAGTTTATAAAGCAAAATTAATTCCCAAAAGCATTCTACAAAATCAAGTTGGAATACATCACGTAATTGAGAAAAAAAGATTCTCTACCAGAATGAATATAAAAAGATATGTATTGATATTTGAAAAACAGAAGTTGACTGTTATTTGTCAGTCAACTTTGGCTACAGTGTCGTGCGTTTTTTTAAAAGACACTCTGTATATACTTCAAAATTTCGACATAAGATATAAAGAACGCATGCGTTGTTAGAGAAATAAACATCCAAAGAATCTAATTACCCTAAACACCTTTTAGAACAGAATGACACCGCAAAATAACATCAAATTCCTGCAGTTTAGTAACAAAAGCAAATTAGACGTTCTAGAAGGTTTCGAGATATACAAACACAAATTCAGGGTACCATTATTGAACGAACAGATTGAACTCAGTAATAATTCTCCGTGAAGTGCTAGATATTTAATTTCTATTATTTTGATCTAGTTATCTATTTATTATGTATCTTAGCGATGTGTTTGTTTATATTATTTATATTATTTTTTATAATGACCGCTTAGCTCTCGAAACAATTGCCAGGTAGAATAAAATAAAGTGAAACCTTTTAATATGTTATTTATTTAATAATCATGGAGTTTCACCAAATAAAGCTTGAGACAATAATCACTTTATTCCGTTATTGCATGTGACCACGATCTATAGGTAGATACACCAGGTTTTTAATTGGTTCAGGGTTATTATTTTTATGCTTATTCATTATATTTTTAACACCATATTTGTTATTGTTGGAGATAACAAAAAAGTCTCTTATAAAAGATGTATTTTTAAAAATGCAATTAAAAACAATTGCATGCGTAGGTCACGTGATACGGAATATACATATATATTTTTTAAATAAAACACCCTGTAAACTGGAAATAAGAAGGTAGGCTATGGAAACAATTAATTTACTTTGTACTGAGATTCCTTTAATTAAAATGGGTTATAGTGAGGCTGAAAAAGTCAGTACAGTTCACTAACATTTTAAAAAACATAGCCCACTGCTCTTTAAATACAGGTTTTTGCATTTTTAAAGTCAAATATGTCAACAAGTATTAATTACAGACGTATATAACATTATATAGTTAAAATCAAGGAGACCCGAGCTATTTGAAAATATAGGGTGTTCCATTAAAAAAATATATATGTATATTCCACATCACGTGACCTATGAAATTTATTATACATGCAATTGTTATTTTTATGACATTTTTTATTTCCAATAGTAACTAAGATAAAGGGGAGGTCAAAATATAATGAATAGCAGTAAACATAGTAGTGGGCAAATTATTTAAGTCCAACCCACACCTGAGTTGGATTTGGTGAGTGATGGGTGAGCACGTAAATAGTTGTGAAACTATCCTACAGAACTAATAGACACTGTATATAAACCTTGCTTCACTATATTTTAAACGGCCTCCAAACCACACATTTGTATTGACTTATGCTAATACATATTTTGATAATGAGTTTGTTTTTTTACGGCTAAAACTGTCGCTTGATAACTTTGTTTCCACCAGAGAACTGGCAACACTCACATAAACAAGTAACGCGCTAATTGAGCGCGTCTCAATTCATTGGGGGTCGCGGCAAAAAGTAGGGGTCTGCAATACACAGAACAGTAGGACTACATAGTTATATATCTAGTTGTTCATCGACATGTACTGAGTATTGTCTCAGAACTAAACAACTCAATAGATACATCTGCATTGTTCTAGAGATTAAGAGTAAAATAATAATCTTTTAAACTAACTTTAACACTCTGTACTTAACAAGAGTATTTTTTAACTGTTAGTATAATATATGCTTCTCCAATTTCACTGAAATTATATGTAAATCTACTAAAATATTTTTCACACGTGCCAATTTACCCTTTAACCTAAAAGAATTAAACTAAATGTTTTAGTTCAAATAAATAATTGTTTTTATAAAAAGTAAAAAAACAAAATTAAAAAACTTCTTAACCTAACTGCAAATAATGAAAATAAATTAAAACTACCGAGAGGAAAATTCGTGTAACATACTTTCATTAACCCTCTATAGAATTTTGTGAATGTGACACTGAAAATAAAACACCAGAATTGTGGGGATACACGTTTGTACCCTTGTATACACAGATCAATTTCATGGGGTGCTCTGCACTTTGCGTTGCTGGCATAGTTTCCAATTTCAGTATCCGAACAAATATTAACAAAACTGTTTGGTATACCACCCTAAGACTTCTTTCCCTCCCTACATAATTAATTTTAATAATTTGATTCCTAAAAGTTTCTAAAGTATTTTTTAAGAAACTAAAAATGCTTGCAAAAATTTAATATTTAAAAAATTCCAAATATTTCGATTACTTTCGAAATATGAAACTCTTAACAGATAATAACGCTGAACCTAATTTTGTTTCATTATTGAATAATGAAATTGGTTTATTATTGATTTTACGTTTTGATTGAAAAAGTAGAAAGCCTTCTTTACGAGGTTTCCTTCGTAGGTAAAAACGAAATTTACTTTAAGAATTACATACCTGTCTCTGTTTTTACAAATAGCAAAGCAAAGCAAAGCAAATGTATGCTGAAAAAGATAAGTATATGAAGAATGTAAACTAAGTTTAAATAAAATTAATATTTGAAGCAATGTCCTCTGCATGTAGATAAATGGATGGCAAAATCCTGAACAAGTAGAGTTTGTTTGTTTAAAACTGTTACATTTACCTGTCCAGAGTAAATATTACTGTGAGAGGTTAATGTATAATAAGTATATAATTAAACAAAGAAGTCTGTGGAAACATCTACTTTAATAGCTTCTATGAAATTAAAAAAATAAAAATTTTAGATACTTTTCCACTTTATATATTTGTTGGTATTTGTTTGGCCTAATTTGATTATCTAGCTGAATAGAGGTATCCTGTTAACTAAACTACAACACTCACTGAAAAGTTAAACAAAAGTCATATTTACATATTTTAAAATAATTCAAAATTTTAAAATATTTAGACACAGTTTATTGTTGTTAACCCCACTTCGTTCTTGTAATAAGAACAAAAATAATTAAATACCGGTCGGGTAATACTATATTAGGGAAGAGATACGCAAACACTAAATAATGTGCGAAACAGTTGAATAACAGATTTTTTTATGTAGTAGTAATTAAATAACAAAAATAAAAAATATTGCCAATAGTGTTCTACTCATTCTTTCAGTCATAGAGCGCAATTACTTATTGAGGAAAGCTATTCCTGCTCAGCAGATATTTGGACCTTGATCATTTAGGGGATTACTATGACCATTCGGTCACCCAACTAGAATTTAGCCGAATCTGGGAGAATTCCATCCCCAGTAGGGATTTTTATCGTGCCCAATATCGCATTGACACGGAGCCTAGGCTTTATTTCCATATCCGAGAACAAGGCGTTTTAATTTTTCTCTGCTATGATTTAGATGATGTTGGTATCCGTAATTAAATAACAAATATAAAAAGAGATTTACCAGTAGTGTTCTCATTCTTTCATTCATGAAGCATAATGCACTTACTGAGGACAGTTATTCCAGTGAAAACTTTTTGGTGTTGGGATCGAATTCATAAGCCATATGACCGTGATGTCGGTACCCGTAATTAAGTAGCAGAAGTGAGAAGCAAATATGTTGTTAGTAGTGTTTTCATTTTATTATTTATAGAGTCTAATGCAGGCGTCGGCAATTTGGCAGCGGGTCAAAATCAACCAAAATGTGACTATTAAGCAGACGTTTCGGGTCAATGGGTATTTTCATTTCCTACAATGTTTTCTGCAACTTTATAATCAAACCAAAATGTTAATCTTATTATTTATATTTTCTCAAAGTGTTCGTATCATGTTTATGTTTTATAATTTATTTTTATATATTACACTTTGCTTGCACTGAAGTGGGACACTTGGTGACACACGGGTCATAGGTTGCCGACGCCTGGTCTAATCTGTTTACCGAGGAAAGTTATTCCGTTCTGGCTTGAATTTTATTTTGGATTTGAGATCAAATCATATCTTATAATGGTGACCACGACGTGTAGCGTTTTGAAACCTCATTCTAATCTTATCATGTGCATAGACAATAATAAACGTTCATTGCCATATACAACATTAAAACACCCAATTGCAACCTATTATTTAGGTCCATCTCACCAATTGCTAATAACAAAAAACCTGCTCCTCTCAAAGAGATTGCGGATTTCTGAATGTTGCAAGATGATTGTTCTGAATCTTTTGAACTAGCTGAACTGTTCCAGAAAAAAATCCTTTCTAAACCTCTTACTAGCTTCACAACTACAAGCAACGATAAAATTCCACACGATTCGTCAGATTTCCAGGATCCTAACCTACAAATAGGTACTGATAATAAAAACGTCATTTGTCCACCACTGTCAAAACATAAATATACCTTTTCAAATACACCTGCATCAATTGATAGTTTCTGTATTGCTAAACCTAACCATTCAGTTCTTGAAGAGCACAATTCACAGATTGGTAATTCCACAACAGAATCTATTCCAAATAATTCATTTTCAAAACTGCATCTCTTCCAACCATTTAGCCACAATCAAACAGTACTACATTCTCCTAGACTCATCACAGAAACACTAGGATCAGTTAGGGCCACGTCAAAATTGGACCCTAACCAATTATATTTTTTAAATAAGAACTTGGACCCTGCATCCAGTAAACACTCTTGGTGTGTTAGAACGCAAATTTTTATGCAAATATGTAAAAGGTCACGAAGTTAGACGACCTCACCGTTCAAAAATTAAAACAATGCGAACGTTCCATTACTTGCTAATCGAGAAATTTACAACTTTTGCAATTGTCAGTGCTATTGACGAAACTCAAATATTCTTTTCACACAAACATTAGCAGCTCAATTTTGCTAAAAACTTTTGGCATTATGTGGAGTGTAGTGACTTTCAAGTTTACACCATCATACCCACTAAGCGTAATGATAAACAGTAGTGACGTATTTTTTTCACGCGAGTCTCGTCAACTCGACATTAAACAAATCCAAGGACAATACATGTAACATGCATTGATAAAATTCAACTTGTCAATCCTGAATGTGCTACCACGAATCAAGCTTCAATTGCAATCATAGGATTGCAGAAGATTCAACCATACTCTCCAACGGGCAATTTACCTAGTAATTCTTCCTACATCCTTAGGAAACTGCTATGAATGAATGAAACACCCCCGTTTACGAGATACAATCCATCTTCTTTCATTCCTACGGACTACATAAATGCACTCACGTTTAGCAATTGTGTGGTGGTTAAAGTAGTGGTGGCAAAAAGTAAATCGTAAAAATTATTTTGTTGTTTCTTCATCTTGTTGATAATTCTAATTTGTTAGTCCTTTCGTTCTAGTAACAAATATAGAACGTCTCGCAAGGGATTCCTGCACCACCACGTAAAATTTAATTAGATTAAGTTTTGCGACATTACATTGCCATCAACAACACATGCTTTTGACTTGTCATCAGGAGTTGATGCCGTCATTTCTTGCAATCAGCAGCTAAGGCCTTCCAGTTCATTGATTAGATTAATTACTAGCATAAGTTGTTATTGTCTTAGCATGTTTAGGGATTTCTTGAAAAGATGCACCTCATCGTAAAGTTTTTTTGCAGGCTGGAATCTATTAATATATAAAAGCATTGTCTATTAATATACAAGTCTTACTCACAACGATACCAATAGAGTCTTCTTCTTTACGGAATATATGTTGAATGTCTTCCTATACTTTCAAACGACATAGCTCAGCCTTTTTTTACCCGGGATGTAATGTAATGATCTACTACTTATTATCTGGGAGGCATTGAATAGATGCAATGATTGTCATGTCAACATAATAAATAAAAAGTATTATTAATTCAGCATAAACTCATATCTTGATCCGGGAAAAAGTTTTGGCGCTGTTATCGAATTCACGTGACTTAGTTGTGTTCATTATTTCATTGAGAGAACATAATAATACTGAGGAAGGATATTCCTGCCCGATAGGGGTTCGACCACAATACCTTTTTAGCCAAGTAATCACGACCATAATGCCTCCACACTATTACTTGTTTTGTCAACCTTCTTTTTGCTTTGGCTGCAAATTAATAAAATAAGTTCAGATAGTTTAACCATTGGTACTAACCTAAAAATATTTAATAGTTAATATAATAGTTAAAGCATAAACAACCTTTCTCGTCTCTTCCTTCATCGTTTGCTTTTGGATTTCTTTATGCTTAGTTGTCAGATGCCTAATAGTTCTCATCATCATCATGTTCAATGTAGTTTTCTGCCCTGCGAAGCAGGGCAGTGGTTATTATATGCTTATAATGGCGTCTGGGCAGTCTACGCAGAACCCTCAACCGGAGGGTGACCGACCAAGGCACGGCAGACAGAGGCGATGGTGTCAAGGGCTCCTGGATGGTGGGTGATTGGTCCCTGGTGTTGATGGTGGTGGCGGCGCGTGGATGTTTCGATTGTTTGAGGTTGGTAGATTGGTTAACGTTAGGCCAAGCAGTAGACGACAACGGTCAAAGGCCGGCGCTCCCGTGGGGGCAGCGACGGCGGTCAAGGAAAGAAAAAAACGGCTGTTTTCAGAACCATACCCCCTTCGCGGCTGGACTCCTCTCGGGAGGGAAGAGGTCTTCCTGGTACACCTAGAACAAGAAAGAAAAGAGCAATACAACATATCTTCAAAACAATCTATATTTTTTCTGTGCCAAACTCATCTACATTTTCTTCTTTCCTAACTATTCTACATAATAAGTTGTTGCTTATGTATCGGGTAAGGCTCAGGTCTGAATACTTGATAGTGATTGATTTTTGAAATTAATTTCATAAGTTCTAGAAGTGGAAATATTGTTGTGCTAATAACATGCAGTTATTCTTTTATGAAACTTTTTTTAATCTGCTGATAGCATAAGAGAGATCTGAAGCTTATTTTTGATCTCTTTCGTTGTATTTTATTGTCATTACTAGTTAATATTTTCAGATACTAAGAAATCGAAATTGCTTCTAATTTGTTGTTACTGCAGATGGATCCTCTACTACCTTTGTTTTTATGCAACTGTATCTTGTCTTTTACACCGCTTATAACCCATACCCTTACTGGTTTCTTACCTTCTTTTATTTATCTGCTAAGTGTTAGGACTATTTGCCTGCATACAATAATGTCTGTATCTCTATACTAGAGCTGTTAAAATATTTATGTATACGCAACGATAGTTTTAGATATTTTCTGTTTGCAGCTTTTTATATCCTGTTCATAAAAACTATGAATAGTAGAGAGTAGTAAAATATGTTGAATATTTTTTATTTCCCTCATTTAGTTGGGTCTCACATATTTGTAGGCAGAATGATGAATACCTTTTATAACGTCATTCCTTTCAAGCATTAAAAATAAACAGCAAAATGAATGCTGTGTACAATAACAATGTTCACAACAATGAGTGACTTGTAATAATTTTGATACGAATAATTCAGGTTGGCTAGCCGACAATAGATACTCCACGAACAATCCAATTTAAATGTAAATGTTTTCCCGCATGATAAAAGTTAAAAACTACAAAAATATCCGAATGCATTAGGTATATTAACATCAAATATATAATCTACGTATAAATGCACAAATATACTAAGCTAGCCCATTCTCTGATTCTCATGCAATACTTGTAAACATCATTGCTTCAATATTTTCCTGAGGACTATGAAGAACAAGGACGATAATGGCGGGCATGGTCCGCCTATTCTGTTTTTGCACTATGTAAAGTACATTATACTAGATTTCACTTTGTTGACTGCGAGCGCAAATTTATCAATATCTTTACGTTTACTGAAATTAATTTTTTAGTCTTTGTTTACAATAAATAAGTTTTGGAATGTTTTTAGTGTTACAAGTAATTAGTCTTAAGAGTGAAATGCATCGAAAAGATAACTAAAATAAGCAAACGTAAATTTACCGGTACTGATTTTATACTGTGCATTGCTAGGTTTTATTTATTATAGTTAATATAGTTAAATTGAACAGCATTTGGAAACAATTGAATACTTTAAATAGTTGTATAAAGCCATCTTTGAATTAACCTACCTCGTTAGATTATATGTCTGGCTTGTCAATATTCAGATATTTTGCTGCAATTAGGTTAGCTTCATTTTACATTGAGTAATTTTGATTTACTTCTTTCATTCAGATTCTCATCGAGTTGTTAAAATGTCTTTTTTAATGTATTACTCCTAGCATAGGATGGTTGTATAAGAATTCATACTTCTAGTTACTAACAAAACTTTGAAAGCGTTGTTTGTCATTAAATTACAGCACCTTGTATCTTCAATTCTATTTTCAACAGGTGTTCCTTAATGTAATTTAGAAGTAGACGGAATGATAATTAAGAAAATGTATATTCATGCAGGTTCAATACACTGCACTATTGTGTTTTTTCTTATCTAGTAGCTACTCTAATTACAACTTCTAGAAACATACAATATTTAACTCGTTTTGAACAGCGTGTGCATATCTTGAATGTGCAGCATTAAAATAGTTAACTGCTGATTCTGAGACGAATCTGACAGATCTAGAAATCTGGTGTTGATCTATCTTTATCTTAAGCTGATACGTGCTAACAGGTACCAAAATTCTTTTTATAGTGGTGTAACTGTCAATGTGCGATGTGTACAATGGCACACGGGCCGACAAAAAATTAGATAATAAAAATGTTAATAACCTTTAGATTTTTGTTTTATTATATTTTTATTTTGTAACTTTTATATTAGAAGCAAGAGGCAACGCAATTTTTTCGGCAAATCGCGATAATAGAATGGTATTAACCATTTTATGTTTCGACGGTTGTGAAAACGTGATGTTTTTGTTATGTAGATCTTCCGATCCTGCGCTCTATCAACATTCGCCAGTGTTTTTGTAATAAATAATAATAAATGTTACCGCACCATATATATCAATATACAGATATTATCCTTATGGCTCCAATTAATCCTATATAGCATGTGATTAGACACTTAGTGTCAAGTAGTTTATGCAACTACCACAGAAGTAAATACTTCATCTGTTTATTTGGGTTGGTTGGCCGAAATCAATTATCCCGGTTTGGTGTGCAATAATAGAATCCACCTCTTCCGATTTTTCCCTACGACACGGGTACGACTACTGGTAAGGTAGACAAAGCTGATGCATTTTAATGACCATATTTAACTAATATGTAACTTATTTGTACCTAGTGTTATTATATTGTAAACTGATTGTTATAAGCTAACTAGCATAATACCCGTTGAAAAATCAACGGTCTCCTTCTGATCATGTCAGCTATCCACGAAGTAAGAAAACAACTCTACTTATAAAAGTTAATTTTTTGGGATCCCGTAGCTCAGGATGTGCTACTGCAGTGGAGTTTCTATTTTCGTTAATAATAATGTCAATCTGACCATAAAATGTAACTATAATTTAATATAATCACGTTTGATTCATAACTAGCAATGCCTTTCTTCGTAATTAGTAATAAGTCCCACACTTTTTTGCTCTCTTAAATCCTATAAAACACATAAGTTGGCTTTTTTTCAAAATAACTTTAAACGAATGGCAGGCGTGTTCAAAGAGAATACATAATATAGTTATTCTAATTATATACCTATGTAGTTTATTGTTAATATATTATGTACTTTATATAGCATAATATTCGTTCGAAAATCAACGGCGTTGAGGCACCGAAACTTAAAACGCGCCAGTCGTTGGCAATCAGTGCGTGCCCCCATTAACTTTGTAGTTTTTGTAAGCCCAGTTTTTGTCAAAAGCGGCTCAAAATTGGCTCACAGGCTCAACAGAGACAAAAAGCATTACGCTGCGAAAATTGCAACAGATAAAGGCAAACTATAAGCGAACGAATTGTGGCTCTCAAAAAGATCAACAAAAGATCTACAAAATCGCATTAAATCGGTGTGTAATTCATTCATGTAATTTTTTCGTATTCATTGAGTAATAATAAGCATTTTTTACTCTTATTATTGTTTTTCTATCTGACACCATTTTCGATGAAAAAATGATGACTTTCAAAAATGGCAAATTGTTGTTTTTAATTGGGCTTGAAATTGAAGCACTTTAGGAAAAACGCAGTGGACGCCGTTAAAAAAGATTAAAAAAATTTTTTTTCTAATTTTTTCAACTTTTGGAACTGGATACGTGTTTACTAGGGTGGCCTTTATTTTGCAAAAGTTAAGATTTTTTAGGTTCCCCCCTAGATCTCTTTAAAATGTCAAAAAATGAGCTGTGCAAAATTTCAACCGATTTGGTCAATATTAACCCGTGCCACCTAGAGGTTAAAGTTAAGTTTAATGGGTATGGTTAAATGGGATTTAACATGCGTTTGGTACATATCTATAGACTTTGTGATGTAACTTTTTATCTTTCTATGGTTTAGCTTAAAAATTTATACACTTATGTTGTTGAAGTTGCTGAACACGAATATGATAAAATTAAAACTGTCAGAAAAACTTTTGACAGTTTACACATGTCAAACAATCGGTCAATTTCACTAAAATTAGCATTTTCGCAGAACTGCTAAAGTTGTTTTGGCTTCAGATTCGTGTTGAGCAACTTCAACAACATAAGTATGCAATATTTCACGTTAAACATAGAAAGATAAAAAAGTTATGCCACAAAGTTTCTAGCAGTGCACCAAACCCATGTTAAATCCCATTTAAAACTTTAACCTCTCGGTGGCACGAGTTAATATTGACCAAATGGGCTGAAATTTTGCACAGCTCGTTTTTTGACATTTTAAAGGGATCTAGGGGAGGACCTAAAAATTCCATCTTTTGCAAGATAACGGCCTCCCTAGTCTTTACCCTGTTTTAGACGTCAAACATAAGTTTTTTCATATAGGAGCCATGTGACATTCGAAAGTAGAGGCTTCAAGCTTTAAAATGAGTCCCACCTGGCCTTTCTAAGTTGCGCCAATTTTTGGGCCTAGCCGGTGGTTGACTTCAAAAAGAATGACCCCATATACATTTAAAACATAATAATAATTGCTACAACCCATAACCTGGAAAACAGGCCCCAGAAGCTAAAAGCTTGTGCGGGAGGGAGGGGACGATTATTATTATTACGTAGGCTCTACGTGCGGCTGCAGCCGACTTACAGATGGAACAGCGCAAATCCCACATTTGTGTCACAGCTAAGGAAAACTGCAGAAAACCTTAACCCGATCTGCCGGTAACAAGAGTCGAACCTGGCCCGCTTGGGTGAAAGTCCAACAGGCTAGACATTACACTATCAAGGCTGTTAAACATATAAAACATATAAGAATATATTGAAAAAATAGATACGAGCCCAGTTGGGACACTTCTATTTTAGTTAAAGGATACCAAGGAACCTACACTTTGAAATTGTTTTTCTTGGTCCATGATATGGTTGTTAATTGCTATAGTAAACTACTGCTCGTGTTCCATGCCTACTCTCACGAATTTCTAATTACACTAATTAAAAAAATAATACACGTATTAATTAGAAATTTTTGAAGAATATTTGGTGCGTGCGAATATTTTGTAAATAGCGCCTTTAGTGCATTCCCTGTAAATATTAATTAAATGTTTAAAATGTAAAATTGTTTTGAGTTACCTTATATTAATTGTTAAAACAAACTGCGAAGTTTCACATTCACACGCACGTGAACTATTTGCACTAACAGAATTCGTAATTTTTTAAAATTCTTACCAATTTTAGTAACTTTTGAGATTGCAAAGTTTCAAGAGTTATAACTAGTCGAAGTCAAATACAGTAGACAGCTAATTGTCGCCAATTTTTGTTAGTGTCGTTATTGTGCACACGCTTCTCTTGTCAAATACACTGTCAAGTGTATATTGGTGAAAATTCGGTTTATTTACTCTAACTATACCCAAACAAACAAATGAAAGATCAAGGTCAACACGTGATAAACAGCTGTGTGAAATGCATTAAGTTAATATAAGCGAGTAACCAGCATCTTGTGTTACTTTCGACTGTTAAAGAAAGTAAGCAACGTATGTTAGGATTGTACTTTTTAACATTTCGAGCATGTGATAACCGCGCCTCGTCTCGTGATTTGCGATGCGTTAAGCATTTTCACCCTCGTGATTTCGGTGACTTAGATCCTTCATTTGTTTGTTTGGGTATAACATGGGAGTAACATGAACACTAACAAACATTTTTTTACCAATTTAAATCACTTTTTAACTGCTTTTCTTCTCTAAAAAGAATTAAAATTATAGTGGATTTTTTATGCTTTTAAAGTAGAATATTATTAGGTTGAATATTCAATCGATATAAAGTTAATTAGTAATATAGAGAGAAAATAGGTTTCAGTAGTGAAGAATTATTTTTGTTATAAGAATAGAGTAAAAAAATGTTTTTCTACTCAAAATCTCAACTCTAAAATCTTTACCCAGTACTCTAAAAATTGTTCACGGGGCTGATTTAGTACTGGGTAGTTGTGCAAAAGTTTGATTTTAAACATAGTGTATCACTGTGCACGTCGGGGGTAGTACATAGTGCAACAATTTTTTAACTACAATAATGAACAGCGTGAGACCCAAGAGACTTCCAAAAGTGTGTTAATATTTGGTTTTATTTTAATATCCATAAAATGCATTTTGAAAACTAAAACATGAATTTTGTCTCACTGTGGACTATTTTCCCGAATAAAGAAAAATATGAAAGATGTGTCAGTAAATTGGTCATCGGTTATATCAAAGTATTTATATTAGTAACAGGGCAGTTAGAAACTGCTTACTAATTTTACGCGGATGATATATTCTCCAAGCTATTCAAAAGGAATAGAACAAAGAACGAACGAGGGTAGAAAGAAGATAATAATTAAAGTAATCTTAGCAGGTTATCGATATAAATATAAAAATACATGTAATATGGATGTGGTTGTGAATGAGATTCTATTCGAGAGACTTTTAGGCGTAATATATACAATGGTGTTTATCGTGTTGCAGCGATTCGCTACGTCAGCTACGGCAAGGAATAATAAAACAGCGAGTACTACGTAGGAACATGCATGGACCCAGGAAACTCAGGTCAGGATGCCGTCGCTAACTCACTACTTCGACATATTTCCTCAAAAAAACTCGATTAGAACTTCTTTCAAATTTAAATTAAGTTTCTCATGTCGAAAACGATAGCAGTACCGTTTTACGGCGCCGCACGCAGATGGTAGATATCTTTGGCCAATCGCGTGGGCGATGTTTAAAGTCGGTTTCCCTAAAAAGAGGGAGGAAAACGGCATTATCGATTCGGTTCTTTTCGAAAAATTTCTACGTTAGCGGCGATGTTCATCAGTTTAAGACAACCGAGAGATTATTGTTCCCAGCCAATTAAAATTGTTAGACGCATAAGTGAAGCGAGCACCATTACGGAGTAAGTCAGTTAGACCGGCGGCTCAGGAATTCCAATTAGGAATTTGTCACTTCTTGGGCCACATTAAAGCAGTGTGAAGATCGGCACAGGAAGCGTGTTGACTTTTCACCCGCAATCGTGAACGGTTGCGTGCAGAACGGGCAGATGTACGCACAGGTACAAACAGTCCCTGTTATCACTTATCAGCTATCGCTACTTATTCCACCTCGGCGTGATTTCATTAAGCGATCGCGTGATTAATAAAAGATGTGTTGTCGGAATTTCTCGTAATAAGTGTTGATTTGCTTCCCAGATTTCTTACTTTGTATTAAGGCACCTACTGCTTTAGCCTTTATCCTTTGTGCAAATCTGGCATTCGGAGTGTTTTTAATGGATGGCAAATTTCTTGTTATTATTCTTCCTTACTCTCACGACAGAGTTAAATGGAAAGGCCATTCGATGTAGGTTCACTTTTCTTGTAGATTTTAGTTGGCCTTCTATTTAATTCCCGCCCTAGTGTAATAAGGTAGATAACCTACTGTAAATGGAGTTATAGAATAAATAAATAAGAATGCCTACCCACGCGAGAAGGTGCTAAAATAGGCACAATTAATACACTTTATTGAATCGAGAGCACCACTCATTTCGCGTTCGTATTGTTCGCTTAGCTCGTTTTTATTAAATATCCTTCAACTTTCAACAACCGCAGTGTAAAGTTTACCGAGTACTTGTTCGTTTTTGCGATCGTTCGGAAAATTGATGATTCGGAATAGGGACGGTGCGCTCTGTTATTTGAGCGGGTGTAATCATGAAGTGTTTAACACAAACAGGAAGTGTTTCGGGGCTTGGGCGTGTGGCGGGTGCGCGATGCCGTGCGACGCGGAGAGACTTCCCAACGATCCAAGAATTGAAAGGATTCGAGGAGAGATAATGCACGGTGTATGGCATCGACAACCGGTCCGCCGTTCCGCACATCCATCAATCAACCGTAGTTATTAGAGTTGGGCTCGTTATGGGTCGCGATCCGAACACTTAACGCTTGTACAATGTACACCTGTTCAGTACGCTTCCCGTTAAGACAATAAGCTGAAAAAAGTATTCGACAATTTTTCCCTGAAAAACTGATGGAAAGAAATACATAATGTACGGTTGCAAGGTTTGTTTTGGACGTTCGGCGGTCTGGCGAATCTGAAAAAGCTGAAAAAATATTCTTGAAATCTTTTCCTGCTCTTCACTTAACTTCATTAACGTAAAAAGTAAATATAAAGACCTGAATGTAACTGCACGTGATCAGAAATTTATAATTTTTATTGGTGTTTGAGTTGAAAAAGATTTTCTGCATAAAGAAATGATCCCTTGCACGTGCTTGTTTTCTAAAACGTAATCTCAAATAATCGAAATTATTGTTTACTGTTTCGAGCTTTATTTGTTAAAACTACATAATCATCACATAAATAAATCGGATTAATAAAAAGTTTCACAAATTTGTTTTATTTACTGTCTGACAATTGTTTAAAGGTAATATAAATGTAAATGAATAAATAAATAACTATGTAATAAATAAAGATTAGTAAAAGTTTCACAGTTTTATTAAAATACAACCTGACAATATTGTTTCGACAGCTATGCTGTCATTATCAAAGGTAATATAATTATAAACAAACACGTCGCTAAGGTAGATACAAAAATAGGTAACTAGATAAAATAATTAAATATCTAATACTTCCAGTAACGGAGAATTACTGAGCTCAAGTTGTTCATTCATTAAAGGTACCCTGAGTTTGTGTTTGTATATCTCAAAGGCTTCTAAAATGTCTAATTTGCGTTTGTTATTACAAAATTGTAGGAATTTAATATTATTTTGAGGAGTCATTGTTATTTTATTATATATTATTTTGTAATAACAAACGCAAATTAGACATTTTAGAAGCCTTTGAGATATACAAACACAAACTCAGGGTACCTTTAATGAATGAACAACTTGAGCTAAGTAATTCTCCGTTACTGGAAGTATTAGATATTTAATGCTGATTATTATTATTATTTTATCTAGTTACCTATTTTTGTATCTACCTTAGCGACGTGTTTGTTTATAATTCTATTACCTTTGATAATGACAGCATAGCTGTCGAAACAATATTGTCAGGTTGTATTTTAATAAAACTGTGAAACTTTTACTAATCTTTATTTATTTCATGATTATGGAGTTCCATAAAGTAAGGCTGGAAACAATAAACAAAAATAAATAACTAGATAAAAATAATAGAAATTTATCTAACTTATATTTTGAATGCAAATTCATATAGAAAAATGTATCGCTCCAGCTGGGAATCGAACCCAGGACCCTCGACTATCTAAGTGGTATCTCTACCAGCTGAGCTACAAGGAGACGACTAGCGACAAAATTTCCATATGAATTAGATATTTTAGATATACAAAGTAACTACAGTGGTGTTAAAAAATCCTGCATCACCTCATAAAATTCATGAAAATAGAAATTTAAGGCACTTACTTCAACCATTTACTCTCTATACCAAATAAGTACTTAATCACAATATTAAAATAAAAAACAGCAAAAATTATGGTTCATAAAGAAAAACTGTTAGAAAAAAACATTATTCAAAATTACAATAATTAGACAATGTAAATTAAGACAACATTATCCTTTGCCACAAGTTCTCGATGGGATTAGGTATGGAGATTGCTCTGACCAGTCCAACCTGTCGATTTTATTCACCTCCATTCACGTTTTAACCAGTTTTGCTCTATGACAAGGAGTATTATCACCCTGAAAAATAAACTTTTCTTCGCAAACAGGTCTTTTGTGCTACGTAGCATCTTATTCTACAGTAGTGGCGTTCATCATTCCAGAGACGACGTGTAGCCGACCAAATCCTTGAGCGGACATGCAACCCCATACACATTTTGGCGAAAACTCTTCGCCAGGAAACCTTCTGACGTAAGTATTTCCAGCCATGATTATTGATATTAAAAGTGGATTCGTCAGTACCTTCTGCTACTGCTCTGTTGTCCAGTTTCGAAGTTCCTTGGTCCATTCCAAACGCTGGAGTCTTTGCTTTTTGAAAAGCAGTGGTTTCTTGCATGCTTTACATAAACTTCAAAAACCATAATAGGCTTGGGTGATGCAGGACTTTTTAACACCACTGTAGATATTTTTTGAATATTATTAATGAAGATCAGCATATTTCATGACAATAACATCAATATTCAAATTACTTTGTATGTTTACTAAAATATCTAATTAATATGCAAAATTTGTCGCTGTGCTAATAGTCGTCTTCAGGTAGCTCAGTTGGTAGAGATATCATCTAAATAGTGGAGGGATCTGGGTTTAATTCCCAGCCGGGGCGATACATTTTTCTATATCAGAGGTTCCCAAACTTTTTTGTCTCGTGGACCACTTGCCATGTTTTTCGGTTTTGGGTAGACCCCGGGGCTTACCTGATATTGATTTTTTGCAAATTCATCAACTTCAAATGTATTTTTGACAACTGGTATAGTGCTACTCACTTTGAAAGATTTAAATTTTGACCCCTTGTAAGGTAGTCGTCGACCCCTGGGGGTCGATATAGACCACTTTGGGAATCACTGTTCTATATGAATTTGCATTCAAAATATAATTTAATGTAAATCATTAAAAATTACCTTCATCTAAAAACACTTCCAGCAACGGTGATTTAGGGGAAGTTCGGGTATCCCGGGACGTTTAAATGAAATACCGAAAATGCACAATTTTTAACGTTTATTTTCGTACTTAAAATTTACTTAAGAACTTCTTCAAACATTTTAGTGCAAAAAATTGAAACATTTCGTAGTCATTTAAATAGTAATCATACGATAACTTTATCGCTTGATTTTTGACAATGGAAAAGATGGCGGGTAGCCCCGGACATACTTATTAAGCGTTTTTATCCTTGCAAATGACACAATAGTAATAATTATTTAATAGATCAATGTTAACGCAGGCTTCGTGAGTACAACCTTTACATTTATAGCAATAAATTCAGTCTTCTTCAAACGTTTCCCTGAAAATGACGCATTCGGTTTCTTGATCACAATATTCATGAGAAACACTTTGACTATTTGGTTTTGTTTTTAGGTGTTTGCATGTTATGGCTTTACTTGTAACTTTAAGATTATTCCTATACGGAAAAGATGTTAAAATCTCATTCTGATGTGTTTTTTGTGGACGCTTCATAATGCGTTTTTTTGTAGCATTGGGAAGAGTCACCATTTTGTCATTTTTATACTGGTTCTCCAAATATAGAATTATATTTTAATCAAATACCTACGATATACCTAATTACCCAGAAACTACTTTCTCTTTGTTAAATTTAAAGCTATGAAAAATGTCCGAGTGTACCCGACTGACTTGCGTCTGGGGCTAGCTACTTGATTTATGAACGAAATCAGATAAATACTATTGTAGTCATAAAATTCATGTCATGGCCAAAACTTCAGCCAATAAATTAAGGTAAGCTACATACGTTTTCTATGTAATAATCCCATATGAACTTTGATAGGAGTGGACACAAGATAGTTGGCTGGCACAAAACCTACTGTAATGTAATTTTGTTTGTAGGCCATATGGGACACATTTCAATTGAACATTATGATGTTTTTTTAATTGCTGGCTTAGTAATTTGATTGTCCGGAGATACCCGCCGTTCGGGGCTACCCGCACTTTTCCTATACTGAGCTCAATTTTCTTACTGTCCTTTCATTAAAGGTACCCTAAGTTTGTATTTTTATATCTCGAAAGCTTCTAAAATGTCTAATTTGTTCTTGTTATTACAAAACTGTAGGAATTTGATGTTATTTTGGGGTGTCATTGTATGATTTTGATCTAAAAAGTGTTTGGCGTAATTAGATTTTAGATCTCTGCAACAGACACTAAGACATTAACATGAAAGCCGATTTTATTACTTAGGGATTAACTATATACTTTGTTAGTCAAGATTTCATGATAGAATATAATATTGCATGGAAACGATATCTCGTTGACATATTTAATCAAACTTGCAGTTGTGAATCTGGCCAAGATCCGATTTAATGCCCTGCTTGTTTCATAAAGTAGATATAAGGAATCATTTTGTAATCGCTGTATTCTGCATGAAAACTTTTACAGTATTTAATGACTGAAAACACAGATGCAGTTGGGCATCATCAGCACAAATCTAAGAGTTTATATGTAAGAAAATTGGATGTATAAACAGCAATATGATATTTTATTTCGATTGAATTTCATTTCATATTAAAATATAATAGAGAGAATAAACATATTGTATTATCTGTTATAATATTTAACTTTCAAGAATACAGACTGTAATATCATATAGAAGTATTATTTTATCATGTACGCCCATAAACATGACTTTGCAACAATAAGTATTTAATGTCATTTCCTGCCAAAAGCTTGTGCAAAGTCAGTTTATCAAGTTTTTCGCGGGAGTACCGACGTACTATCTACCATCACTTAGCTGAGGCAAAGCTAGAATTTTTACTAAATATCGCTAAGTGTGTTATTACTATACTGCTCAAGAAATGAACCTGGCCATTTTGTAAACTGGTGTAATTTTTTAAATACGTATATATTTTTCATAAAACCATTGAGTTTTTGTTTTACGGTACATATGTAAAGCATATGTAATTGCACTATGTCCAAATATCAACTTCCCCATTAACAAAATATCATATTTTTATTAATAAAATAAAAAGATTATGAAATTGCAAAAAAAATATATTCAACAAGAACAAGAGAAAAAAAAACAAAAAACAAGAAAATGAATAGTGTGTTGGACGTCCTCGAGCGTTTAGAAGTTCTTGGCAATGATTTGGCATACCGTGTATGTAATTTGCTACCAACATTTGGGGAATATTGTCCCACCCTTCTCTCAGCGCTTTTCCGGGCATGTATAAAGTATGTGGGGAGCTTTGGCGTTTTCTAAGTTACTTCCCCAGATAATACCATATATGCTTTATAGTAGGATTCATAAACGGTGCTACTATTGGCCACTCAATCCGCGTAATCCCTTGCCTTTCTAAGAAGTTATTTACTACTCCAGCCCTGTGCGGTCGTTATAGTTCACAAGAAGGAATTAACTTCCAATTACCTGTGCATGTGGTACAACAATAGGTTCTAAAACATTATTTATGTACCGTTCTGCATTCACAGACTCATTTCTAAATGTTACAATGTCGTTTTTCCCTTCCAAACTTATTCCTCCACATACGGTTATCGACCCTCCTCCAAAAGCAACGGTAGAGGCCATAAATGGAGAGGCCTTCTCTGAAACGTTGACCAGGTTCACGCCAAACTCGTATAGTATGTCCATCCGTAGAAAATACTGTAAATTTAGATTCATCTGTAAATAAACATGTAGTCTGCCCATCATTCCATTTTCTATGTTCTTGCGCCCATATCATACGATTCCTTTTTTGTGGAATCGTTTTTGAGTTGGAATTTTGAGAAGCTGGCTGGCTTTCGAGGCTTTAAATTACTTTAAATTCGGTTTACCACTTCTTAAATACCGCTGCCAGGCTACAGTGTGTGATACATTTAGCCTTAAGCCGGCAGAACGGCGAGACATTCATATCTCCAATAAATCAATTGTTCAGCTACACTGAGTCTTCTTAAAGGCATGATTGACACTCTAACGTAACGTAACACTAGTTAAAAATGACTAACACGTATATAACAAACTGGAAATACAAAATTCAAAATCTTCAAATGATAATCTTCTGTTAGTAAGTTAGTTGTATTGAGACAAAAGAATCAAAACAAATGATTTCTATGATTCAACGATCCTCAAAAATTACCAAAGGTGTCATGATTGTCCTTTTGGGAAATATTTAAATGTTTAAAAAATTACACTAATTTAAGCAAATGGTTCAGTTCAATTGTTGCGTAGTATATTAAGGCTGTTATTATTTGAGGTTCCTGACCAAATAAGCTGAACCTGGAAGCTAATCCACTGCCCAGGAAGAGCGAAACTGCCAGGTAAAACATTGCGAATTTTCGCTTCACAATCAGTATTAAATTCTTAATAAAACGACCCGGCGTAAAAGATTACTTGGCACAGTTGATATAAAATTTCTAGTCTTTTATATCTCAAACAAAAATGCAATGTGAGTCAAAAGTGTCTAAGTATCTAACTGATGATTTTATATCATTTGTATCTTATTATATATTTGTATTTTAAATGGAACACCTTGTCTACCTTCACCTCACGTAATTTCACTATTTCTTTCTTCTGAGCCATCTCATGTGAAGTCGGCGACCATTATAGCAAATTCGCTTCGTATTCGGGTACCTCTAGAAAGCTTATTGGCACTTTGTTTTGATGATTTCTTTTTTCTTTCCGGGCCTCTTTTATCTTCTATTTTACCTTCTAACAGAACTCATAGAATATTGCTGTGAGCGAAGTACCGCGTCTTGAATTTTTAATTAAATTTTACCGGACCCCCTTGAGAAGTTTTTTCTGGTCCGATTATGCTTTTACTGTCTTTGAGTAACTCTTCTATGTAGTTTTTCCATTACTTTTTACTTCTATATCTAGAATTATTTCATTTTGATAGTTCTTAATAATCATATTGTGTTCTTTCTTTTGATTGTTCCATTCATTTCTTTTATGGCATGGTGTAAATTTAATTCATTCTACTTCTGCTGTAGGTCTTCTATGCATTTACATTTTTCTTCTATATTTTTTATACTCGTGCCTGTTTCTCTGTTTCTATTGTCTTCTTCTCTCTGCGAGTTGCCATATTTCATCTGACATCTATTCCTTTTTCTTATTATATGTTTTTTTGCTAGTACACTCGTTCTCGCATTTATTAAACGTACTGTCCTGTCATCCCAACGTTCTCGTATTTTGCCTTTGTAAGCGTGATAGTGCAGCGGTTATCGTGATATCCTCTCACCCAAGCGGCACGAGATCGACTTCCGGTGCCGGCAAATCTGGTTAAGGTTGTCTGCCGGTTTTCCTTAGTCGTAACACACATGTGGGATTGGAAACTGTCATTCAAATGCTTTCGATTGATATGTTGGATGGGTATGGTACTGTAACATCATGTTGTGGAGAAGTTTGACCCTTGATAGTGTAGGGAATAGCGTGCTCTTCTCTCACCCAAGCGGCCCGGCTTCGACTCCCGGTACCGGCAGATCTGGTTACGGTTTTCTGCAGTTTCCTTTAGCTGTAACACAAATGTGGGATTTGTGCTAGTTAGTTATAAAAGATGTTCAAAATGCCGTCCATCAACTTGAATACATTTATTTATTCGCTTTACAAAGTTGTCATAGCTTCTACTTAACACTTCGGGGGCAATGCTTTTAAGGACATCTTTTTTCAAAGCATCTTAATAACATGCTATATTCATTTCAAAAGCTTATAAAACCATTATCCTGTATAATAACTATGACAAGTATGGCACTTTCGAAAAGGGGGAACAATGGGCTTTCCAACCATGAAAATATACAGGGTGTTCTATTTAAATTTACAAAGTTGCCCTATCCCCGAAAATATGCTGTCATTTCCGGTTAAACCGGGCGTGATCAAAGAAGACGGATACTCATAAAAAAAAACTTTAAAAACTAAGAAGAAGACTGGTGAACACTGCATTTCATTATCTGAATTAGTTCCAAAATTATATAGGTTTATAAAGGACTAACATATAATAGGAAACTCGCTATGATTTCACATGATTTACATGAATGCAAAACAACATAATTACCTGTGTTAAACAAAACAAAAAAATATATACACACATAAAATGAAGTTACCGAAGCTGTACGTATTAAAGATCCATATACCGAAGTATGAATTTTTGCTGATTTTCGTGCTCTGTAAGTCCAAAACTGTTAATTCTAGAGTTTCCTGGCCAACATATCAAAATTTTAGACATTTCAGCAGTTTCAGCAAGAAACGAGCAAGGTCCTTTAATCGGGTCCAGCCGATCTGAGCATGTCCATGTTCATTGTCCGTTGTCATTGAGTAAAATGCAGTAAGTATGGCAATTTTCGTTGAGTTGCAGCTTTTTGAAAATCCGGGAGTTACAAATCTTTTTGCAACTAGTTTTTCAATTTTGTATGAGCTTTAAGAGATGTCGACTGTTGTTCCGGTTTCAGGTTTTTACGCAATTCTTTTTCAGGGATGGAGTGTTCTTAACGGGACATTTATTAGGCAGCTTTGGTTGTTAAAATAATAATTCTTAATTTTTTCTGTGCATAATCCCCATCTATATCATATCTAAAAAGATTACAATGATATAAATATATACAACTACTGGTTTTTATTTACTGTTTAAGGGATTAATCAAAGACTTGACCACCCCTTCTGTAAGCAATGGAATTATAGAAATGCGTTTCTACAGCTTTAACATTCGAGACGATCAATTATGCTAAAAAACAGATAAATCAGTATAACAGAATTTTCAGCCAGGGTTGGGATAATTTTGTATAAGCTATTTTGAAGTTCGTTTCTCTAGATATACAGGGTGATCAAGTTTAAAAAACTTTTCTCTATTTCATTGATGCATTGGAACTTATCCCTTTCTATCCAGTACTATCATCAGTAAAAGAATGACGGACTATAGTACAAGACTCTAATTTAAAAAGCTATGTTACGCCGTAGAAGAGGTATATCATCGTTTTCAACGCACAAATAGCGAATAACATTCCCATGTTTGTTGGAAGTACTGCATCAGACTTAAATTCGATATTTTGTTCATTTTTGATGTTTCAGTTTTCAAGAAACAGTTTCGTTCTATTCTGTTCGTCTTTGTCTACCAGATCTATAGCGGGCCTGCTCTAGGGTCTACGATGTATGTCGTTCCGTTCCAGGGGTTTGGGAATTCTTAATCGGGCATTGAATATACACATCTTTGGTTTGCTTCGGGCTTACACCGTCTCTAAGAACAGCCATTGTAGAATAAGCCTGGCTGCTTGACAATAATTTGGAAGTGGTGTTCCTGAAAAGTTGGTGCAAAACAAATAATATGTAATTTTGGTTTGTTGGGTATGCACGTTATCTACATGAACTATTGTCCGACAAGTATTCAAATCATAATTATCACGTGTCGTGTAGTATGCAAATGCGCGGTTAGAGAATGCGTCGGAACTGAAACAGCTATCCGCCCTCGAGGTTAGAGCATAAACACCCGCGATAGCTTTAATCATCTTATGTGCGCCGGCCTGCCTGCCATGTATTAATTAGAGTGATGTACGCGGCCTCCACTAGGAACGGAAATCTATGTTTCAAACGAAACCAGTTGATTGATATTGAGCGCCCCAACTGCTCCGGCTACCACCATACACACGCACTCGCATAGATTAGCGCCACATATCCGCGAGCGTTCCGGCCAACAAGAGGCAGTGGTTGCTGGATAATAATACTGAGACTATTCATTAATCAATGTTAGTATAATATGTGGTAACGGCGTGCAGCTTTAATGTTAGTATTCTCTGAACTGAAGAAAAGGGCAAGAAAATAAGCATCCATTAGAAAGAACAAATCATAAAACTCTATTTATGTAATCAAGTCAAATCTACAATCTGTACGCAATATTTTTGAAGTCTTTCAACAAAACTCCCGTTATTTGTATGTGCTTCCTTTGATGTTCTATCAATCGGTTGCAAGCAACATTGAAAATCGCTTAAAAAATTATTTTGATACAAAAAACTCCCTAAAAGGATATTAGTATTAAATGTTAATTTTTACGGATATTAGTATTAAATGTTAATTTTTACGGATAAATGTGATTAAAATAAATTGTTTTAAACATATCAACAAATTATCTTTCGGTACGTCATGGTTAAAAATCCTTTTTACGCTACACACAGAAAGGTATGCTGTGAACTGTAGTTTTATTTCAGGGCATTAAAGAGCTGCAGGATAACCATATATTTTGTAATTAATTCCGTATCTTTACAAAACACTAACAAATATGTTGCGAGAATATAACTTCCTGGTTATTAAATTTATAGGAGACCGACGTATTGATAAATGGCTTAAAAAAAGGATGACGTACTAGGTAACACGACGGTAGTTACATACATCAGTCAGTATATTCCCATATTAAACAAGTTATATGCAAAATATTCAATTTACAGTGAGAGACATCCATGATTAATTGATCATACACATATACAAAATCTTTAGCTTTTCGTCATTACGCATATATGTTTAAACAAAAATTTTTATTCATAAACCAATCCATATATGACTGCTATATATTAAATGGAAATAACTTCCTGAAAAAATATATGTAATTGAAGGCACAACATTGTCAGCTGAGTTATTCTTAATTTAGTGATGCTCATAGCAACCAAATTCCTTGTTATACAAAAAATAATTGCTCGTACACCTACGTTATTCATAACTGAAAATTTATAAAACAATAAATCCAAACACTGTAAAATAAATACCTGCTTTTGGAGTCGTTACAAGACTTGTGTGAACTACCAAAGTGTACCCACTCAATAGAGCGTACACACATCAGTACACACTGGAGCGAGCGAGGTTACTATCCATCCTCTACTAGCTCTCCAGGTTAGTACCGGAGCTATGACCACGCTCACCCGTCGAGTTCTTTCTCCTAAGAGATGGGCCCCTCGTCCAGCTTCAGAGTAGTATGAATGAATTGAAGTAAGTATGACACCATCTACTTTACACATATGGCACCGATTTTTTTTAGAAACTAACTAGAACATCGGTGGCGTAGCTAGCGCTGAGTAGGCTCTGTATCATACACTGTCCAGTAGTCCCTACTAAAAAGCAATAGATAAACGGGAGCACAGTGGGAAACTTATGAAATTAAATCGCGAATAAATTAAAAGCAATTATTCTTTAAATACGTTTTACCGAATCCTTTTTTTATCAACACAGCTTAAGATACGACTAGATTACTTATATTGTACTAATTTATTTTCCTATGCGACTAGTAAAATATACATTATATGTAACATATATGTATATTACATTGTCTGTATGTACATATTTTAGATAGTTATTCCATCATCATCTATGCCTACTTCCATAGAGTGCTGCCATCCCTTCCTATGTCATAGAATGCCTTTCTGTATTTTACGATCATGTTATCGGATAGCATATTTGACAAGTGTTGTCAAATGATCTGTCGGTGCGTTTGGTTTATTTTCAGCTGAGTTCAGTTTAACAATGAAATGTATTTGTATCTCCTAACGGAGGTTCTTCAGATTTCACTTGAACTATAGATTGTGTCGCCTTTTATGTAACCTTTTGAAACCGAATCTTCCACCGTCGATCTGAGACATTCCGTTGCCGTCATTTCATCAACGGCATTTCGGCGCCATAACGCTTCGGTGAACATTCATAACAGCCATACTAAATTTCTTAACAGTGACATATTATTAAATGTATCATCTATCATCATCAAATGTAAACCATTTTTACTTTACTGATTTGGTCTGTAAAATAATGATTTTAATATTTTAAGGATTTATTTGGACACTTTACTTCCAAGGTTTTATTAACATTTATATTGTTAATATTATAACATTTTTTTATCATCAGTGCTATAAAACTAAAAATGGGGTTGTAAAGTTGTTTTGTTACATTCCACAATGGATTAGGCTAATTATGCAATCGCATTTGCATTTGTTTAAAATAAAAATGAATATATACAGACTGCAAACGCATGGGCTTAATATGGATATGAAAAGCGTTCATAGAAGTGGGTGGTAGTGAAATAGTGAAAATTGTGATATAAGAAAAAGTTTTATTCTACGGTACTACTTCTCCTCCCATTAAGATTTATAGTAGACTTTATTGGGCTAAAATGAGAACAAACTTAAGCACCGGGGTGCAGGTGCTTAACCTGCATCTTTTTTTTAATGAACGGATTTAAAGCATTAGTGCATCCTGTCAGTATACATCCAGTCACCATCCAGTTGCAAGTTTTTGTCAATTGCTTCTATTCCACTATCACTTTTATGAACGCTCTTATAGTCCTATATCAAGTCCATGCGTTTCCAGTCTATACGTCTGCTTTCTACAATTTATAGTTGTTTTTCAATTCTACGATGTTTTGGAATGTTACAAACATTATATCGCATTATTTACGTTTTCAGTAATTCTTTAGCTATATTAAAATTTTTTGAAAATTTTACATCATCATCAGATTACTCTGTTATTAAGAAAAACAACAATATAACAAAGATAATTTTAAAATTAATTTATCTTAGATAGTCTAATGGAAGCGGAATTAACAAGAAGTTACTTGTAAAACATGGAATAGTGTTTCCGTAGATCTAATACTTAAAATGTAACATTGAGTTGCCCTTGATACGGTGATATTGATGTCAAATTGTTCAGAACAGAAAAAAGTAGTTTAAGTAGGTTTGCGATCCCGTATCTCTCATGTCTTTCGGTATCAACCAAACAAACTTCGCATTCGTCGCCTTTTCTAAGCTATTGTTAAAAAAGAGACATTAAGACCAGTGAGTCTTGTTTATGTAAATATTTAATTAATTTTTCTAGAAATACTTTTCTAAAAATATCTAAACATATACAGTAAACTATTAAAGAAAAGCTCATACCATGCTGAAAATATGTGGGAAACATGTTTTCTAACATATTTCCACTTACCTGTCTAGTTTGAGAGTAACTATGACTTTGGATCTCCTAATATTACATGCAATATTACCTGGGCTGCAATGTGGGAGGCTGCAGAGCTAGACAGGGAGGTTTCATCCCGATTGCCCGAGACTTGCCTTGATGTTTTTTGAATAACAGCAGCCCGGTAGTAAATGTATATCGACCACTATCTTACAGGATGTTGACGGAAACATATAACCTCTTAGACGTAAGACAAATTCCCACCACGAGGTACTCGCTGGATCTCTACTTTAGGTATGACAGTAAAAGTTTGCATGCTGGACTATTAGGCGTAATGGGGTTCCGAGCTGCACCTCGTCAGCTGAGTTACATTAATAGCTCCGACACTAGCCTTGAGAACTAGTAGAGGATGGATAATAATTACGCGCCTATCAATGTGAACTGGGTCCACTGACAAATGTCCATTTTTGGCCGTGGGGCTGTTAATCCGCAAAGATAGGTTAATTACCTGTCTGCGCCAGAACCAGAGATATAGGGGATTTATGCTGAAGAGAGTAGGAAACTCCAATTCCATCAATTTAGTAAAAACTTAGATGGGTACTTTTTAGCCCAAGGAGAATCTTTATCTATCTGCGTTTCCTTCTATCGCAATCGACATCCACTAGATGTCACAGTTCAACCTTTTTGCAAGGGCGATTGATATAGAAATCGTGCAGGACACTCACTGTCGTTGGATCCAATGTGACATTTTTGAAAAGTTTTCTATTAGAATGTTATGAATTCTTAAGTTTCTAACTAGAAACCAAGTACAACGGGCCAATAGAACTCCCATATAGAAAGAACCAATGAAGGGCATCCTGTAAGCTGAAGAAGGGTAGACCTTAATAAACGTGAACCTCATTGTGGGTGGATGGCTTAGACAACATATTACCTATGAGTAATTCAAATGACTAATAGGAAATTGATACAAAGCATAAAAAATACAGTTGCTATTAAAATTACAATTACGATTATTAGATAAAAAAACTAATTTACCAAAAAAAATAAAAGTATGAAGAATATTCGGAATATTCTATTGTCTTCATCAAGAATGTCACCTAGTCAGTTAGACGTATATGTATACGGGCGTAACAAGTACAGTTATCCAATACCAAAAATAATATAAAATTTAAAGTTGTTTAGTAGAAGTCAGCTTCTTCGAGTTCACGAGACTGAACTGATTTAGCTGTTTGAGGTGTTGGTTTTAATACAGTAAAATATTGACCGGTAGTAATTATAAGTCTACGTGATTTACACGGCATTTAGATTGTAGTTATGTCTTGCTGTTCAGGTAATATGATAAAAATAATATTATAGTGTTCCGCAATACAGACTTGCACAGGCTTAAAAGCAAATTAACTTTAGATGTAGTATTTAAATTCTAGAATTCCAAGATGCAGACTTACTACTGCTTTAGCCCAACTTTGAAACAATCGGTGAAACCCTGACAGATTAGACTACCCAAGTGTTAAAGAAACTATAATTTAATCAGTTAAGAAGTCAATTATACCTTCTAAAATGTGTTCTGTTTTTCAATTAGCTGGTCTTAGCGTTCATTCGGTAATACACTGATAGCGTCGAATTAATAAAATTTTTCTTTTTTTAATAAAACAATTAAAGTTAATCATTTTCCATTGTAGAGCTAATAAGTACATAATTTCTTGTATCATTAATGACTCGCGCTTGTTATCGCTGCACTTTGACTGGGCTGGTCGCAGGGTCTGATTCTTAGTTTGGTGACGGACAGAGGCCAGAGCGGGGCTAGACTTCAGTGATATTAGAAAAGTTTAACCCGGCAGCGTCCCTGATCGCTGTCTAAGTGGAGACTGTATCGCCACGTGCTCTCCCTGGGTAGTCGCATTGCACTGTGGATTGGATGGACAATCTTGCGATGAACCAGTAGTTTGAGTCACTTCGGTGACTTAAGATCTATAGGTATGGCCGATCCCAGAAAGGCCACTCCAGGGGGTTGCTTTGTAAGGGGTGTTGATGCGAATATAGAGCCTCTCACACCTAAGACAACCCCACCTTCTACTGGTATCGGGGGCTCTACTTTTAGATAGAGTCGGACCAGGCTCTGTCGGGGCTCACCAGTCCCCAGCATAATATGGTTGGCGAGGTAGCTAAATTCTGGGATATCCTAGGCAAACCCAGTGTCCAAGTCCCCGCCACTATACTAGCTCTGGCACTAGCCTGGATAGCTAGTAGAAGGTAGATAGCAAACCTCCCACCAGTGAGTACTGGTAGTCCTTACAAATGAAATAGACGCGCTAATTTAGCGTAACTCAATTCATAGTCCTCTAAGGGGGAGCGTGGTCATAAGTTAAGGCAGGTGGGCCACGTTAAATAAAACTTGGAATATCTGTATCATTTAAGAGAAGCTGGATCACCAATATCTCAGAAACCACATTTGTTCGGAGATATCTGTTACACAAAGATATGTTTTGCTCATGATTATTAAGTGATTGATTTATGTATAAGTACTTTAAATTTTATATCTTTACTTAAACTAGGTTTATTTTTTTAATACTTTTTCTCCATTTTTAATAGTTCTTACCTTATTTCTAGAACAGCAACACATTTCATTTGAGACATGCATTAGTTTTACCTAACTTTGCTTCTAAATGGTATGATGGTAGATAAATAAGTATTACAAACATATACTACAGTTTCGTTGTCACTGTAGCTCATCAGTATACCATAATAAATTTCCTTACTACATGTGTTAATTATGCAACTTACTTAGTATAAGCTTAACATCTAACGTCAGCTGATGTATTAAATAACTCCAGGTGAGAGTTAATGAATGAAGATATTAAGCTTCGAGCGAAATTACTATAGTAATGTTATGAGATTTCCTTGTCTCCCCTCTTAAATTGTTTGTTAGCGAAATGTATTTATTTTTCATATTTTGATTTTTAGAAACGATCTACAAAAATAAAATTAATAAATCTTACAACGGAAAATGAAATGTGCGAACAGGAACAATGGAAAGAACAGACATGTATTGAACAGTATTACACTAGACCTGTGTTTCGGAGTAGGTATATGAAAGTTCTGATGCAAAGAAAAGTTATATCCCACTATCATTTTCAGCTAACATATTCTTGCAGTTACTAACACAATCCATTAATTATGGTCAATGAACCAGAAAAATAACTAAATATATTTGCATAAACACTTAGTTCTCGTTATGCAATCCGCAATGCGCATTGCCACGCTCGAATTTTAGTCAAGTTATAGTACAATCACCGCCAAAAGCCGAATTATTTCATACCCGCAACGAAAGGAGCAGCAAACGAAAAATATGAAACACGGTTCTATTTGTTGAGTCAGCAGTAGAAGAGACACGTGCTGCTGCCTTATCGCATTTACACACCTATCGACACATGATGTCATAATGTTGCTTCCTACACGACATTTGATCAAATCGTACCAATATAACCTCAATCTTTCGTTTTGTTTTGGGGTTAAAAATGTGACACTGCATATATGTACTGCAATTTACAAGAATCAGCTAGAATACTGAATTCGAAAGCAATACTTCATCCTTTTACAGATGTTATGTATATTGAATTAGTATATCAAATATCAATATTGGTATCTTATATAACGTAAAAATAGAATAATTCAGTGGTTATTTATATTTCACATTTCCAAAATTTCACTCATGACCATGAGTGGCATAGGTACACGTTCTACGATTTAAATCTGAATCTGTGTAACATGAAAGAGAATCATAATTCTTAGAATTTATCAAATATAATATTTTCTTTTAAATCTACAAAATCACAATAAGGTTATAGGTTAACTTGAACATAGATACTTAGATACACACGGGTAGGTTAGAATACCTTTTTTCCAATCTCCTTTCAATTTCAGGATACGTGTGGAAGAAGTTTCAATTATTAAGTAAAAACGCCATCAACAATTCGGCTATTCGGAATTCTACTCCCTTTTGCCTTTTCGTGTTCGTGTAAAACAGGAGATAGTCAAATGTACTGGTCAAAAACAGTTTTCAATTCAGCCCCGTTGACCTAATTAGAAAGTCATGGATTTTATCTGTCATTTTCAACTTTATTTTATGAAGCATTTATGGAAATTGCATTTATTTTTATAACTGTACAAATTGTTTTAATAAATTATTGTATACCGTTGAAAGAGTTATCCATTTCTGAATTTGTAGATGTTTGCTTTTATTGCTGCTCTGTGATGGTTTGATCGGGAAAATTTATTTATGTAATCTTATTATCTATTAAGGGGCTTAACTGTATGTGCTACTACCTAAAAAGGAGCAAAATATCTTAGACACGACGAGAGCTACTATATAAGATTATTTCTTTATAAAAAGGTTACTATATCTTGTTGCCAAAAATATGTAGAGGAAATGACGAAAATCCAATTAATTTATACAGTTTTGGGCTATACTGTTTAAATAAAATATTTTAAGTATTGGCTCTGTAGTTTTAGCTGTTTCAAGTAATGGATTTGAATTTTTCTATATTTTATTGCTTATAAAACATTTTATGTATTTTAAAATAAAACAGGAAATATAGTTTGTCATAATACTACATACAACTCGTGATAAAATTCCAAATAATTGTTTTGACAAATTGAATGGGTCTATAAGGTGAAAATAGAGTTTAGTTCCATAAATTATTTTTATAGGTAAATAAAACTGATTGGTTGGTGATTAATATTACATATATGCATAAAATCCAATCATAACATAGATTCTATTTCTAGTAGTATATCAATCTATTGCATAGAGACAGCAAGAAGTAAATAGAAAAATATATACCGGCTCCAGACAGTTGCATCTTTTCTTTGCCTCCACCTGGGTTCTAAATGATAACGGTTGGTTTTTAACCTTGAGTGCAAGTGTCTTACTTGCACTCAATGAATACACCCCTCGTTTTGCCTACGAGAAATTGTGCACTACCAGATTTTCAGATTTTAGATTTGGAGATAAAAAACAAAAGCACATTAAAAACATAAATCCATAATAACAAACAATGCAAGTTGTAATTGTTCTTACCTTTCTTTGTTCAAAAGTAAAAGTTAAAACCATTTTAACAATGACAGTCATTAAGGATATATGATATCACATACGACTTGTCAAGTGATATATTTCCACTAGTCATCTTCATCATTTTCAATGTCTATTTCTGGACAGTGGCTATTACAGGCTTATTATGCCCCTTCAGCCAGGTGAATTTTGTGATCGGAGCAAAATTATTGAGCTTTCCGTATCCCGCCTCTCATTCGAAATGAGATGGCGATGCAGCCGAGTGGTATCTAACCTATGTCTTTAATATGTATATATACCTATGTATTTAACCTATGTCCGACTTTTTGACAGTCGAAAAACTTGGTGGTAATATAATTAATTTTAATAAATTGGCAACACTAGCAACCAGCAAATTTCAGCGTAATGGTATAATCAGGCAAATGGTAACCGCAATGTTATATTGTGTGTTTAAGTATGTATTTTATATTTTTTTGTATAATTGTTAATTGTAATTATCATTACCAAACCACTGAAGTACTTGTGTGAGGGATAGGGCGGTGTTATTTTTAACGACAATCACAGAAAGATGTTTATGTGGTTGTCGAGACCGACTGCTTAACGTACCCATCTGACAGCACTGATAACATTATGGTTAAGTTGCAACTGTTTCCCCACCGTGGATTTATTTTAAAAACCCATTGGAAATAACTTGATAGTTTGTGTTTTTGTCACTAACAATCTATCGCTAATTCTTGGCGTGTTCATTTTTGACTACATATCTTTTTAATTTTGCCGCAGAATATAATCGTAAATTTTTCATGGGTCGTACATGCAAAATAAAGTAAATGACTGAATTCTGACAAATGTTCTGCTGATGATTGGTTGTCAGTTATCACTAATGATGAACACTGATTGGATAGCAACAAATGGTAATCAGTTTTTGTCCGCGCCAGCAATATAATCAACATAAGCAATCTAAACGGATTATCTACCGCTGACAATTTCTGACGCATTCTCCATACGTCATACGCATACGCCCTGTGGTAATGGTGAATCAATATTGAAGAAAAAATTAAACCATGATTTACAACAAACCGGCACTTACTTCAGACCTGAATTTCATAATAAAAATAAGTATCGACACCCCAAATATATAAAAAATTGAAGTTGATCTCGTGATTATGGTATACAAAGTAAGTGTAAAATCGAAGAGTAAACTGCCCTTAAACTTAAAAATAGCCAAAAATGTTATCATTTGATTGGGGGTTTTTAAATGAACAATTTGATGATATTTAATTCATGAATTGGAACCACGGGGTGTAATTGTAAACACATTGAATGAATATAAACTTTGGTGGAATGGATAAAAACTTTTGGCGACAAGATGCCCTTGAATTGATGATTGAATGAATATGAACTTTGGTGGAATGGATATAAACTTTTGGCGATACCTTTGAAATGATGTTTAAGGGCCTATACTATGCACGAGCATTCATTATTTTTGACATAACCTTCAAATGATTTTCTATAATGTAGGTACTCATTTTCCCTCTTTGTTATAGAATTCCAACATCAAAACAAACGAAATTTTAGATTTTGAAAGCATATTTTAAATGTGTAAATAAATAAATATTAATTGTTGAATAATTAATATTAATCATTAAGTTAAATGTACTATATTTAGTAATATTGTAAAAAATTATTAAAAAGTAATTAATAATAATAAAAAATAAACAAACAGAAAAAACATGATACATAACATTCATTAAATAAGCAAAACACATTAATAGCAAACATGGTCGAACAGAAGGCACGTTGTATTTCCAACTCCGGTTC
Organism: Agrypnus murinus; assembly: GCA_929113105.1. Classification (NCBI taxonomy): domain Eukaryota; kingdom Metazoa; phylum Arthropoda; class Insecta; order Coleoptera; family Elateridae; genus Agrypnus; species Agrypnus murinus. The sequence goes on along the minus strand of OV816023.1, from coordinate 135,143,243 downwards.
TAATCCCGGCTTTTTTGATAAAATATTGAAAATATTTTATAAACAAACAATTTTTTTTATAAAATGTTTAATATATTTTATAAATATACAGCATTTATAAATGCAGCCAAAAGTTCAGCTGCATTAACCATGGGTGTGTGAGAGTGTTGCATGTTAGACGAGGGACATTAACCCTAGCTGTTGGTTAGTGCAAGTGTAAAATTAATAATAATAATTAGTTTAAGAACTTATCAACATAATGAAAAATTATCATCTCTGACTGGGATTCGAACCCAGGACTCTCTGCTATCCAGGCAGATGCTCTACCAACTAAGCTACCTGAGACGACTCCCAATTGAAACGACAATTTTTCATATAAGATGGAAATAATGTTAACAAATGAAGTATACTAATTATTTGCTATGTATAAATTGGTTGTTCGCTAATCTGCGACTCGTTTTTACCAAGTATCACAGCTGAATTAGATTTTTAGAAATATTCTTTCATAGGAAAATTAATAATAGTAAATGAAAATTAATTGTGATAATTATCACAATTGGGAGTCGTCTCAGGTAGCTTAGTTGGTAGAGCATCTGCCTGGATAGCAGAGAGTCCTGGGTTCGAATCCCAGTCAGAGATGATAATTTTTCATTATTCTTAAGTTCTTAAACTAATTAGCAGTATTTCTGTGATTATCACAATTAATTTTCATTTACTATTAATAATAATAATAATAATTGCTACAACCCATGACCTGGAAACCAGGCCCCAGAAGCTATAAGCTAGTGCGGGAGGGAAGGGGCGATTATTATTATTACGTAGACCCTACGTGCGGCTGCAGCCGACTTACAGTTGGAACAGCGCAAATCCCACACTTGTGCCACATTATTGGGTGAACATAAAATAATTACAAAGACAACATCTTAATCAATAACTCTGATGACCGGTTTCAGAAAGCTTGATTAAGTTTTGATTAACTTAATTGTGATTAAATTTGAAATCTAAAAATATAATTGGATAAAATTTCAGGGCTTTAAATCTCAGCCAATGAAATTTCTGAATTTCGAATTAATGACGATTAAATTAATCAGAACTTCATCAAGCTTTGTGAAACCGACCATGAGAGTTTTTCTTACTTAGAAATTAAATGGCGTAGGTGACCTCCTTCTTCTGCTCTATGTTCTTCTACCCGTCGCACGAAATCACTCTGCCCAGCATCTCCAGTGGAATCGCTTCAATTTCGCTTACAATGTTTTGTTTAAGATTTCTAAGATTGAATGGTCTATTAGTAAACACACGACTTTTTAGATATCCCCACAGAAAAAAAGTCTAGTGCTGTTAAGTCAGGTGACTGAGCTGGCCAGATTATGTCCTCATTGCGAGAAACTAAATGGCCGGGAAAAATATCACCCAGCATACTGATCCTGGTTCTCGCCGTGTGGCTCATTGCGCCATCCTGCAGAAACCAGTAATTACCATCAAGTAGTTCATACCTTGGCCGGGAAAAAGTATCAATCATGTGACAATATCTGCCTGATGTTACTATTACGGTGTACTTGTTCTCTTCAAAAAATATGGACCAATAATTCCTTCGGTTTAGTGTGGCTGATAGCGCACACCAAACCGTTACTTTCGCTGCGTGAATTGGTCATTCTTGATATTGACGTGGGTTTGCTGTTGCCGAAAATCTAAAATTTTGTTTATTAACGAAGCTATCAATATAATAAAAAATGAGCCTCGTCGCTCATAAACAGACAACGTGCAATATTCGGTTCACCAGCAAGGAGATCTAAAAATTGTCTGCAAAACTCAAGTCGATTTTATCTGTCTATTGAGCTTAGTTCTTAGATAAATGCCAATTTATAGGGGTGGAATTTAATACGTCTAAGTATTCTATAAACGCTGGTTTTCTTTAAATTTAAGGCACCTGCATGTTGTGCAGTTAAGTGTTGTGGACTTCTCGTAAAGGAAACTTACACGCTCAATATTCTCAGCAGTCATAACATTTGATACCATGCCAAAATGGTATTACAGGATGGTGCATCACGACGATTAAACTGACAACGGAACGAACGTTGGGTCTCAACAATCGATCTTGTACGAAAATAATGCGTGACACTAGAAACGCGCTGCTGAACCGTGTAATTGTCCATGGCAACTAAATTACACTTAATGTGGAACAAACTCTCATGCTGTCTTGATTAGAATCAGCAAACAAATTCAAAATCTGACCATAAACAAAAAATTTATTCCATTCCATAAACCGTCAATGTATTTTGGAATCTTTGTATAATAATAATATATACAGAGTGTAAAGGGTTACTATGCGTTTATTTTAAGCTGTGATAGAAAATCGGAAAAATGTTATTAACGTTTTTTATTGCGCTGGGTAAGATGCATCTCAGCAAGTTTACATTTTTATTATTTTTATCTGAAAAAGTGCTACGTCCTAGAACAAAGTTGTATAGACGTACATGCCATCTGACAAATCAAGTCGATTTCTCTACCTCGACTTCAGGTTCAATAACGTAGAGAATTCCGTTTCACAGAAATATGTAGTGATATCAAAATATAATAATAATAATAATAACAACGACTACTACCCATAACCTAGAAACCAGTCCCCAGAAGCTATGCAGCTTGTGCAGGAGGGAGGGGCGATTATTATTTTGCAGGCCCCTTCGTGCGGCTGTAGCCGACTTACAGATGTTATAGCACAAATTTCACATTTGTGTTACAGCTAAGCAAAACTGTAGAAACCTTAACCACATTTGCCGGCACCTGGAGTCGATCCCGATCCGCTTGGGTGAGAGACTAGCACGCTACACTACCAAGGCTAATCATTTCCATATTTCCAAGGTTAAGTATTTAAAATTACTTTTTATATTGTACATCACATTGCAAGAAATTCTGAGAGTACAATCTAATTGCTACACCATTTTTGCCAAGAAACGAAAGTCGCAAGAAAAACGCAAACTTTGTATTCATAGTTATCTGCTTAAAATGGAATTCTCATTTTTTTCTTGACATTCAAGAATTCCATTTGGTTCAATAACATATTGATATTATCGATTTATATTATTCTATTTTGCATTTTCCCATTTTTAATATTTCTACTTTTAGAATTTTCCCAAGGTTTTATTATACTCCACAAAAGAGTAGGCTTTTGGATAAATAAAATTAAATTATAATGATTCTATTTCCTTATTAATAACGACAAGAATGAAAAGAATGCGTTGAATTATGTATACATTAAAGCGTATCCAAAGTTTGTTAAAACAAAATCAACAGCAACGTGAATTCAAGAAAGACCACGTATTGGCAAAGTTGCCTTATACATATTTATTGACACTTGTTAATACTGAATAAGTGTAAAGGGAGTTACTACCAGCATCGTTGCATTACCGGAATAAAATTTCAATCATAGTTTACTCTAAAGATCTAAAAAAGGGTTTGCTATCGTCAAACTAAAATATTAATAGCGTTAGAAGTTCTGTTTAAAACACACTTAAAAGACCATTTTAAATTTGAAGAAACTTTAAATGGATCCTTTCCTTATTGATATATTTTTAAGCATACATAAATAGGAAATAGTTAAAAAAATAGTTTTAAAGGAAACCACTCTATCGATTAGTGCGGATCCGTATATGATTAGAAGGGTAAGTCCCCATGATAACTTTTGGTCGATTCTCGTTGACTGATTGCGTTACTTAACTTTCTTTTACGTTACTTTGTTTGAAAAATCTGGATATTTTTTACCTACTTCATTGCATAGCATAGCATAGCATAGCATAGCATAGCATTGGTCTCTATTGTTTTAAGTGTCTCTTACAAGTCTTTGAAAGTCCACAACCTCATAAAGGATGTTTAATCATTATTAGACATAGAGAGTTTTGCCTAAAACTTATAGTACATATGGATAGCCCAAAACAAAGAATCTCAACACTAGGCAAACGTATCAGACGAACGGAAAGATATCAACAAAACAAACAATTTAACCAAGATCCCAAATTGTTCTATATAAACTTAGAGTAAGTACATAATGTGCCACTGCAAACAATTCTTCAACTAAAGAAGAGTTGACACAGTTTTGGTCCAATATATGGTCAAACTCGAATAAACATAATGAAATGGCGTCTTGGATTGCGGAAGAGATGATACAACAACAAAACATAGTTGCTATGGATGAAATTTCAATAACCGAAGCAGACATGACCAGAACTACTTATAAGCTAAAGAACTGGACTGCACCCGGTGTTGACGGAATACATAATTGCTGGTGGAAAGCTCTTGCATCCATCCATAAAACATTAGCCAGCCAGTTATAGAAAGCGATAGAGCAACCAGACACCACAACACGTTAGTTTACCCGAGGCATCACCTACATGATACCGAAAAAGGACAATACGAGCTAAGCTCAAAATTACCGGCCTATAACCTGCCTGCCAGCCATTTATAAAATAATTACATCCATTATAGCCCGCAAAATAACGAGTCATTTGCAAATAACCAATGGGAAGAAAACGGATTGAAGGAAAACGCAAGAAACTATAAAGAACTACTCGTTATAGACTCTATAATAACTGGTCAGGCTAAATTAAAAAAGAGGAAGCTTTCGGTAGCCTGGATAGATCACCGCAAAGCATATGATTCTATACCACATTCGGTTAAAGCAGATACTCCGTATATACAAAATACACCCCACCATAGTAAACCTGCTCGAAACACTAACTGTGACCTGACGAACAACTTTAAGATTAAAGGGGATTTTTACGGATGAGATCTCTATTAGAATGGGAATATTTCAAGTCATATTTCTCAGCCTCATGTGGTTTTGTATGGCACTTAACCTTTTGAGTGCAATGCTGAACTAGAGCGAAAACTCTTATGTTGTCAACAGTCAGGCGAAAATTTCACACCTCTTTCACATGGACACCTGAAAATCTACGCCAAAAATCCAGGGCAGTTGAAAGAATCTTTCGAATTAATTAAGACATTCACCGCCGATATTAGAATGGAACTGGGTTTAGACAAGTGCGCTGCCATACATACAGAGAGAGGAAGACTATGGAAACTGCAAATGTTATGTTGATGGACGCAACAGAGATAACAGCACTAACACCGTAACACACCTACAAGTACCTGGGTCTCATGCAGGGGCTCGAGCTCAATAATAATAATAATAATAATAATAATAATCATCTTTATTTTGCACTGTTGCCATTATAAATGGAAGCACACGTCACAGCATAACACATAATATAATTAAAAAATAAAATATCTGTATAATTCATTATAGGTTGTCATCTAAATACTCTTGTACAGAATAATAACATTTTCTCAATAAAAGATCCTTAATAACATTTTTATATTTAAGCAAACAAAGCTTTTGAATATTTTTTGGCAGCTTCCTATACAATAGTAGTCCAACATAGAATGGCGATGTCTCAAATTTAGTAGTATTATGTGCAATACTTCTTAGGTTGGTACAGTTCCTAGTATTATAATTGTGGGATTTAGAATTTGTTTCATAGAAGTAAAGGTTTTGCTATATATTTAAAAGACATTTGTATATGTAAATGGTGCGAAAAGATATAAGTCTGTACTTGATAAAAGTTTCCTTACATGAAGAATGCCATTCTAAGTTGAATATAAGCCTGATTATTTTTTTGAGCAATAAAAGCCCTACTGCTATATGAGGCGTTTCCCCAAAAGATAACATTAAATGATAAATGACAATATGCCATGGAAAAATAAACACTTATTAGACCTTGTCTATTAAGCGTAGTCTTTAACTGTAGTATGGCAAAAAAGGCAAGGTTTAGTTTAGAAGAAGTTTGATCTATGTGCTCATTCCACGAAAGTAACTCATCAGTATGAAGTCCTAGAAATTTCGTAGAAGATATAACTTTAATTTCACTCAGGGCAAGGTCTATTCTACGTTGATAAGCACGAGATTTGAATTTAATAGCGACTGTTTTGGATGAATTCATAAATAAGTTATTAAGTCTGCACCATGTCTGAAATTCTCCAATCAAGCGCGTAACACGATTCTGCAATTTCCCAAGGGTTGAAGCTGACACCGCCAAGGTAGTATCATCTGCAAACATTATGATTTTCCCATGGTTTATATGTTTTGGTAAATCGTTTATATATAATAAAAATATTAACGGTCCCAGCAGCGACCCCTGGGTAACACCATTATCAATATTATGTTCAGGAGAAATGTAATCTTCTATTTTGACACGTATCTTTCTTGCTTCCAAGTAGGATTTTAACCACAAGAGTATATTTCCTCTAAACCCCAGAGCAAATAGCTTTCCAATCATAAAATTTATATTTAGGCAGTCGAAGGCAGAAGTTAGATCAAAAAAGACTGCTGCCACATGATTCCCATTATCAATATTTTCATAGATATAACTAACAATGCTGTAGGCAGCAGTCTCTGATGATATTCCCTCCCGGAAACCGTGCTGAGCATCGTTAAGTATGTTATATTTATTTAAAAACGTAATCATTCTCTTGTAAATTACTTTCTCAATTACCTTCTGTGGGCCTGTAATTTTTTATATTATGGGGGTCATTCTTTTTATGTACTGGAATGACTGCTACAATTTTTAATAAGTCAGGAAATTGGCCCAGTTTAAAGGACAAGTTAATTAGAAATACCAAAGGATCGATTATGTATTCAGATACTTCTTTTAAGATTTTTACAGAGATTTGGTCTATACCAGTACTCTTTTTATTTTTTAAGCTTTTTATAGTTTTCTTAACTTCGTCAGCAGAAACATCAAAATAAGTAAAACTATTCGATATACTGGTACTTAGAGTACATTTTGTAGATAAATTAACCCCGTAATGCTGATCTAATTGATATCTTATGGCGTTAGAAAAATAATTAACAAAATCTTCCACATCTTCAGATTTAGTTAAGACTTCATTATTTAAATTTAATTCAATTTTCTCTTGAATTCTGTGTCGTCCTAATTTATTATTAATAATCTTCCATGTTTTCTTATTCTTATTATTGCAGGATTCAATTAAACTTCCGTAATAGTTCTGTTTGGTGTTGTTTATGAGCGCATTGTAACACTTTTTTTCATTTTTGTATAACGTCAGTAGATCAGAGCTACCACATTTTTTGCCAACCAATATAAACTTTTTAGGTTCTTACTAGCCTGAATTATATCGTTATTTATCCAGGGTTTATCATTGAATGCATTAGAGGACTGTTTAATATTTTTAAAAGGATAATTTAGTTCGATTGCCCAAGTCAAAGAATTAATAAAGTTTCCAAAAACAATGTTAATATCTGTACAATTTATGATATAAACATCTATATAATCATAATTACTCAAGAATGCTTTTAATTTACAAAGGTTGTTTTTAGTAACCTTTTTTTGTGTCGTCTATGTTATTGCTTACCATTGAAATTTCAATATCTGAGATCAAAGTAAGATGATCCCCTAAATTTCGTTGCACAACAACTGTATTGTGTTTGAGAGTAGCTGGGACTAGAATATAATCAATTTTAGATGATGAAATGTGTCCATTTTTATTTACAAAAATTCTAGTGGGTTCTTGAGAAGTGCAAACTAATTGGAAATTTTCCAATATGTCTAAAAACAATCGTTTTTCGATTGCATCTGTAAGATAATTTATATCCACTCCAGTTACTATCAGATTTGGAATAATAGTTTGACAGTACCTTATTACATACATCTATTGCCACATTTTTGCCACCACAAGGCCTGTAAACATTTAAAAGACATAATTTAAAGTCATTTAATTCACATTTAACTGCACTACATTCGAAATGCATTTCTTCTGAGCTACAGGCACTCGCACAACATTAATCAACTATTTTAAACAAGGCACTGTTTTCCATATAAATAGCACTACCTCCATGTACGTGACCAGTTCTGCAGAATTTTAATACTAGTTTGTAGTTTTTAATGAACACTAGATCCATATGATCATTGGAACACCAGTGTTCATTAATACAAACGAAGTGGAGTCTGTTGTTACTTAATAGAACTTCCATTCTATCAATCTTATTAAGATTGAACGTTGACATGTTTTATACGCAAATTCTGATTAGAGTGATTCTTAGTCAGGGGAGTGACATGGTGGTTAATTAAGTTGTTGTTTGAAATCGATTGAACCGTTGAAAAACCTAGCCACTCTAGTTCCTATGGGCCAGAATGATGGGTCTATTGTCGTAACCACAGCAAGCTTGGATATATGAAAATTGATGGATCGAGAAGTCACTACCAAATCTGCACTTGAGTTACCTTCTTTGGTACCGATGACATACAAATTGCGTTTATGTCGAGCTTTGAGGGCAATCTCGTTTCCACGTTTTTTGATTTGACCTCTTTCCATTCACTTAGTGCATCGGTATTGTCTGTAAGGTTTATTATCTCATGGAGATCACTAACTATCTGAGCTTGTTCTGCAGCTGGTGCTAAATTTGGTTTAGTTATTTGAGCCGAAGGCTTCCTACAGCTCTTTGTGGTTGTGTTGTGGTCTTTAATAGAATTATTTGTGACCTTTTTTAGATTAGATTGTAACACTTTCACTGGCTAGTTTATTTCCGGTAGTCTGCAAATCTTGTGTAAGCTGTACATTTCTGCATTGATAAGCCTCTTGTTCAAGAGAACATTTGCATTCAGCGTTGCTGACTTATTAGAAAGAATATTATCTTTAATAAACTTATATAGCAAAATTTGTTCTTTTAGAGATTCAATTGTTGTAAGAAGATGGACAATTGTTGTGTCTTTTTGCTGTAACAAGTTCTTTAAATAGTTGATCTCGATCGAGACTGAGCAGTTATTGGTATTCGTTCGTCAGTTAAAGCATCGTCCTTTGTTTCATTACAACAGTTTACACTGTTTTCGTCTATAAATTTAACATTAGGAAGTCGTTCAGCACATCTTGGATGGATTGTTCTGCATTCTGCATCGTTTACATGGATTATTCTGTGGAGATGCATTTTCGCCTGATGCCATAACAATATGATATAGTTAGTTTGAAAACTACAAACACAAAAATTAAAAACTGATTTTTAAATTTGAAATTTACATATACACAGTGTATGTTTAGCCTTAAATACTTTATAATCATCTATTAAGACCTAATCAGACTAAGACTTCAGATTAAGATATCAAGGAAAGCAGAATTAGCGAATATTTTCGCAGAGTAAATGTCATCCTACATACATATCTTAACTTTAAGAATATGACAAGCGCCTTAAACACTTGGGCAGTCCCAGTCATCGCTTGTACATTCGGGATGTTACCTTGGTCAAAAACCGAACTTCAGGAAATTAAGTACAATGCTGACAAAGCAACGGATGTGGCATTCAAACTCGGCAAGAAAGATTGTGTGTCTAGAACAGAAGGAGGACGTGGAATTACAATTCTCGTATGGTGTCAAGAAAGAGCGGAAATCCATAAGGAACTATTTTGAAGGAATATGAATATTTTGAGGGAATATTTTGGGTGACAACATTCACCCTTATAAAGGGTGTCCCAACAAGAGCGCCGGATTTAATTTTAAAGAAAAACACATTTAGTTTTTTAATTAAGCAAACATTTTTATTTCAACATAAAGAAAAATAGTTCCGATCAAACGTGAAATAGAACATCAGGCAAATGGCCACCAAGAAACCTCTGGCACAGGGTTATTCTTTTGTTGAAATTTTGAATAACATCTTCGCATAAATGTGGCTGTATTTCACCAATAACGCGCCATATTTTCTCTTTAAGATGTTCAACTGTTTCAGGCTTATTCGCATACACCTTTTCCTTCACATAGCCCCAAAGAAAAAAGTCCATCGGCGTTAGATCGCACGATCTTGGTGGCCAATGTTGACCGCCAAATCGAGAAATGACTCGACCTGGAAACTTGGTCTGCAGTAACACCATTGTTTCACGTGCAGTGTGGCAGGTCGCACCGTCTTGTTGGAAAAACATGTCCTCCACATCAATTACATCCAATTCGGGCCACAAAAACTCCGTTAACATTTCGCTATACCGCACACCATTAACAATTAGCGCATTTCCAGCCGCATTTTCAAAGAAATACGGCCCAATTACTCCACCAGCCCAAAATGCGCACCAAACAGTTACTCGCGGTGGATGCATTGGTTTTTCGAGCATCACACGAGGATTTTCAGCACCCTAAATCCGACAGTTTTGCTTATTTACGTATCCGTCGAGTTGAAAATGTGCCTCATCTGAAAAAATGATTTTCTTTGAAAAATCCGCATTAATTTGATGATGTTCCAACACCCAATCAGCAAATCCACGGCGCTGCTCATGGTCCCTTGGCTTGATTTCTTGCACCAATTGAACCTTGTACGCGTGCAAATGCAGATCTTTTACCAAGATTCGTTGCATAGTGCTTCTGGAAATGTTTAATCCTTGACTACGATGCCGAATGGAAGTACCTGGATTCTCAGCCACAGATTCCCTTACTGTGGCTATATTTTCGAGTGACCGACAAGGACAACGACGAACAATGGTCTTCTGATCCATCAGCGTAAATTTGGTCACAAGTTTTTTAATTCAACGCGTCACTGTCGATTCATTTGGCGCATTATTGCGACCGAAAACTTGACGTAATTGGCGAACTGTTTTCGCAAAACTTTCACCATTTTTGTAATGTGCTTTTACAGTAATTAAACGTTATTCGTTTGAATACTTCTTCATATTCTTAAATCGCGTGATCTGTACGTGACAACTGTCAAAAAGAAATTACCGTACAATTCGTATTAACAAAATGGCGGCAAATTTAAATCCGACGCTCTTGTTGGGACACCCTTGATCAAAATCTAGTCGCAGTTGATAACATATCGGCATTAAATCTTGGAACGGAAGAACCTGAAATACAAAATCAGGCAGAAATGTGGAAGACACAATGGCAAGCCAAACTCATGGTTATTTATTTCCTGAGATCGAAGGGACCCAAATTCAGGTAGTTGCAACCAAATACTACAAAAAAACACATTACCAAGATCCATGTGGAATCGACGTAAAGCAAACTCTGTAACAAAGAAGAAGAGTCAGTGCCACACCTATATCGGCTTGTACTTACATGGCAGGTACTGCATACTTAAGGAGACACAACGACATGGGTAAAGTTGTTCACTAACAAATAGCACTCAATAACGGCTTAATTAGCAGATTCATATAAATGTAAATCTAAACCGGTACTTGAAAATAACACCACAAAAATGATAATGGATGGTTCAACACAACAAACCAAATATGATAATAATAATGCTCATTTAATTTTTAATTATCCTTATCAAAACAGTTTGAATTAACATTAATTTTATATAGAATACTTTCGATATTATTTGAGTACTAGGGTAGTAGTATTACATATTAGAATGTTGGTAACAAGGTAGTCAAGAAAATTATATGAAAATATACCAGGGTATAATCAAGTTATCAGTAGTAGTCTTTATTTTCATAAATTTACAAACATATTAAAAAACTGTGATTTAAGAGTTTCCATTACGGTAGAGATTTCAATTGATAATAATTTGTATGGATGTACAACTGGGCATAACCTTGCAAATAGGTGCGTGTAAAGAAGTTGAAGAGTGAAAAGCATTAAAATTCCTTTCCCGTGCATTATAGAGTAGACCCTTATTTCATATTCCGTAAGCAATGTGGTGTAAAATCTCTATCTTCTGATGATAGAAATCGTATCATTGAAGGTAAAATAATTTTTAACGGTGATAACCTATTTGAGGAGTTTATAGGTAACTAATCCAAATGACTTTTTGCTTACAAGTGATGACATTTAAAACAATTACGTTTTTATCATACTAGGTTTCAAAAAAAATCAGGTGGAACGTATAGAAAGCTGATATCATTTTTAGCAGTATTCGCGTTGAGTCTCGATCCTTGACCTCATTTGGAGCAAGATTATGCCGATGCATGTTCTCTTAGATTTGAAGGCATCTGTTATCGAAAATTGTCAGTCATATTTTTGAGTGTGAGTAGAGCGTAAAAAGGTGAAAAATAGGCGTGAATCGACAGTGAAGTCTACGAAGATAGCCGTACGTTATTACATTGGATGCTTTATATTGCAATGATTTTCTATGAACAGTAAATCTATTAGCATGTTATCAGTAAGACAGCTCAGATTTTTAGCAAACACTATTATTATCGACATGTATGAAAAAAAGATTTGTTTGTTTTTTATAGCCGTAAATGTGAAAAATGCAAAGCGCTAAAATAAAAATCGTCTTACTGACCAATAATTTTTCAATCAGAGAGATGGACTTGAATGTCAGTTGGGAAATGCTGATGGTTAATTTTACGATTTTTCTTTAATTATAAATTCAGCATCTACATACATATTATATTGCAAAAATTGGTTGCGCGTAAAGACCATGAACATAATGTGTCCTCCGGCATTCTCCATAATTCATTTTCATTTTTGTGCACTCATACACGAGTTAAATTCTGCTTCAGGGTTTTGCAAATCCTATTTATTGTTTCAAATTATTGAGAGTTATTCATTTAGTGGAAAATGGCATTCATATCCTCTCATTTATTAGTTTAACTTATTTTGGCATAAGTTAATAAAAATCTTAATAACAGTATCGACGCAATTTATTTCTATTCCTTAGCAATTAATATAATAAATCATTCCATTTGGCATAAAAACATGCCAATTGCATTACTGCCTATGCCTAATATTTATTATTAGGCATATTCATATAGTAATTCTATATTACACAATGTACTACTTAGCACGAATTCGCAATGAATGAATAATCCCCTAATGACCTGACTAAAATGACACATCAATCTACCAGTTATAGGCCTGGTGTGCCCTCGACAAAGCTTCGTTCATAAGTCTACACGTTCTAGACCACCGGTATGTGCCTCGGTGAGTTGAAGTTGTCTTAAGTGTGACTATGTATTCGCGTCAACACCTCTTAAGAGTAATAGGTCTAGAGCTTCTTCAGATCACAGTACTCAGTCTGCAGTCTCGGTCATAGGGGGTCCGAATAGCTTCCTGGACACAGTTACCTGGTGGCTTGCAGTTTCCCATGGGCAAGATATTGCTCTTTCCTACCGGAATAAAACTCACTTCAATTCTCCTCCTTAGGATTCAGTCAGACAGCTGGTACGGTAAGTACCAATAAAAGACCTGGTCCCAGGTAAGAATCAAATCCACCCATACCGGTCCTCATGCTACCAGAGCTCCCTCCCTCGGTGATGAGTAACCGTCAAGAATTCGTTAACCGTACTTTCTCTATCACACATTTGATCTGACTGGATCTTCCGTTGTCCTGTCATGTTTCCATGCCCCGTTACTAAGTTCCAGGGATTGGGTAGATAGCCATCCAGTTTTATGGGTGAACACCATGCGGTCTGCATCGTTCACCCAAAGATACTGAAGATACAAGATTGTCTGTATGTTTTACGTGGGGTTCCTATATCAACATACCCCCACGTTCCCTTCCAGAAGGAAGTAATTGGGATACGCCCAATCAGCGCGCGAATTGCATAGCAATTGCTACCAGTAACTCAATGGTCGGAGCGAGGTTGCCTATCCACCCTCTACTAGCTATCCAGGCTAGTACCGGAGCGATTGACTTAACACGTGCTCACCCGCCGGCACCCTCCCGTACTCTTTCATACGGGGCTAAGTACCTCGTCCAGCAATAGGACTATTCCCCCAACTTAACTCAGTTGAATAGAGAGAGCCCTCTTTCATACCTTCATAAGCTCCTCCCCGAGACAGGGGTTGGGGCCACTACCCGATCGAATCCAACCTCAATTGTGGCGGCCATTGGTTTTATAATGGTTTTGCCACCCCGATCTACCAATATATAGGGTTGGTGGGCCCTCGACAGAGCTTTGTTCGTAAGTCTACACGTTATAGACTCCCAGTGTGTACCCGTTAAGGTGAAGTGTCTTGATTGTGAGAGGCTATGTATTCGCTTCAACTCTCCTTAAGTGTAGTGGCTTTTGGAACTTCTCCCAATCACTGTACCCGGCTGCAGTCCGGATAGCTCCTAAGCACATCTACCTGGCGGCATGCAGTTTTCCATCGACCAAAAAGCGGGATAAACCTCACTTCGCTTCTCCTCACTTAAGATTCAGTCAAACAGCGGGTTTCATTGGTGACTATAACTGACCTCGATCAGACAGCGAGTTCCTTCGGTGACCATAAATGACCTTCTCCAAGGCGAGATTCTAATCCGCCCACACCGGTATCATATTACTGAAGATACAGTTGTCAATTTATGAAAATGTGGTTAAAGTGCCAAAGTTAACCAAAAAATACACGTTTTGGAAGTTTGACTCGTTAAAGCTACATCCCATCAATGTTTCAATCGATATCAAGTATGTTTGAAGACCTTTAAATCCACTACCGTGTGTCACATCAGATACTTCGGTATCACAATTGGTATTCTGACATTTCTTCTATAACATTCGTTTCCTTCTTCTCTGAGAGTAGTAGTAGATCTTAATTCTGGGATTAATGCTTGGATATTAGCCTTGGTACTGTAGGGACTAGCATGCAGGTCTCTCACCCAAGCGGTCCGGGTTCGACTCTCGGTATCGGCAGATCTAGTTAAGGTTTTTCTGCAGTTTTTTAGTGATGGACTCTAGCCCGAGCCAAGCTCAACTCGACTCGATTCTGAGCCGAGTTTCGAGTCAAGTTCAACAATTCTTTATTCGAGCCGAGCCCGAGTCGAGCCGAACTTTTGAAGTCGAGCACGAGTCGAGCTATTGAAGTCGAGTTTTTCGAGCCGGCTCAAAAAATGGACTTTACACAGGTTTTTAAACCATAAAGATAGATGGAAAGTGGTTCTAATTTTACTAACGTATAGATATACTAATATCAAAAACTTTGACTGTCTCAAACGTAAAACCATCTGTTCCAAACTCAATGATTTAGCAATGGTTGAAATTAAATGATGATTTAACAACTGCTTATTCCAAATCTATTTTTAAAAAACAATGTTGCTTATTAGCCAGATCTTGTAAATTAATAAAAACCAGGGAATAACCAACCCTGTCTGTCGGCCGGTAATCGGATTAGAAGGAAAAGTAGACAAATCTATTCACCCTTTTTTGTACATACTTACTATTTTCACAAAAAATAATTTTATCTATAATAAACAATTTGTTAAATAACATGTTAATTAATGCATTCCTGGAATGCGTGAAATTTGATAAATCAAATGTAACACTTAAGTAGAAGATTGCAAATCATTTTATTTAAGAAACGAATCTCTTGTAAAACATGTTCTTTCTAAAGTAGGTACCTATTGTTGAAAATAAACTTAGAAAGCTGTTACCAATCGACGTTAATCATAATCAAATACACGTTTTTAAGTATCATAATTAACGTAATTTTTATTAAGTATTAAAATCGCTCTTGCTTGAGCCGTGATTTAATTCTACACCTTCTATTTACTACGTGTTATACAGTTTAACGTTCTTTTTTAAATACTAAAAATGCTGCTTTAATCGTCTATTAACAAGGGAAAATATTTACATTAACACTAATTACAAACACTATAATTATAAACTGTAACGAAACTGAACTATTATTTAAAAACTATTTATTTACACTGGTATTTATTTCAAACATTTATCTAATTTACGATACGCGTATTCATTTAACTCGTTGACTAATGGCTAATCCCCTCTCTGCGCGGCGGCTTTTTATATACTGTATACAAGATTTCTGGAACGCGCTAGATTAAACTGGTGTATCGTGTTTCGTTCAGCTGCTGATGAGTCATACATTCCGCGTCGATCTAGAATGTTTACCGTCAGCATATAGGGGTTAATCTCGTTCATTACACAGTAAAGGATTTGTGAAGAAATCGGTTCCAGTAATGTTTTACCTTTGTAATAGTGTATATTGGTTTCTGTATTTCCCCTATTTTGTACGTTAACGGATTATAACAATTATAAAGATTTATAATTGTTATTATTATTAGTTAATTAGCAAATTATAAAAATTTGCGCAATTACTTTTCTTTAACAATAACTATCATCATCATCACTACAGTTTTTCTTTAGCTGTAACACAAATGTGGGATTTGTGCTTAAATTGGCTGCAGCCGCACGTTGAGCCTGCGTAATAGTAATAATCGCCCCTCCCTCCCGCACAAGCTTCGTAGCTACTGGGGCTTGGTTCGTCAAGTAATGGACAGTACAATTATTATTATTATCTAATGGATACATACAGTTATGTCACCCCATCAATTTAGGATCCGGTTCTTTGTTTTGTTTTTGGAAACGATACTAAGGTAACGGTACTGTGTAGTAATTTACGTTCCAAGGAACCTTGTGGAACCTATCATTTAGGCCGTACCTCTGGGTCTACATTAATGTAGAAATGAGAAATGTTCTCTAGAGTGGTGATACGCGTGTTCCATTCTTTAACCTTGTGAGATCTGTTTCGGTTTAGGAAAATGCGTTTTAAGAAATTTAAGGAAAGTTTGGTTCAATTTTTTATTCATTGTGTTTACTCATTGCATTTTCTTGCTATGATTGATTGATTTCTATGCTAGGTTCGACGCTCTGTTTGTAAATGGATTTCAGGTTCGATAGATTATTCGCAGCGGTTAGTTATTTGCGCTTGCTTTAAATAAGGTGTAATGGATAACTGACTTTATAGTCAGTTTTCCATTAGATTGGAGAATTATATCTTCATTCAGGTTTTTACAAACACTTTTTAATTGATAATAAATGCCTGCCTTCTTCGGCTTTCTATTGAAAATTGGAATTGTTTCAAGTGGTTGAAGATTAAATTGATCGCAATTGAAATATTTTTGCACTCCCAATACCTAAAATAAACTATGTGCGAAACGGCTGTATGTACCAATTTAGTATAATCATTTTTTTATAGTGCATTGTGCATTCTTGAGGGATCCAAAGAAATCCGTAGAATTTTTTAGGGATTTTGCTGTTAACGCTCTTATAAATAAATAAATACAGTGTTGGGTTTCTTTAAACAAATTAAGATATATACATACTTTAGGTATCAGTGAAACTAGTCCTCTTATTATTTCCTCTGGTTCAGCTTTGAAGAAGAAAACATCACAGATGCAGAACTATAATGTTTTTCTGTGTATGTTTATCGGAATCGGAAATTTCAAGTAAATATGTGTGCAAATTGTAGAAAACGTTGTGGCTAAAAATTGGAAAATCGTACATCAACCGTTATATTAATCTATTTCTTAGTAATCCTAGGTACAGTCGTCAAACTATACTAAACCACGCGCGAAAGATGTAACAAGAAGATTAGAATTATGAAAGCTAGGGTGCTACAGCCTTGGTAGTGTAATGCCTGGCGTGCCGGACTTTCACCCAAGCGGCCCGGGTTCGGCTCCCGGCGCTGGCAGATCTGGTTAAGGTTTTCTGCAGTTTCCCTTAGCTGTAACACAAATGTGGGATTTGCGCTGTTCCATATATAAGTCGGCTGCAGCCGCACATTGGGCCTACATAATAATAATAATCGCCCCCTCCCTCCCGCACAAGCTTATAGCTTCTGGGGCCTTGGTTAAGGTTATGGGTTGTAGTAATTATTATTATTATATTATTGTACGAGGTCTGAAGTCAACCGAGTAAGTTCCTTTATCTTTGTCACCTTCATTCCACTTCCTAGTATTTTCTCATTGTCTACTAACTTTTGGGCGCAACCTAGAAGGGGGAGGCATTCCACTATCGTAAAAGGAGAGTTTGTTGACCTTTGTTAACGAACCAGCCCTCAAACCTGACCTATACAGTCTTTCAGCAGGTTAGAAACAACGATCTTTCCAGTTCAACAGTACTACTATTACTGTCCCATCAGCTTTGTTTGAATTCGACACTTTTACTATTCTGCTTTAATCAGTGCGATCTCGCTACTTCATGTAGCTGGGACCAAACCACCATAATATCGCAGCTGGGCACTTTTCGGCACTCTGCTAACTAAGTCCATAGACGACATTCACCACCTGGGACCCACACTTGTTTCCCACCAATAGTTCATTACAACAGTCCAAACCCAATTGAAAGTTGATTTACAACGATGCCGCACAGGCTTTTTAAAAGAATTAGAAGTTAGTCTTCAATACTTCACATTTTTTGTAAAGTAAAGATCAGTGCTACAAAGTCACAACTAGTTGTAAATGTTA
The DNA here is from genome assembly GCA_929113105.1 of Agrypnus murinus. NCBI lineage: Eukaryota > Metazoa > Arthropoda > Insecta > Coleoptera > Elateridae > Agrypnus > Agrypnus murinus. The sequence goes on along the minus strand of OV816023.1, from coordinate 135,125,086 downwards.
ATATCTGCGTACTTTTCTAAACTTGAATAATGTAGTTTTTTTAATTTGGTTAAGTGGAAGACTAGCTATTGCTATGCCTGATATATAAAACGTGAATACTTTGTTATTATTATAGTTAATGATAAACACAAAGCATTTAGATATATATACTATTTTAAATTCTAAAGGCAGTAGCAATATTATAAAAGCATGCCGGGTCAATTTGTATATTAAGTTCTCTATGAGAATGTTGTCAGAATACTTTCATACCCTCAAACCTCATCGTTCTTTTAAGTAACTAATGCAATGGCATCCACATCATCACTTCATAAGCCTTTTTTAAAGTTACCCCGCCTTCGCTTTACGTTTATTTTACATTTGCATACCATAAAAAATTTTTAAACCGACCAAATAGCTCTATACGAGATATGACTTCCAAATGTCAGTTTCATGGATGCTTTTTCAAAAGGTGAAAACGACTGCAGCAGCTCGCTTTAAGGGTTGTTAATATTTAAAATTAGAATATGGAAGGGCTTAAATACTTAAATAGCACGGCTGTATGTTTACTTCTTTTGATTAGAAGAGCATTTTATGTAATCTCCGTCTAAAATTAGCGTGATTATGGATTTTTTGAAAGACGATAATGTTTATTAAAGGAAAACCTTGCGGAATTGGGGAGTAAGTCATATAAAATAATTTTTTTACAAGATAAAACAAGTATTTTATGTGTGTGTTTATTGTAAATATATAAATAATTAATTTAATAAATTCTACAATATAAAAATAAATCAATAAATTGATAAATGTATTGAAAAGGAAGAATGTTTTTGTATTAGCTCGTCTGTAGCATGATCCTATATACCTATAGATTAATTATGCAATCTTGTGTTGTATGACTTGATCAAATAAACAGCAACCATATCCCATAAATGATAGCATTTTAAAATGAGGGTTAGAACGACATTATTTTCAAATTGGAGTTAATATAATTTATTTTTCCTCCATAGCATATCTTTCTTCTTCTAAGAATAGTCTAGGTTAGCAGACTACCCTGTTAACTTTTTCTAGCACACCTAGATTCCTTTCTTCACTGCATTGTTTGTCTTGTGGGACGTATTTAAAAAATACACACTGCATTTGCACACTGCAAGGTTTGATGCTAGCCCAATAGTTCAAAACTGATGTCATCTATCGCCTTCGTTCTTCTTTTCGCTGTCATCGAGCTAGTATATCTTTCTCAGAAACTTTGAGTGTCACAAAAAATCGATATTTATGGAACAGTTATATTGTTTATGTAAATACTGATTTATTCCGCTACAGTTAGATCCACTAGAAATTGATATCTTTATTGTGAACAAATAAGTCGTCGCAGTAAGTCACATAATCATCAATAGTACAATCTTGTGTCAAATTTACATTGCGATCTTCTTTCATTTAAAACGATGTTCATAACAAGATCATGCCTTACATGACTTGTTCAATTAGTAAAAATGAAGAAAATAGAAAATATACTACCATCGTACTATTTGTAACTATAGATATAGTACAAAGTAGTACCCTTCTCAGTGGTAATTTTATAGGTAATCTTATAGTTCTAGAGTCACAGAAACTATCACTTTGGTTAATTGTAAATATTTAGTAATGCTCAAATAATTGTTTTCTCAGTTCTTTCTCTTTCTATCAAAAATAAAAACTCGAAAAAAATTAAATAATTATGTAAATACGTCTCATATACTATAACTGTGTGTGACTTTCTCTAGTCCAATTCCGCTCTTACTAGCACAACCAATGTCATTGGTGTTCAATATTTTTAAAAAGTTTTCGCATTTTAATGGGAATCATGTGTCAGCATGGAAGTCAATCGGCATAGACAATAGATAAGAGAGTAAGATAATATTTTCAAACACAGAATTTCATTAATGCCTTAAACCGTCACTAACAGGGCGTGGGTAGCTGAACTGGAATGGTTGAGAAGCAGAGTAAGGCGGTTACAGACAAGAAATAAAAAAAACAAAGCTAGAGGTTGGAAACGCTTTGTTGAAAGACTGATGTGCACTAAACACATGGGGTATCACATAAAATGGCAAACCTTTCACCGTGCTGTCAACTTTAGAAAGAGAAGTTGACGTTGACCACGAACTAGAAAGAGTCTGCTCAGATGTTAATAGAAACACTTCTTCCAAACGATACCCATGAAAATGAAACTTTCATTAGCCCGAAATATAGTAAAATTTACTAAAAATTATGGCAGCGAGGTGGAAGCGGCGATGTCATTTACGGAGGATAAAGTCAGGACAGAACTGATAAATTTCGACAACAGTTTGACGCTTGTATGTGAAGTAATTTAAATGATATTGAAGGAGTTTTGTTAGAAGACTTTTCTTTGTATCTCAGCAATCCATGACCCGATTTCAATTTTCTTGGGCCAAAAGATTCCTTTTTTATTGCCTTTAAAATGAGATGTCTCAAGACTAGGGGCCAGTGTGCCATTTAATAATTTAAAGTTGGTCGGGTTAGGGGGTGAGATGCAAAATCTTGACAATGCTATATTTAATGCTATATGTCCCGCTCGAAAAATAAATTGATGTGTTGTTGCTGAAATCGATATTTTATATAGTTTAGGAGATATTCAAAGTGGGAAGTTCCTGAAAATGATTTGTACACCGCCAGACATTTTAAAACCGATAAAAGTAACTGCTATAAAATTATGTCAGAAAGAAGTACAAAACAGCGTATAAGGTCAACATCCGAAAAGTGCAGGTTTCTATTGAATAGTCATAGAAAAACTATAGTAATCTACTTGCGTGTAATAACTATTATTCATTCGGATAAATAAATTATGACGCTCACCTGGGGTTCACGCCGCAATTCATTCTGTAGCCTACTTTTAAATTTTTAAGACCAATTATAGTTCGGTGCCAGTCAATGTTTTAGGACCTGCGTTGCAAAATACAAATTTCAGATTCTTGGAGATACCTACCGTATGATTCTGTTCGTACATAGACACCCAGATATAGACATATTTACAGTTTTTGCCATGGAATTCTAATTGATTCTCAAGCACTGCCGGTATGACGGCAAAAATTTCGTGGCAATGTACCTAACAGCAATTGGTCTACCCACTGGAAATGGGAACTTTGATTTTTAATTTATTGAAACTAGATTAACTTCTTATGTAAGTACCTAAATGGCAGAAAAGTAGTTTATTACACACCACCGCACAGTCAGAATGTCATGGCAACCTACTTAACAGCAATTTATTTACCCAGTATAAAACCTAAGTACGCCTTTAATTATTGAAACTGACTTATTTAAGTACTTAGGTAAAAGTACCTAAATAATATAGAAACAGTAATTATAATTATACACAAAGATTGAAAAGACATGTCACAGCTAAGGAAAACTGCAGAAAATCTGCCGGTAACAGGAGTCGAACCTAGCCTGCTTGGGTGAAAGTCTAGCACGCTAGACATTACACTACCAAGGCTGTAAGAAATGGCAATGACAATAAGAAACCAATAATGAAAGATAAGTATGACTTTGTCTACATTGATTTTAGTTAGCATTACAGTAGAATGCCCCATGTTGAGACAAGCCAAATAAATATGCTATGGAATACCCTCTTTGTGAGAAATCAAAGCAATAAATGAACATATGTTGTGCGTAAGTAATGAATTAATAAAATAAGATAGAATAGCTTTTTTAAAATTTTACCCGGCATCTTAAAAAAAAAGCTTAAAAAGTAAACTTCATATTTTAGATTATTATCAGAAATAACTGTTACGCCATACGTTTAATGAACGTTTAAATAGGTATGGAATAATAACTTCAGTTATATAAATTCTGTTTTAAACTTTAACAATACGTAATAAGATGATTGAAAAACCTTGAAAACAAAAACATCTGCATTTGTTACATCACCAAATCGTTGTTAAAATTAAAAGATCTATCTCACAAAAGTTCAAAAGAATTATTTTGCTAAAGTAAATTTAACGTTCAGTCAATTATTATTACGTATTTCTAAGGTTTTATAAGTAATTGTAATGTCTACAAGAACAGCTTATTTAGGGTTTTTAAAAGTAGGATTTAGAGTTATATAACTATATTTACCTTTAAAAGTTACCTAGAAATTTACTTCAAACGAACATTTACCAATTAAAAAAAATACAATTTTAATGAATTTGAAAAATCACTAAATTTTGGAAATGCAATAAAAATGTTTTATTACGAAATTGAATAAGTAGACGAATTAAGGCGTACCTTTAAAAAATCTCCCAAGTAATTATTTGGGACTAAGTAACTTTCTAATTTACTTACAACTCACAAAATTCAAAATGACACTTTCTTTTTGAGAAATCTACTGCAGACAAATTGTTTTAAATTTGTGTTTGTAAAAAATGTAGAATGTTACCTGCCAGTTGGAATCAAATCTGGAGCGGTAGCGACTTTGGTTTATTATTATTATATTTTCACCCCGCTTCAACTAACTGCGCTACGAAAAAACATTAGCGCGCGTACTACATTTATTTTAAAAGCTGTTAAAGGTTGTAATTACTTAAATAATGTTTCTTTGAAAAAAGGGCCTAAATCTAATCACAATTTTCAGTATATTTTAAACTCATAACGATAATGATAAGAAAGAAATAGTAATTTTAAGTACTAGGAGTGATTTTGATGATTTCCTAAAAGCATGGGTTAAACCCCTATATTCGATTTCCTAATGAAACACTACGGTATGTAGATACACAAATTTTCTTTAGCCTCCCCCTCCCCCAAAGACCTAGGTTTTGGGAGGGGAGCTAGTTAGGTCTATGTTTTCCGGCATATCCGGAGGAAAAGTATTTTACCCCCAAGTGGGAAAATGTGACGTTTTAGCAACTGATAGGGGGTAGGTAATATACATTTTATATATACGTAGGTTATATAAAAAATACTTTTTTTAAACTTATACTTAGGTACTTATTACCCTTACTCTTGTTTAATAAGTCCGCTAGTTGCGCGTAGCGATAACAAAAGAAAGTAGATGCAAAATAAAAAAGAATTCCTTCTATGTAAGGGTCCGTAAGTCTCGAGTGTCGTCGTTGTATAGCACCGATTGGACCTACGTTCAATACGCCACAGTTTTAAAGTTGAAATAGAATCTTTTTTAAATTGATAGAAGATGAAAGTCCGAATAATAATAGGTCTAAATCTAATTACCATGCCCAAGAAGCGGGAAAGGTGTTTCTAATTATTAATTTATTACTTTGACAGCACTGTTTCTAGAAATTATGATATTGAAATTTAATCACTAAGGTTTCTAACATGAATTATAATACAATATGCACTTAAAGGCAATTAAGAATTAGTGAAATTCGGTTTTCTTAGATAGAAAGAATTCTGAAAATATCTTCGCATAAGTCGTTATATTCAAATGCTTCTAAAAATCTGATTAGCGCTCTGATGAGTGATAAAGTTTTGATTAGAAAGCCGATGATGTGCATAGCCTTAAGTGCATAGTGGAGCGTACCTATTTCCGACATGTTCTATGGTTTTAGCTCTACGTTGAAGCATCTTTATCATGCATTATTCAAAACCAAGACAGTCCATCTCTAGCAATGCAATGCCGTCAAGAGTTCTAAGTGTAGCCTAATACCTAGGTCTCTCTACTCGCACTTGCACTCTTCTACTCGAAGTCCTTCATTTGTTTAAATTCAGTCCCAAGTTTCACGAGATAATTTTAAAATAAAGGAAAGGAAACCACATTTCGTTACATTTCCTTTGTGTATAAATACGGTATTAATGGTTAGTGATGATGCCGTAATTAAAAAGTATCTTTTAAGAGAGCTACCTCTATCGCAGGCCATAACGTAATGCTAGCAGTATGCGTTCAAGGGTGTCAGGCGGCTAGAATATACTGCAGTTGATAAAGAAGCGCGCCTGTCACTCAGCGTCTTCTATTACAATACTTTCTCAATTTCCGTGGGAGTGATGTGACATTCCATCACGATGTCACGGTAAAGTAAATTAACAAAGAGCTGTCTCGGCTTTAAATAACCCCATCTTTGGTGCTACAACTCCGGCACGTCACCACCCTCGGACGCCGCCGCTTTGTTTTTTATCATCGTCAACATTTAAGTGAATTTGAGTGAGAAAAGGATCGTTGGGAATAGATCGATTCACGTGTCCGAACGGATGGTAGAAAGCACGTGTCGGCGCTATTACTAATTAGAGACGGCGAGCGGAGTTATGCAGAGAGCATAGAAAGCCGGACCGTGATGTCGCTTCCATCAGCGCCTCTCAGAAAAGCTGCAGAGTGCCCGAATACATTTGATTTATTATACACACATATTTTAAAAACGAGGGGTCGTTTTATAGCGAGCTATCTCTGAGTTCGCATGCTAATATATATAACACATTGAAAGCCGTCAGTATTCTATATTCTGTTTGAGGTTGTTGATAAGGGAGCGAAACCACACAGCAGTAACATCAGCGGAGTGTAGCAACGAACCAGCTCTAGAGAGATACTTTAAGTTTTTTTTCTTTTTCAGAAGGAGGAGGAGGACTATGGGGTATAGCGGCCACGCCGCCGGTGTGGATTGAGGGCCACCACCATGGGTGCACCTCGGAATTTACATATAGCAGCGACCTCTCTCTGGGTTGGTGCGCTGTCTGTACTCCACTTTTTAGGTAAGTGTCTTCGACACGGTAAAATACAAGACAACTAATCTCATAAAACAATTACTTTTTCACAATTAGCCACACAAGCCGCGTAAATTATTTGTTTTAATTTCCTGTTCGGTATGGGCTGTTGAGCGCCTTTGTTCGCCAGTCTGAATAATTAACTAACCACCTCAGAATCACAATTCGACTACGTGTTCGGCATCGCAATCGGCGTTCGCGCGCTCAGCGTACCTTATTAATGAGCCTAGATTGGGTATCAGGCCGGTTATGATCGCCCTCAGAAACAGCCCGGATCACCGCCCATAGCCCGGGCCACAAGGCAAATGTATTGCACAATAATTAAATTCCGTTTCGGTCGCATTTATACTGTGTGCGGTTTGCATGATGCGACAACATACTCTACATAAAATAATGGCCCTGCATGTACCTATATCACAGACACAGTTTCATAGCTTACACTCACTTAACGTTTCGGTAACGCTGCAGTCACGCTGGTACTGGTTGCCTATTTATGAATAACATTATTTTAAGTAGATTTTACTGTTAAATCTCCGCTAAGAATTATAAAGTTTAATTCCTGACGTTGTGTTCGATCGAATGGATCTATTTAGGGTAGTAGTAACCAACCCTTCAACGCGGTGTTGATGTTTTTGATGTTAAAACACAGACGACCGTTTTTCGCTTTTATAATATCCCTCCCTTAATAGACTGCACCATTTACTGTAGAGAATTAAGTGATTTCCTTGCTACGCTGTATTTCACAAGGGCGGTTTCGAGCATTTTTAAGATGCTGAAAATTACTTTTCACTTGTCACGCATTAGAATAAACAACTGTAATCTTACAACGACATCCACGGGCTCTAATATGCAATAACCGAAGAGATAATTTGTAAGTTGACAACATTCGAGTAATTTTTCTTTTTCTTTTAATCTAAAGGTTAATTTCTAAGTGGGTGTAATATTATAGATCATTCTGTACTCGCAAGAATTTTGTTGCCAAAAGAAATTTCTTCCTACGCTCTTATAAAGATAAATCCTTTCTTTGAAGAGCTGCTGTAGCTGTTGAGAATTTAGCTAAAATTGCCATCATAAGAGCTACACAGACGTTGCTAAGCTTAAGTTAAACCTTAAACTTAAGTCGTTACTAAGATATCACTCTTCGTATTAATTTATATTCATTATTACAAATTACATTTAGTATGCATGCCTATAGGTTTTATTCCTTTAATAGTTAGACGCGTGTATGCTTCACAATCCACAAAAGTTATTTTCTGTTTTACTCAAGTTCCAGAATAAATTTGAAAGCAATTTTGATACCAAATGGATTAGTATTAACGAATAAACATTAATGGAAGTAATTAATAGCCTTGGTAGTGTAGGGACTAGCGTGACTAGGGTGCTTGTCTTTCACCCAAACGACCGGGTTCGACATCCGGTACTGGCAGATTTGGTTAAGGTTTTCTGCAGTTTTCCTTAACTGTATCACAAATGTTGGATTTGTGCCTTACTATCTGCTAAGTCGGATCGCACGTTAGGCCTGCATAATAGTAATAATCGCTCCTCCCTCCCGCACAAGCTTCATAGCTTCTGGGGCCTGAATCACCAATCTAGCCGGAGAAAAACATTTTTAAAACAGTACTCATTCCTTTTACATGCTCAAATAATAATAATAGTCCCCTTTCACAGGCCATGAAGGCCCATTGGGGTATAGCAGGGTAGGCTACTATTCTTGAGCCGCTCGGTTCTCAAGGGTGGTAAAGTGGCTAGCTATACGCACCGACCGCCTATTATTACCCCAGGAAATGATTTCCCAGGTACTCATTTTCACAGGCTGAGTCGACCTGGAAGCCTTAGATATTTTTAAAATTCTAATGTATTATTCCTGGTTTTCGAACCCAGGACCTTAAGATTGGTAGTCAAGTGCAATACCCACTGAGCTACCATGGCTTCCACATGCTCAAATGAATTACTATTAAATGATGATTAATTAATATTAATCAAATGATAAAAATAATTAAAAAGTAGAAGTAATTAATAATAAAAAAGAAACAAACAGAAAAATATGATAAATAGATATTCATTAAAAAAGAAACGTACTACAGCAGCGACCATGTCCGAGTGTAGGGTGCGCTAGAATTCTAATTATTACAAAACGCTAGTTTTTATATAATCACAACTGTTTGGGTAAATTTCTTTTTATGAAATATTTAAAATATTTCATAAATAAACAATTTTTTATAATTATAATATTTTATAAAAAGGGATAATTACATAAAATTATCCCTTACTGTTATAGTCATTCTTTAAACTGCGTATGTGTATGTATGTTAAGTAAAAAAATTTAAAAAGTTAAAAACACTTAAAAATATAATTCAAATAATTAATTAACTAATATTTTTTCTAAACTAGCGAGTTCAAATAAAAAAAGTTACCGGAGCAGGAATCAATCCTGCACCCCACGCGATGTACCGGAACCGATGGCAGAACAATTTTAGAAATATAAAAATGTAATTATATTTTTTGAATATTGATTAATAAAGTTGACTTTTTTAAAGAAAAATCGTAATGAAAGTCGTGCTTTTTTAAATTATTTTGTTGACTTTTTTTAACAAAACCGTAATAAAAGTAGCACTTTTTAAATTATTTTTTAATTATGTTTGTAAAAAACAAACTTCAATCTCCACGAAGATTATTGTCAAGGACTACTATGCTTTTCTGATTTTTGAAAATTTTGCATAATCCTTTTAGGGCAACTTTCTCAACTTAAAATATGCAAAAAAATGTCGTGTACAACACGTTATGAAAGTCTCTTTTTTCCACTCATTTGCTTGATAAACTCGGGCTTCGCCCTCAATCAAACTGCAAATTCGTGAAAAAAGTATGACTTTCATAGCTATTTGTACAATATACTATTTATTGTATGCAGCAAATATATTTTACAGTTTGGAAAGTTAATATGTATATAGATTTATTGAATACTTAAAACATTTATGATATACATTATTAATGATAAGTTTATACTATACAATTAACAACATTATTTAAATAAATAATCCAAAAACAATATACCAGTACTGTATGATATTAGAGTAAATGTTACATTTTATTTATGTTTTACTATTAAATACTAATATCATATGTTTTATCTCTTTCATGTTTGATTTTCACTTTAACAATGACTATAATTATTATAATTATTCCTTTTCATAAATATTTTATATAAAGAAATTTACCCAAACCACTGTAATTATAAAACACTTTGCCTATTGAGTTAGAAATTTAGGGCATCCTGCACTCGGGCATAGTGGCTGCTACCATACGTTTTTTTTTAAATGAATATATATTTATCATACTTATCTGTTTGTTTCTTTTTTATTATTAATTACTTCGATTTGTTAATTCTTTTTTACAATATTACTTATTACAGTACATTAACTTATCAACTGATTAATATTAATTAATCAACAATTAATATTAATTCATTTACGCATGTAAAATTTGCACTGAAATCTAGAATTCCGTGCGTTGCGGTGTTGTAATTGTATAACAAGGAGGGAAAATCAGTGGGAAAGAGATGCATGATTGTCACTACTCAATGTGGGCGTGTAATCTTAGAAAACAAATCCACCCACATTATAGAAGAATATTTCGAGTATGTCCAAAAAGATTAATACTCCTGAATATTCCTGCATATTATAAATTATAGACCCTTTCTCTTTTAGTTAATGTTAAAGAGTAAACAAATTTTGTTGTCAATTTTCATGACACTTTTAAAGCAATAATCAGATAATTTTAATTCAATTCTATTAATACATTTAAAACAATTAATATTATTCAAGATTATCTATGTTTATTAAGTATGTTTTTTATAAATGAATCAATTGATTCATATTTTACTTTCTGAATTTCTCTTTTTAGTTGCTAGCACTATTCAGACCTGCTTTATCTTGAGGGGCTCTATATTGTTTCCATTTACGTCTTAATCTTCTTTTTTCTGCGATTAAGTCTCTAATCTCTCTTGGGTAGTTATTTCCTCTTATTGTATGTTTGATAACAGGAGTGTTTCCTATGCTGCCTCCTGGATATTATTTAAAAATATCTCAGCTTCTTGATTTAGTTGTTGTTTGTTCCTTAGAGGAACTGAAAGATTAATTATTTTCAACACTTAGTCTGAAACTCGTCCAATCTGTCTGTTAGTTTACTAATGTCGGATGCTTCTTCCTCTAATATCTTAATAATGTTTTCACTCTTAATTTATGCCTCAACCTTCTTCAATGTGTAAAAAGTTTGCAGATATGTTTTTGGTAATATAGAAATCTATCAGATCTGACATCTTATTTGGGTCAATTGGTCAGTAGGTAGATTTCCCTGTGAACAAAGTACTGCATCCAAGTTCTCTAACTGATGCTAGCAGTTCTTTTCCTTTAGTGGTAAGTCTGGAACCCCAATGGGTATTTTTTGCACTATAGTTCCCCCTATGATAAATCTTTTTTCTTGTTTTTTAAGAATCCAAAATATTGGGTTTTTTAATGCATGTTTTGGCGAGCGGCATACTAATTTGATAATTTCTAGTTTTAATAGTTACTTTACAGTAGTAGTAGTAGTAAGCTCTTGAGTTTTGTACTCTATTTCTTCGTGATGTAGGGTGTTGTCTTTAATTATTATAACATCTGATAAATTATTGGTTAGTAAAATGTGTCTCAGATATGAGGCACACGTCAATTCTGTCTATGTCAAGAACTGTTTGCAACTCTAGTTGGTGCTGCAACAATCCATTCTGTGATTCTTAGAAAATTAAACAATTTTTAGTTTTGGAGATAGCTAGTTTGGCGCCTACCTGGTACCTTGGCACATTATTTTTGCGTATCCATAAGCCTGACATCTTTTTCATTGAGGTACCAGGTTAGATTTTTTAATTGGTTGTATTTCGACCCATTCTGTAATGCTAAAAATTTTATTAATATCTTCATCTTGTCTGAAAACTAGCATAAACATATTCAATGGTTGCTTTGTTTTCCACTTCAATTTGTTTATAGCATCGAATGCTTTGTATCCTCTTCTACGAGCTTCTTGAACTATTTCTTCGGTGTTGAAAGAATGATGTAAATTCCTAACGATTACTTTTATTGACCTGTCTTGTTTATTTTCATAAGAGTGCCTCGAATAATTATTATTTTCTGATAGCAGTTTAGTTAATAATCGGTAAGACTCGACATGTTGCACATTAATTTTAATTTTTTCATTATTGATAATTTTAACTTGAAATCCCAACATAATGTCATTTAATTTTTTATATAATTCACTAACATTTTTAATATCGTCCACTATATTACAAGTGGCAATACTCTTTAGATATTTATTTTTGTGGGGGTGTTAGTGACGTATCCATTAGTCTTTTTTATGATTTTTCTTGACTCTAATCCACTCTGTCTCTTTCGCTAATTCTTCCTCATCAGTATGATATTCTTTTTATTTTCTTGTGTTTAATTTAGACTGGTTTTTCAATCTCAGCTTTTTTCAGTTCACTATAAAATAGTTGTTAATTTTGCGTTCTTGCATAATTTTCGTCATCTGATATATTTTTAATATAATCTTAACTAAATTAATTTATAAGTATTGGTTTGGAGTTCAGCTTCCAGGACAACGTCCCGGGGGCAATGTGTCGATTAGTGGATTAGTCGATCCAATTAAGCAGAGCAATCGTCGATAAAGCTTCAGTGCACTTCGCCGTGCTGTTAAAATGGGAACTTTAAGCAGTCGACCTCGACAACCACATAGACATCTTTCTGTAGGTGCCGTTAAAAATAACACGCACAAGTATGTATTTACTTCAGTGGTTTGATAATGTTAATTACAATTAACATTTAATACAATCAAAGTTTAATATGGCAGATGGGAAAATCATTAAAGTGATGGTTATCAATCTAGTTTATTTACTAACCTAACCAACAAAATGTAGGTTAGGTTTGATTAGTTTAGAAATGTGGTTAAGTCAGGTGAGGTTAGGTAAATAAGCATTCTAAACATATTGAAATTTAAAACCAAATGCAGGCAAAACCCAATGGTAAATTCTATCAACCCTGGTTTACTAAAGATATAATACAACAGCTCAAGAAAGAGAAACGATTACAATTTTGCTCATTTATCAAACAGAAAAGAAAAGAGCCAACAATTAAAACAATGAAAAATTATTGGAATCTTCTATGGAGGTTGCAAGTGCATTCGCAGAAAACTTTCAATCAGCCTATAGTACAGACAACTCAAATCTTTCCATGAACAACCAGAACATTCTTACAAATAGTCTCTTTAATAGCACGCAAATTACTAAAACAGAATTTATAGAAACTACAAAGAAAATTAAATAAAAAAAATTGGCAATTCCGGATCACATTCCAATATGCGAGTAATTCTTTCTTAACTCAACCACCGGCTAGGTCCAAAAATTGGCGCAACTTAGAAAGGCCAGCTGGGGCTCATTTTAAAGGTTAAAACCTCTATTTTCGAATGTCGAATGTTCGAATATCCTATATGAAAAAATTTATATTTGATCCCTAAAACAGGGTAAACATGTATCCAGTTCAAAAAAATAATAATTTTAAGTCGAGAAAATTAAAAAAGAAATATTTTTTTGAATTTTTTTAACGGCATCGCATTCTTCGTCAGAGAATACATAAATACTGTCCACTGCGTTTTTTCCCTAGAGTGCGAGCAAAATTGAGAACACTTTGCCATTTTTTAATGTTTATCATTTTTTCCATCGAAAATGGTGTCAGATAGAAAAAAAAAATGATACAGTAAAAAATGCTTATTTTTACTCAATGAATACGAAAAAATTACATAAAATGAATTAAAACCTTCTAAAATGATGAAAATTCCCAAAATCATTTTAATTTTTTTAAATTGGCGATTTTCTTTCCTATCTGACGCCATTCCATGAAAAAAATGATAAACTTTCAAAAATGGCAAATTGTTGTTCTCAATTTTGCTCGAAATTGAAGCACTCTAGGAACAGCACGCAAAATTTATGTATTCTTTGACGAAGAATGCAATGCCGTTAAAAAAGATTAAAAAATATTTCTTTTTCTAATTTTTTCAACTTTAAAATTTTTTCTGAACTGAATACGTGTTTACCCTGTTTTAGGAGTCAAATATAAATTTTTTCATATAGGAGCGATGTGACATTCAAAAGTAGAGGTTTCAAGATTTAAAATGAGCCCCCGCTGGCTCTTCTACGTTGCGCCAAAGTTTGGACCTAACCGGTGATTGAGTTCAGAAAGAATGACCCACATACAAAGCGTGTATAGATGTATTAGTTTATCCACTTCTCATAGTTTTCAATAAAATTATCCAAACAAATACGTACCCATCTGATTGGAAAATAGCCAAAGTATGTCCTATCTACAAAAGCGGTGACAAGTCAAACGTAAAGAATTACAGTTCCATATCAATTATACAATTCATATCAAAAATCTTTGAATTAATACTTTTTAATAGGATTTTCAATCATGTTAAGCCTTAGTTACATGAAGATCAACATGGATTTGTACCGAGAAGATCGGTTGTCACAAACCTGATCGAGTGTATTGAAGATCTAGCTAATGCTTTAGATAGTAATGTGCATGCGACATCATTGGAGAAGTTGCATTCATTTGGGTTTTCAGCAAATATGGTGAAATTGTCCCAATCTTATCTTTGTGACAGATATCACTATGTAGTGTTTGATGGAGGCCGATCTAACCAATACAAAGTCAACTCGGGAGTGCCACAGGGGACAAACTTAGGTCCCTTACTATTTCTCTTGTTTATTAATGATTTACCATCTCGCCTAACAAATTTGAATGTGAAGCTCTCTGCTGATGATGTCAAATTTTGGAACAGAATAAACACAAATAACCACTGCATGGACTTACAGGAAGACGTTCGCATCTTGTACGACTGAACTATTAAAAATCAACTACACAATAATGTTACTAAATGTGCCAACAGCATCAAAAAATCGAACAATATTCTATTTCAATATAATATAGCAGGGATTGTACTACCAATTAAAGAAGAGGTTTGGGATTTAGGAGTTATTTGATTCAAGATTAAGATTTTCACCTCAAATAAATAAAATTACTAACGACGCATTTAAATTACTTGGCTTTGTTATTCGAAACTCTGATCACTTCTCCAGTGCGCACTTTAATTACCTTATACAATTATTTCGTACGCTCTAAGTTAGAATACTGCTCTGTAATATGGCCCCATTCCATAACTGTTACATTAAGCAATTAGAAAGGATACAAAAAAGAGATTTGTAAGGTATTTACACTACAAACCTAGCCATTTTATATCATGCACTTACTTCGTATAGTCAACTATTACAAAATTCATCATTAATAACAATATCCTTAGAAAAAAGACTAGCTTTGCATTCACTAGTGTTTTTATTTAAAATTGTCAATAATAAGGTTTTTGTTAATTCAACTGTAATATCCCAATTAAATTTCTCTGTTGCTCGAAGCTATAGATTTCAACAGAACTTTTATTGAGCTTATCGAAGAACTAATGCACTGTATAATTCGCCATTATTCCGAGTGTGTAAAACAGTGAATTATATTAGCGATTTAGTGGGTATACATTGTATCTCCTTGAATAATTGTTGAAGTCCTTGAAAAAAGATTGTTTAAAAGCGTTAAATGTAAACGCCATACATGTGGGCCTTAACTATTCCTGAATATGCAAATAACATAAAAAATGTTTTTCCAAGAGCAACTCCTTCTGTATGTACTATTTGTATGAAATAAAAAATTAATCGGTTTGTACATTTTGAATTATTTATCTTTTGTTGTTGGTGTATAGATATATTTAAAAAAAATTGTTTTTTTTTGTAAATTAAAATAAATTGTATATTAATTCTATAATTCAGCCTATAATTGGCGGAAGCTGTTGGCTGCAGCTAATAAATAAATAAATAATGGATTTGTTACACTTAATCGACCTCCCCTTGACCTCAACATTTAATTGGTACCCCCATGACCCACTGTGCGATATTCCAGAAACGGCATTTTACCCCTCCATGTTAAACTTAGACGCCTTATAACTTTTGACTCCTGTGGCTGCTTCAAACTTTTCCCGAATTTGCCTTTGATATCCCCGACACCTAGTTCTTATAGCATAACATACTCTAATTTAATAATAATTGCTACAACCCATAACCTGGAAACCAGGCCCCAGAAGCTATAAGCTTGTGGGGGAAGGAGGAGGCGATTATTATTATTAGGTAGGCCTTACGTGCGGCTGCAGCCGACTTGCAGATGGAACAGCGTAAATCCCACATTTGTGTCACAGCTAAGGAAAACTTGCAGAAAACCTTAACCAGATCTGCCGGCACCGGGAGTCGATCTCGGGCCGCTTGGGTGAAAGTCTAGAACGCTAGACATTACACTACCAAGGCTGTAAGGCTATAAGATATAACCACTTCTATTTGTTGTATTATTTCTGCAAAAATAATTTTATTATGTTCCTTACTGTGGCTGGTACGCCAAAAGTCATTTTATGCCCAAATTTTGATCTTTTGCAGTTTGGGATATTGGTAATTTTGAACTTTCTGAATTTTGACGTTTTGAATTATCGTAAACCCAAAGATCTAGAAATTCAAGAATAACATCACAGAAGAATAAACACAATTATTGTATAGCATAAATATCATAAACTCATCGAAGTCTAAAATTCCTCTAATTTTCGAGCATTCAAGTATCAAGAATTAAGATGAATAGTATTTAGATCTTGACTCCTACAATATCATAGATTTATCTGTTAAAAGCACATTGTGTCTAGAATTGTTAAACAAACATTTTGAATTTGATGATTTAAAATAATAATAATAACTGCTACAATCTATTACCTGGTTAACCAGTAACCAAGCCTCATAAGGTAAAGCTTGTGCGGGAGGGAGGGGGCGATTAAAAAATTGCAGAAAAACGTTAACCAGATTTACCGGTCTCGGGAGTCAAACCCGAACCGCTCAGGTGAAAGTCTAACATGCTAAACACTACACTACCGAGGCTATAATCTATATTTCAGTATATTTATCTTTTTATACTTGTGTATATGAGACTCTGGAAAATCAGGTGACGCAAAAGGAGGCAAGATAATGTCAATGCACTAAATTTTTTAGCAACCAAATGTCGGCTAACGAATACAATAGAGTCCATTCAAACATTCATATTTGCAAGTGTTTAAAGTGTCATACATTCAATAATTTTAGTAATAGTAATTTTTAAATACTAAAACTATCGAAATTTAATATTTCAAGGTATCAAAGATTCTCGTAATTTAATTCTAAGGTTTAGCTAGTTTAGCATTTCCGTATTCAATAACGAGGTTAAAGATTTAAGTTTAATCAATAGATGGGAATAAATAAGTCAAACCTGAACACCCAACCGCGCTGAGAAATAATATTTCGAGTTTTCTAGCTCAACAGTGTACCCGGATAAGATAAGAAAAACCCCAGCGGGAACTTTGAACCTTAGGTGTCCTTAATAAGGGGTGTTGACCTAATAAATTAGAAATGGTTTCCATAGTTTTCTGGAGTATGAAAGCGTCCTACGAAGAAATGACCATAAAAAATCGAAAAAATACGCAGACTCCCGTGTTAGAGAACCCCACGGCTGTCCCGAGTATCAATCCAACCATATCATTTCAGATAAGCCAATAGGCCGGCGTTTGATATCGCTACATTTTTACTGGACTGGCCCAGAACGGGGTAGACTTCAGTACGCGAGTCGATATTAGCAAAGTGTATCCCGGTAGCGACTCGCTAAATCGCTGTCTAAGTGGAGACTGCACGGCCAGGTGCTTCTCCCTGGGTAGCCGCATTGCACTGTGGATTGGATGCCGCGAGGGCAACCTTACGATGGACCAGTATTTTGAGTCACTTCGGTGACTTAAGATCTATAGGTATGGTCGGTCCCAGGAAGGCTACACCACGGTATCACTTTATAAGGGATGTTAATGCGAATATATAGCCTCCTACACTTAAGAAAACCCCACCTTCTAGTTGGTACTGACCGGGGCTCGAAGGCTCACCAAGTCTAATTATAATAGGGCGGAGTGGCTAAATTCTAGGATGTCATAGGCATGCTCAGTTTCCCAGTCCCAGCCACACTTTAGGTTGCTGACGGCTATTTTGTAGCCGCTATTTTGCACTTTGGATTGATTTAAACCGAATTCGTAATCTACGACCCCAAAAACCTATAAGTACCCGATAAGTATTCAATTATAATAAGCATTTCATGAGTTATTTAACTATTAATTAGCCGCTTAAGGAAAAAGTAATAATTTGTTAAACAACAATTAAACAGGGCATTAGCCCAAAAGGCGAATTCCGGGATATTACTCTTTATTCGTCTCCAGGAAACCGATTAACGGTGTGCAAACAATAATTATAATACACTATTCAAAATATCCGCTGGCATTTCCCACACATCTCTCCAGTTTATTAATAACTCAACGCCTTCTGAATAATTTTACAAATCTTTCCTTTTAGGTGTATTACAAAAAGTATCACATGGTATTGAAACACGTCTTAAAACATAGCCTTTCTTACATAAAGGTTTCTTCGCACTGCTTTATAGTCTTGCTTTGGCTTACTGAAATAACATCACGTAAACATCAGTTTTTCCGATAAAATTTCATGTAACGACATTTACATAATTTTTGATGAAATAAGATCATGTGATTCTAATGTAATACAATTGTAATTGGAAACAATTTAAATATTCTACTTATTCACATAACTACAGTGTAATAACTCTATTTTCTTCAATTAGAATTTGGAAAAATTATTTAGGAAATTTCTTCAAGATTGCCGGTTTAAAATGTGATTTTAAAAACTATTGCACAATACACACCTGCAATACTGTCAAACTTACAGTTCTTAACCACTGCTAACACTTAACACAGGCTGACTGTTCGCGATTTTCTAACAGTTTCTAGTATTCTCATTGATCGAAAATTACCAAGCGGGTTTTTTATTTTCTCAAAGGCAATTTTCAACCTCTAGTCTACTACATTCCGGTAGCGAACAAAGTGAAAAAGCAAGTTCTTAAAAAACTAAAAGACCACGTTTTTCAGTTAGGAACTGCTAAATTATACGTGATGGGTAGTTAATTATTGACACTGCTGTATATACGTTATACTTACCAGTGACATTATTAGAACATCTTAGTTTGCCTGCTGTTGCCTTATAAACGTTATTGATTCTAGTGTTTCCCGATTCCGAAAGAATTCGGAGTTTCAAAATTTCTAAGCTTTACAGTTTCCATTTTTCTCAGAGATTCAGAAACTCATGTGCAAAGTTATACAATTATAAAGAAACATTTTCATAAACTCAAACCTCTAAGGTTTCACAGTTTATAGTTTTTAAGTTTAATGGATTCAAACTTGCAACATTACAATATGCAAAACTTAAGTTTTATAGTTGTATAGCTACCCTGTTTCCTGCCTTCATGTCCTGATAGTTTGAAGTTTGTGATTCCTAAGCATCAAGTCTTAATGATTTCAAATGCAGAAGCCCTGCTCTAAGTTGCTCTAACTGAAACAGTCAACAGCTTTAACATCAAGTTCAGCAAGTCTGACACATATAGTATATACTATGCACAGTATATACTGACTCCATTTTGATGACTCGCCTTTTCAATCAAGACTAGCGAATGCACTCAGAGTGCTATGTCTACTTAAAGTTTGTCCACTGAGCGATTGTTCAATTGCTAGTATGTTGTCCAATCTGCAAGTATATAACACATTTGGCTCAATTTGTATATCGTATACTTTTTAAAATACTTATTTGTAATTAGAGTTTATTACTATTACTTCATACCACCATGACTATCTTTATTTGAAAACACAAAAGGTCAGATTTATTGCTGAGTAAGATGACTTTAATTGAACATTCCTTTCTACTACTCGTTAGAACGTTTTTGTGAAAAATCACATTCTGAAAATGTGATTTTTCTTATCAAGAAGCCCAACTGATAATGGTCCTAGTAATCTTAATACTACTGTGCTGTTCCATGACATCTTCATGGTTCGTCAAGTTGATTAATGGAATGGAATAATGACTAAATTATTGGAAATTATTACTGTTTCATCTTAATTTGTATGACCCAATGGGCTATATCAAGTAAACTGCTTATGGACAGCAAAGAGACAATGCAGTCTTTGGAATAAAAACTAAGAAAAAGATTTTACGCTAGCAGAGACGAACTTAGGTCTCGTTAATTTGAAAAGAGACCTCAGCTTGCAAAGGTTGTTATGTGTTGTTACTTACATGCCATCTGACAAATCAAGTCGATTTTTCTATCTTGACTTCAGGTTCAATAACGTAGAGAATTCTGTTTCACGTAGTAAAATATCAAAATATAATAATAATAACAACTACTACTACCCATAACCTGGAAATCAGGCCCCAGAAGCTATATTGCTTGTGCGGGATGGAGGGGCGATTATTATTATGCAGGCCCATCGTGTGGCTGCAGCCGACTTATAGATGTTATAGCACAAATCTCGCATTTGTGTTAGAGCTAAGGAAAAGCTACAGAAAACCTTATCCAAATTTCCGTCAACGGAAGTCGATTTCGGACCGCTTGGGTGAGAGATCAGCACGCTAGTCACTGCACAACCAAGGTTATACTCCGAACAGAAATAGGGTAGAATAGCCAACTAGATCGGCTCTAACACCAAGGTTATATTCAGAACAGAATATAATAGAATAGCCAACTAGATCGGCTCTGCTCGTAATAAACTAGCCTAATAGCAGCAGTTTTGCACTGATAATGGCGCAGACAAATAAATAACGTATTATAGAATATGCAATATAGAAAATGTTTCCCCATCCCAACAAATAAAGTCTGGAAATCACGATTTATCTGCCCGTATGTCATTGTGTAGCCCTAGTTCTAATATAAGTGGTTGTTTTGACCGCTAGTATCGGAATACCCATCTAGTGTCGAATAATCGAAAGTCGAATTGTCGATACCACGAATTATCCGCGCATTGCATACACATATTATTTTTTAAGTCTATCGTAGATTATCTGTTCGTTTGTTATCCTATACCTCTAGCTCCCAATATGAGCATCCTGACGGATAATATTCTGCAACAAATAATACACGAATTATTTAGTGATAATCTAGCAATAACTAGCCGGCCTAAAACTAGTCTTCATCGGTGAATAATCACACTTGACTTTTATACAACCAAATTCTAACCCCCCCCCCCCGCCCGTTACAATAAAACTACTTCCATCGTGGCCAGAGAGTTAGGAAAATATGCTCTAGATGCCATTGTGTTTATCTTGAATTATTATATTGGATAAACCACATATTTTACTGACATATCTGCAAAAAATAGACAACTCGGACCATCTTTCGACGGTTTAATGCCGATTGCACTACCGTGCAATCTATAGCTGTCAAATCGAGTTTTTCCCAAAGGTTATATCCAGTCGCAACGATATATATTAGGTGGACCAAGTGAGGATAGTGAAGACGCTATTGTAGCTGAAACAATAAGCAGGTATAATGAGTTTCTGTCATGTTCTTAAATAACATTACTAAAGCAATACCAAAACTGACTTGAACGTTTTATGGAAATTCTAGCACTGGATGCGGCCTGATAGTAATAAAATAAATATGACGTCTTTCGAAAAACTGCATAGCAGTTTTTGGATATCTCATCCAACCCAAAAAGATCATAATATCATTCCATTGCTAAAGTCTACTTACCTGAAAAGAACGAAAAGCTTCAAAGATTCAACAAAGGTTAAATCAACTATAGTTCGTACTAAAGTACCGGCAAGCTAGCAAAAGCTGTCTTCGGTCTTATCTCTACTAAAATGATCATAGTCAGGTCAGAAGTCAGAAGAAGACCTTCAAATAGATCTCGTCGTTATTAATAACTGGTACGATAACTGGAAGCTCACAATAAACATTCAGCGATATTCTCTATTTTGACAAGATTAACCATCGTTCATCATGGACGATGAGTTTAATTTGAGGAAGCTACACTAGATCCACTGAAATCTGAATGTAAAGCCTGCCTAAAGAAGACTTAAATATTGATTTATTTTTCTAAATAAAATCGTTAATTAAATACGGATTCGAAAAGTATAGATTATATAGACAAATGATTTAGAAATATAAATTTCTAAATCATTTGTACTAGGTTTTCTCCAAGTTTGAGCCCAGTTAATTCTAGTGTAGAAATTCCTTTGTCGATCTATATCCTTTATTGTTTGCAGTTAAGATTCTTCGATTTCTTAGCTTGTTACTGCTTATGACTTAGGTCAGGCTCAATACAATGTCGGCCCTAGGCGTTATGGCGCCCCGATGCAAAGATTGTTTCGGTGCCCTTAATGAATTTAACCTTAACACTAATAACACATATTAACAATAAATAACAAACCAAATTTAACTTTCTAACTTAAATTTCAATTTCAGAACGAAATTTGCAGGTGATCTTTCTTTCACTGAAAAATAGTTTCCGTCTCATACAGAAGCTGTAGAAATTCAGTTCTCTGAAGAATAATAAACAAGTGCTCTATTTCTATTGAACCAGTACCGCAACCGGCAAGAGCGGCAACATACAATACTTTGTAGTATGCCGCCAGATTTTGTGAAAGACTGTAGTCTTTCACAAAAGTTTTATTATCTTTCTACGTATATGACTATGAGAAGACTATGATGTGTCGCCAAATTCTTATATTATTAAAGTGTTCCGCAAGGTAATTTCGGCGCCCCGATGCGACGCATCCTTTGCTTACCGTGTGGAGTCGTCACTGAGCTCAAATAATCATTTTTCAAAATGAAGAGAACATAAGTAGTCTTCTCTATCTCTGATTGTCCTATTTCTAATTACAGAATGGTCAACAACAGTGTCCAAAGTTTGTTTCTGCGACCTATACTAACTTCGTTTTCCTTCTTCCTTAAAATACTTAAAGAATAATTGAAGTACAAGATCCGTACAAGACGATTTGATCTGCTTTGCTTTTGACCTTTCCCCGTTCTGTCTTACATAACTAGCTTCTGATTTTGCGTTGGAGGTTGCCATTATTTGTTTCTTTTACAACAAAAACAGTCTTCCTTGTTTTAACCAAAAACAGCCTTCCTTGTTTTAAACAAAAAAATCACCCTGCAGTTGTTCTACCGCTTGATATACGCACCCTTATTTAGAGCATAGACCTAGACGATATCAAAAAGTAATCAATGAGACGATTAAAAAAGGGTATTGTATCGTTGCTAATCGAGCTAAATCCATTTTTAATCCATGGATTTAGTCGCTTTTGGAAATTGTTTATATTCCTTTGTTTTAAAAATTCTAAATTGAAAATCTAACGAATGGTTCTACAGTCTCAGTAGTACTTGTCCGGCTGGAATATTTTTGTAATTTTTTTGCGAAAAGGCAAAAAATTATTTTAATCTTTGATGAAGTTGCTTATATCGACATGTACAACTGAAAGATCATTCTCGGCATTACGCAGACTAAAAACCTATTTGCAAAGTACTGTGAGGCAAGGACATTAATATAACAGGTTGAATAGCCCCAAAAACATTGCTAAATAATTATAGATAGTTGCAAATATCTTGATTGAAGGAAGTGGTGCTCGAAGAAACGTGTTTTATTCTAAATAAGAGATTATTATTTTAAATACAATTCAAAGTTCTTTGGCAGCTGTTATTAGTATTATTATATTATTAGGACGCGTCATAAAGGCAACATTAACGATTTACTGGCCGTCAGAATTTTATGAAAGCCAAAATTTTTGTTAAATCGTGAATGTGACAGTGACAGTTTAGCAATGCAAAGAGGTCTGTCTGTCTTTATTTGCGGATTTACGTGACTCATCTGCGGACAAGGAATTGAAATAGGTAGGCTCAATTAGCGCGGCGCTCTTTTAAGTGAGTACTATCAACTCTCACTGGTGGGATCGAGATTGTTCTTCAGGCTAGTGCCGGAGTTAATACGTGCTCACCGGTCGGGTCCTGTCTCCCGAGGGAGTCCATTCACTTCTAACCCATCTTGCGGACCACCACTGCCCTGTCGAGTCCAACCTCAAGTGTGGCTGGGCTTGGTCTGCCTAGGATTACCTAAGGCTTTTCTACCCGTCCTACCGTAATAAAAACTTGGTGAGCCTTCGACAGGGCTCCGACTATACCTAAAAGTAGGGACACACAATATGGAGGCAGGGTTGTCTAAGTTGAGAGGCTAAGTGTGAGATAGCCTTGCTGGGAACAGCCGGGTGGATCTTATCAAGCTCAACAAAAGCCACTATACAGTTGCAACTACACCAGAGGAAGCACTTGGCGAAACGGTTTTTCCAAAGAGTAAATGATCAGAGTAACAATGTCGAGATAAACCTTACGAGAAAACCAGTCCAGTCATAGTAAGAGCCATAACGCCTCCAAATACTCTAGATGTTGATATTACGAAATTGCATTTTACAGTGCCGTAACTAGGGAGTGGCGAAGACGGCACCCGCCACGAGCGCAAAATTTTTAATTGACATTTATTTTTCCATTATATTTTAATATTGCGACAAAACGTCATTTTTATTTTGTTACTAAACATTATTTAAGATACAGTAGATCTCGGTTATCCGGGGGCGGACAACTCTGACTAATTTCATCGTTTAAAAAGATTTCCATTTAAAATTATTTAAAATTTTAAAATGAAGATTTTAGCCTCTAATGAGGCTCTATTCATGTTTAATATCGTGAATTATTATTGCACGATTAACAAAAAACTATTATTGTTCATTTAGTTGCACTAATTTAGTACACAGCTCTAATCTAGCCAGCCCTCATTAAAATTTTGAAAAGTCGTCGCCAATGTAGGTACCTCTAAAAATATCTTCCCCGTTTTCTTTTACTTTCATCCAATTTTTAAATTTTTATATGTTTTAAATTTGCCATAAAAGACTACGTTCATAGGGCATAGCTTTTATATTACGTTTTCCTCGAAAGTAACTTCCATCCTTCACTCTTGATTTCTGGATTGTTGTCATAGATGGTTAATCTCAAGGCAGTAGTCGATCCTGAAACGTCCAATAGATTTGACAATACAAACCGGCCTAACAATTGGTTAGTTCACTTCGACTTTTCTTAGTATAAACTTCCGTTCGACAGAAATGAGCACTAGGAATTCAGACCCGAAGTTTTGTTAATGTACTTAACTTATGTTTTCAAGCAAATAGTTCCTGAAAGTTGAATTGGTTTCAAAAGTTTGCAATATTTATCCAGGATCGCAGTCTGAGGTGATTTTCCTGCAAATTGAAATAATATCCCTTCTAGTATGTTACATTTTTAACATAATCTCCTAATGTGTTCTTAATTTCGACAGCTTTTCAAATCTTTTATAATCTTAGAAAAAGAAATTATTGGATTCACTAATGTATAATGTATAAAGTATTAAAAGTCTGTTCCTGTTTAGTATTCTATTGTGTACAATAAAATAAAACTGTAATACTATAGCCAATCCACAAATTATCGTTTATTAAAGATAACTCATAACTCAACTGGCTTAGCAGGGGTATTTGCCTTTGCTTCTTTTGCTTTAAATTGCAAAAAGAGGGTGAGAAGTACAAGATTTTATAACGTTTGCACGTTTATTAGTTCAAAAATTTGATTGATGGTTGTGGATCCTTTTAAAGAGACTAGTAGTGTAGTGGCGTACTGCCATGGCTTGATTTTTCATTTTTCCTTCAGGCGAGGATATGTTCATTTTTTGAACTTTCTCTGAGAGATTACTGTTCTGAACTTAAGTATAACAAAATATGATATTAATATCTGTCTTTTATGTGACTAGACCATCTTTACCGTCTTCCCATTACAAAGCGAACGCAGATAACCAAGTTGAAACCGGTCAATAAACGAAAAAAAGCTTCAAAATCACTTCCGTTATTTATGGACCGATTTCAATGCATTTTTTCTTTAAAGTGATTCGATAGTGGTCATAGTTCTGTTAGGCAAGAACACAGTTTATGATCAAAACCAGTTGAGTTGAGGTGGCTGTGTGAAAATCAAACGTTGATGTTGCGTCATATCCAGCAAAGCAATACTCACTATTACGACCGTTGTTATTATTTTTATTATCGAGTATTATTATTATCGTTGCAAATGTAAAAAGCAGCAAAATGCATCAAAATCATCACATAACAGAGACGCAAAAGAAGGAAGCGGGAAAAAATGGCATTTGTGCGTTTATGTTGGTATATTTCAAAAGCTTCTAAAATGTCTAATTTGTGTTTGTTGTTGCAAAACTGTAAGAATTTGATGTTATTTTGAGGTGTCATTAGGTGGTTTTGTTCCAATAGTTGCTTGGCATAATTAGATTTTTCTGAGTGTTTATTTCTATAAGAGTATTCTAATAGTGTTCTATTGTCACGTGGGGTTTTCGTGACTGGAGGACGTAGTGAGAGGTAGAAGGAAAATAAACACAAGTCGTAAAAAACAACTATATATTAACAACAATAAAGAGAGTACAAAGGTCCACATATATAATGGTTATACATCGTGAGGACGTACATGTCCTCCTAAAACTAACACAATCATGAGGGTGGTCGGAACCAACCCTGCTCTAGATCTACAAACAACTAAGCGTGGGAGCCTGGTCACAACTTCCCATAACTAAGCAGAGAGAGAGGTTTTTTGCGCAACCCACTCATACTAAGCAGAACTAAGCCATAATTAATAAAAAGATACTTACCCGCTTGTTTCTTGATGAGGCTTCTTCTGAGTCTTGGCACAGACTGTCTTTCAAGCCAAACAAGCGGGTTTATATACTGCTGAACGCGGAAGATATTAGCATCGTAGTGGGAATCAGTGGGTTGGAGTTCCAAGTATGAAACTAAGGAAGCTCACGCTTCCTGGTTGCAGGCTTGTGGGTAGTTTGCATTCGAGCTGCCGGTGCCTGGCACGAATCTGTGGGTTGAGCGGAAGTGTGCTGGTTTCTTCTTAAGGAATGTGCAGCTGTTTGTAAATCGCGTAGGTTGCCCCGCATATACGGAGTAACGTAGGCGGATATGTTGCATGCTAACTAATGCAGTTGAGATCCGTTGTGGGCGAAGCGGGAGCGCTTCTACGAAAGAATGCACAGCTGCTTCCAAGTCGTGGGTTGCGTGATCGCAGCTGGCCGCGCAGATGGTCGAACAGCGTGAGTCATTGCTGCAGACGGGAACGTAACCTTGGCGTAACATTTGCACTAACGGAATAACATATATTATATTATGAATTATTTAATTCGAAGTAATTTCCGTTTGTGACACTATTCCTAAGTGTTTGTCCAATATAAACCGAGTTACAAAATTCAAACAAATTCAAAAAAACAATTCAAACAGTATATGCCGGATTTCATGATATTTTGTGTTCAGTCTTTAGCATTGAATAAAAATGAAAAAGTGTTGGCGTTAGTTTTATAGGTTATTTGGTAATTCTTGTTTTTTCGTAGTGTATTTGTAATTTGTGCTGATATTTTGCCAAAGTATAGTGTTGATATGTAGTTTGTGGCTTGTATTTGTGTCAATTGAAAATATTCTTTTGATAGCTAACCTATAATCTTTTTGTTTAAGTAAAGTGTCAATCATGTTATGGTTATAATGGTTTGCATGTTTGATTGAAATTTCTTTTCAAAATGTTATCATTTCATTGGAGTAGTTAAAGCTCGGTGTACTAAAGACCTATAAGCTGTTAAGTGTTTGTACATTTTATAATGACATGAATCATTAGGAATTGTGATATCTGTGTTTGTAGGTTTTCTGTATAATTAGAATTCAAATTCATTGTATTAATTTTAATACTTAAATCCAAAAAATTAGTGGCTCGATCTATTTTGCTCTGTTTCTAGTGTAAACGTGATGTTGTGTGAAGACTATTAATAAGAATTAAAAACTCATTGATAACCTCAAAAGAACTGTCAAAACAAGCTAAAATGTCATCAACATATCGAAACCAGAAAATAATGTGTTTAGAAAGATCCAATTCAAATATTTGATCTTTTAAATTATCTATAAATATTAAATATGTTAGCTAACAAATTAATTAAACAAAAATATTACAGGTTAGCTATCAAAAGAATATTTCCAATTGACACTCAAATGCAAGACACAAACTACATATCAAAAGCATCCTTTGGCAAAATATCAGCACAAATTGCAAATATACTACGAAAAATCAACAATTACAAAATAACCTATAAAACTAACACCAACACTTTTTCATTTTTATTCAATGCTAAAGACAGAACACAAAATATCATGAAATCCGGCATTTACTGTTTGAATTGTTCTTTCTGTAACTCGGTTTATATTGGACAAACACTTAGGAATTTCGAAATAAGATACAAAAACCACGTACGATCTTATAGAAATAAATAAATACCCAGAAAAATCTAATTATGCCAAGCACCTGTTGGAACAAAACCACCTAATGACACCTCAAAATAACATCAAATTCTTACAGTTTTGCAACAAGAAACACAGATTAGACATTTTAGAAGCTTTTGAAATAAACAAACATAAACGTACAGTACCTAAACCTAATGAACGAACAAACTGAGCTTAGTAATTCTCCTTTATTAGAAGTGTTAGATATTTAGCTTTTGTATGTATTGTATCTAGTTACCTATTTTCTGTATTTATCCTTAGCAACGTGTTTGTTTATCAATGTTAGCTACTTTTAATAATGACATTTATTATCGAAACGATTGTAAGGTTAAGCATTTATTAAAAACTTGCGAAATTTTAATTATTCTTTTGATTTTTATTATATTTTAATATTTACTATGTATATCACAACTAGTTCAACAAAAATAAAAAACTTTAACCACATTAACGATCACATAAAAGAAAAAAATTCAAAACAACTATAAATTAATATATTATACAGTATAATTAAAAGTTACCATCGGTTACAATTGGCTGAAAAATTAGTGTAATTATATCAGTTAGTCATATGTTAGTAAAATATGACATGTAATAATATATCTATTTATTTAAGAAGCTCATTGTCAGAAAAAATATTTATTTACTTATTGTTAATTGTTTAATATTTCATTTTTATACCTATTATATTAATGTATGTTTTTAAGTTTGAAAGGGCGCACTAATGCATCAAAACGTTGCAAATGAGAAATAAATTATTTTATATAAAAGAACGGGAAGAAGTCTAATTACTTCTATCATATAATAAATTAGAAACCAGAAAATAATTAAAAATGGTAATATAATTTTTTTGTTTAATTAAAGTGTCAAGCATGTTATGCTTTGCGTGTGTCAATTGTTTATTGTTAAAAACCTCAAGATCAAAATGTGATTGTTTCATTGGAGTGGCTCTAGCTATGTGCACTGAAGACCTATAAACAGCTAGTTTGTGAGTTTTATGGTGACATGATTCATTAGGAATAGTGATGTCTGTATGCGTAGGTTCTTGCGTATAGAATATTCAAATGCTCTTAGGAAGATCTAGTTAATTCATGAATATGTTAGCTAACAGAGCATTAGGAGTATTATCCGTGGGTAATGGATATACTGTCGTTTTGCAAATCAGTTTTGTTATTAAAAGTGAAATAATTTTGACTGATTCAAAGGTCGAGTAATCGAATTAATTCTAATCTTTTTACTAACTGTATATTACTATTAACTAAGAAATTATCTAATATAAGAATACACTGTTGAGATGATATTTGACTAGTATGATGTTAGTATGAAGTTAGTATGAAGTATGATGTTAACAATGTCGTTAAGTTTCTTGTACAAAATGTGATTAGCTGTATTGATATAGGATATAACCAGTCGTACAGGCATGTTTTGTTTTAAGTGCTTTATTTAGTCTGTATATTTTAGG
The DNA here is from genome assembly GCA_929113105.1 of Agrypnus murinus. Classification (NCBI taxonomy): domain Eukaryota; kingdom Metazoa; phylum Arthropoda; class Insecta; order Coleoptera; family Elateridae; genus Agrypnus; species Agrypnus murinus. The sequence continues at coordinate 135,095,561 of OV816023.1, read as the reverse complement.
TGATTGTAGGTTTTTACGTATGAGTTGTTGCTTTTCTCTAGCACATATTGCAGTTTTCTAAGCTTGTTTTTATTTGTTCTTGAAATTTTGTAGTAAGATTTTTCTTTAAAGTATCTAGATTCTCTTTATCAATAAACCCATTAACTTTTTGTGAGTAAACAACTTTGGAAAGGATTACCGAAGTGATACCCTTATCTGCTTTAACAGAAATTAGATTGTTTTCTTTGATTTTGTGTCTAATAGATTGAAGCAGTGATTGGTTAGATGTTCTATTGTGTCCTTTGTCCTTTTTCAAAGACATTTCTTTAATAAATTTAAGATTTAAAATGTTATTAATCATAATAAAATAATTATCATAACTATTGTCATTTTTACTAAGCATAGCTTCGCAATCAACAGCGAAAATTTCTTTAATTTGTTGAATGAATTTTGGAAAAGGACACAAATTAAGTCTTTGTTCAATATTTGTGTTTCTCTACCACTGAATTGTGAGTAGAAGTTTATTTTGTTCTGGGTATAAGCATTATTTTGTAGTGAGTGTTTTATTGTACAAGTTTTTTCTTTTTGTTGTATTCCTTGAATTTAATATGGATTCTCGAATACCAGAATCTAAAATTCAAGTTGAATATTTTGGAATTTATGTGTAAATTCTATGTGGAGTACCTTTATATAAATGTGCAAATTGCCTCTATTTCTGAACTATTTCTTGGATCGTTCTTTGAGTCATTTTCTCTTACCATTTCTGGTTACTACGTTCTCAAACTCTTCTAAAATGCTTAATTTGTGTTTGCTGTTGGAAAACTGTAAGAATTTGATATTACTTTTAGGGTTTTATTGTGTGGTTCTGTTCCAAAAGGTGTTTCGTGTAATTCAACAAAAGAAAGGCGGTAGAAAACGGCAATATCTGCTTTGAAGAATTAGGAAAGCAACGAATCATAGATAGATATCCACAACCAACTAAATTGTACAAAATACATAAACAGAATATGCCTATATGTCCAGTTGTATACCAGTACCCAACAACACTATTAACATCATAGGTTACAAATCGAAATGCTATGTCAACGATTCATTAGAATTAAAGTAGAAACACTACATAACATACATTTGCCACCACATTCCAAATTGTTAGCTTTGACGTATCTAGTATGTTTCCCAAAATACTACCTGTGTGTCAATCAGTTAATATCTCAGTTAATAGTATATAACGCTTATTATTGCTGCTTATTATTACTTATTGTTACTGGTTCTAAGAGATTTTTTCAAATAACGTAAATTTCAAAATAACTGCCAACAAAACACAACACAACTGTTGAGTATCTCAATTCTCGATTGCTTAATTTTTGTTGTCTCGAGTCCCGTGAAAAATAATCCGAGACACGGGACTTTTGTATACAAGATATCCAATTAAAAATCTTACATTAGAATTAAGGTTCTATTTGTTTAAATTTTTTGAGTAAATTATTTGTTAAAAAAGACAGTTCTGAGCAAGAGTGTTCTCTTACACAAGTCGTTCTCTTAACCAGTTTTTTTTTAAGAAACTAGTAAACAGCTATTTTAAGTACATACAAATTATTACAACCTGTCTATAAACAGTCAGTAAATTGAAAAGGTATTAGTTTTAGTAAAAAACTATCGTTAGATACAATGCCTGATCTGACCTTCTTTAAGTAAACTTGTACTTTCTATTCAGTTGTCTTCAGAAAGAGTTTTCACCCGGAATTATCTTATTTATAAACAGGTAATAATATTTTTAAATAGTAGTACCTAAAGACCCAAACAGAATGATTTTCTTTAAAATTCATATATGGTCTTGATCACGTTAACGAGCAGTGGTTATCAAGGGGCAAAGAGTTCCAAGAAAGTTGTAATAGTTTTTTAAAGGCAATAGTGTGCTTTTGTAATTGCTGATAGCGTGTTTACACTGCATTTATAAATTTGCATTTCATTATACTTATGATGAATTTAAAACTGTTTATTTGGGAACTTATTTTTGATATAATACTTGCCTACCTGAAACAACCTTCAGGAACAATGTTTAGTAAAAGCTAGGAATGACTTGAAGCTTGCCGACAAACAGTATAACACTATATAGGAAGGGTTTTGCCATAAAAGAGAGAAAAAAAAGAAAGAATTTTTTGATAGGACAATTTTATGTACTTATGTATTTAATGGTAATTTATGTAATAACATATTGCTAGATAAATAATAAAATTAACCAAACCATCCGTACAAATATAATTGGACATAAAAGTGATTAAGTGGTTCAAATATGTGTACAAAAGACTACCCTTTGACAACCCAGTTGGTAAGTCATTAAAATTGTAATAATAATAAAAATAATTGTCTAATTTTAAATAATATTGCAATAGTAATTAGTAATAATGTATTGTTAAACCTAAATATTGGCACACGAAGGCGTTACGAATTTATTTCGTTATCCTTCCGCGACCTTTAAAATAAAACAAGCTTTATTAAATTATACTAAGGAACGTGTGGACTAAAATTACGTAACAATTGTAATTAATTGATAGTTTTGAGAAAATAGAAAGAATTCCATTAAGATGTGGTGTTTCGCTAAACAATCTGATTTTCTGAACGAAATGCAGTTCAAAAACGCATCTCCATAAGAAAATGACACGTAGATTAAAGGGGTATCAGGGGTTTCAGAGTGTATCAAAATAAATGAGCAATAACATAGAGAGTTAAAGAGCGCCAGAGATAGAATCTAAAACTGAAGAAAAAAACTCTAGCTTGAAAATTTTTTTTAATTTGTAAGAAATTGCTTGCGATAGTTGTTGCTCAAACGGTCCTGTTATACTTTGCATTAATTTAAGTTCACTTGCCTAAGAATTGTTTGTGATATGCTTTTCTAAGCAAGCAGGAGGAGGAAGTTTAGTTCTGAAACGTGACGAAGCCAGTTATGTAAGTAAACATACGGTCTGGAGCGTATAGAAATGCATCGATTATAAATAGCGCTATTAAGAATATAAATACATAATTAAGAAATCACAAAGCTAACGAGAGCTACCTTTAACTAGGAATTGCGTAAACCTGTCCAATAGAACTCTGAAAGGAAGCGTAACAAAAATAACCCTTGTATTTAAATAGGAATAAAGTATTTTAAATATATGGTTTTAAAAATCTCAAAGCTTATAAAAAAGAATTAGCAAATCGGTATTGTAGAACTCGTAAAGCAGAACTATGGAGGCATACACGAGTTTATCTATATATCAGAACTATTCAAATATTAAACCCTCAATGATGGGTGATGGAAGGCTAGACTGCAGAGGCTATAGCCGCCGACGCGATTTCTAGAATTTGGAACTAATTTATTGTAGTATTTTTAAATACTGCACGCGTATAGATTAAGAAATGATGAGAATAAAATCTAAAATCGATCTAGTTAAAAAAATTCTCAAACACGTCTATTAGTACATATTTCAAAAACCTGACATAAAAACGATAAAAACTCAAACTTTGATGCTTTAATACAGATATAACTACATATATTTTCTATTTTGAATTGATTTCTGTCTACTATTTTAAAATTTTCATATTTTTTGAATATTATAAAATATAACCACTAAATGACTAACTAAATGACACTAAATATAAAGATGAGAAATAAAGACGAAGAGATAATAACCGCAGTACATATCGACGGCTTCGATTCTTGACGCTAATAGTAATGGAAGTGATCTGTCTATAAACGTAGTCCCAAAAGTTGGCACGCTGGGATTTAAGATGGCGCCCCTAGTGGATATCCGATCTCGTGCATGTCGAATTAATCATTTTAAATTTATTTAATTTAAAAATATAAAAACGAAGTAGTGTTGACTAATCTACACAGCGAAAGCCTTAATATAAAAAAGAATCACGTAATTCGGCCCAGTGGAATTCTCGCCAATACATAACGCCAACCTAAATAGGCAGCAGAATTTTTAATGTTACAGTATTCACGGAAGAATTCCACATATATTCATTATTCCATAATTTTATCAATGGGCTCATAGTGTGCTCTCGATGAAAATCGCTTGTAAATCGGTCCCAAATAGACGAGTAAAAAGCAAAATGAAATGGTAGAAAGGAGCTCCAAAATAAAAACTTAAACCTAAAGTGGTAGTTACTTTGCCGACCGTGTACGCTACACCGACCGCAAGCAGTGGACACTTTGCCGACCGTGGAAAATGCGCCGGCAGCAAGCGGTGGACACTTTTCCGTCCGTGTGCACTACGCTGACCGCAACCGGTGGCCACTTTGCATACCGTGGACACTAACCTAACTTGAAGTCATATTGTAGAAAACATCACAGAGATAATATCTGTGAAAACCATATCAAAATCGAGCAGATGGACACTTTTCAGACCGTGTACGCAACTCCGACTGCAAACGGAGGTCACTTTGCCGACCGTGGACGATGCACCGGCCGCAAACGGTGGATACTTTTCCGACCGTGAACAATACGCCGACTGCAAGCGGTGGACACTTTTCCGACCGTGGATACTAACCTAACCTAAATTAAAGTTGTATTGTAGAAAACATCACAGAGATCATATTTGTGAAAACCATATCAAAATCGATTGATTGCTAAAACTAGCTTCGGAACGTTAACATCCCCGTAAGAATTGTAACTGTGAACGGCGCTTAAGGACAGGCGTAGTGTCTATGATCGACAAAGTGTCCATCGATTGCGGTCTGCGGAGTGTCCACAGTAGGGAATCTGTTCACTACTTGCGGTCGGCGAAGTGTCTACGGTCGGCAAAGTGTCCACCGGTTGCAGTCGGCGTAGTGTCTACAGCCATCAAAGTGACCAATAGAAAAATTTATTTAAAGGGTCGCCGTAGTGCCGATGGTCGGAAAATGTTCAAAACCGCCAGTCGAAGTTGTATCCGGTGTCCAGCCCACCCCTTTGATAATGATAGATAATATAGAAACTCGATAATTTTGAAAATAAAAAAATTTTGCGGAACTTTAAAATAAATATTTTATCTTCATTTCGTTTCATTAATAATACGTAGCTAAAGGACAGTTATAAATAAATAAATAGAAATCTATTGCATATTAAAAAACCCCTTAAGGGTTCTTTCGAATGCTCGCGAAGCGATTCTTTCTACATCTACACGAGTTTACTTCTAATATAAATTCAAGGGATAGTTATTATAAAAACCAAAGTTTTTCCGAATTATTGGTTTTTTTATTGAATCGCGCTACATCGAGTTTTGCTAGTTATTGTAAATAATATCAAAATAATTTAAAATCGATGCTCAGCATAACAGATTTTCAAAAATTTGAATTAGCAGTTTTTCTTGCAATTTACTCTGTAGCGGCAATGTAAATATACTTACTAAGCACTGTGCAAAATCTGAGGATAATCCTTTAATTCAATTTTTTTTAATGAATGGCTGAATCTCAGACTAGAAAACCACAGTTCAAATCTTATGCAGTTAGTATAATTTTTTAATAAAATATTTAATATATTTCATAAATAAACCTTTTTTAATAATTATAATATTTATAAAATAAAATAACTTACAATTACGTAGTAATATAGTAATGTTCAATGAATTAATTTTATTTTTAATTAACATAAATATTATACATATAATATATAGTTTAAACAATGACTATAAAATTAAGGGATAATTGTATGTAATTATTCTTTTTTGTTTATTTATAAAATAAACAATTCCTTAAAAATACAAACAAAAACGGATATATGAATATATATCCTTATGTATTTTCGTCTAGAAAACCACGGTTCAAATACCATGCAGTTCTTTTAATTCTTTTAATAAAATATTTAAAGCGATAGGACACGCTTATCCCATATTTAATGATTATTACAAGGCGCGTACTGCGTCGCGACTACTTCTACGTCTATACTAACGTCCATATGCGAAACATCAGAAGGAAAGAGACTGAATCATTTGTATTTTTATAAATCTGTAAATGTAGCAAAAAGAAAATGTTTATTAGAAAAAAACAAAATCAATTGCATAGTTAAAAAGTTATAGAATGGAGGAAACATGTTAAACTGAACAAACTTGTAATACTTGTGTAAATAAATAGCATTAAAAACAAAACTTCGTTAGTATATGTCTTAAAACAATTAATTTCTACACTGACTACATTTAATTGAACCGCATCAAGCACTTCCCTCTAATCTATAAACATTATGCAAATTTTGTTTAATTAAATAACAATAACGAGATTAAAGTAAAAAGCTGCATTTCCCATCTCAGTTCCCCTCGGTTATTAGGCTAATGCACTATCTTTGTCGTATAGTGTCGAATTCTAAATGTACATTTGACTTGTGCTAAAGAATTAAAATCGCCCATATAAGATACACATACTGACGTCGCTCATTTCTCGTAATAAAATAGTTGGGCAACTGATTTGTTTTTCGTATGTATTTCGTGGCCCGCGTGCGGGCTTCGGATCAGTTCAGACGCTATCGGCTGCCGGTTGCAGGCGAGTGCCCTTCTCTGTTTGATTAGGCAATACACGGTAGGATAAACAAAGAGAAATTAATTCTGTATTAAAGAAGTTTTTTGAGAAATAGAATAAGAATTACGTTAAGATCAATTCGTTTGAAGCGTAGTCGCGTCCTATGATCTTAATACATTTCATAAACAATTTTTTTAAAATTATAATATTTATGAAAAAGAATAATTACATAAAATCATCCCTTAAGTTTATAGTCATTGTTTAACCTACAGAATATATGTGGGTCATTCTTTCTGAACTCAACCACCGGCTAGGTCGAAAAATTGGCGCAATTTAGAAAGGCCAGCGGAGGCCAATTTTAAAGCGTGAAACCTCTACTTTCGAATGTCACTTTTCTCCTATATGAAAAAATTTATGTTTGACCCCTAAAATAAACACGGTAAACACGTATCCAGTTCCAAAGAAAATTCTAAAAGTTGAAAAAATTAGAAAAAGAAATATTTTTTAAAATTTTATCGGCATTGCATTCTTCGTCAAAGAATACATAAATTTTGTTCACAGCGTTTTTTCCTAGAGTGCTTCAATTTAGAGCAAAATTGAGAACAACAATTTGCCATTTTGGCAAATTTTTTCATATAGGAGACATGTGGCATTCGAAAATAGAGGTTTCTAGCTTTAAAATGAGTCCCCGCTAGCCTTTCTAAGTTGCGCCAATTCTTTGACCTAGCCGGTGGTTGAGTTCAGAAAGAATGACACGTGTATAATATTTATGTTAATTAAAAATAAAACTAATTGATTATACATTATCATATTAGTATTTAATTGTGTTATTCTGTTTTATAGATATTATAATTATTTAGAAAAAGGTTTATTTATGAAATATATTAAATATTTTATTAAAAAAGATTATACGAACTGCATGGGATTTGAACCGTGGTTCCTAGTCTGAGATCCAACCATTCATCCACGAAGCCATGCTCTGTTGACGTTGTCTGCTTATTTACTGACTATCATTTATCATCCTTTTTTGTTTTTTTCTTTTTTATTAATTTATTATTATTACTTTTTGACGATTTTTTGCAATTAGTAATTACTGTAGATTCACTTCTTAATTGGTTAATATTGATTAATGATCAATTAATATTAATTCAATCAATAATCTCAATGTTTCTCTAAATATATCCCTCTCCAAAAATAATGTGTGGTCGGGGACTAGTTCGACAGGGTTCCCTTTTGTTGTCTCCTTACCGCTGCCCCCCAGCAAATGGTTCGGGACTGTTTAAATATAGGATAAAACGTCGAGAGTAATACTTTTCTTGAAAATTCCGTTCTTAAACCACTCAGAGACTTTCAATTCTCGTTTTGTTTTTTCCTGAAAAACGTTTAACGGGTGAAAAGTGCAGCAACAACAAGGCAAGGTTAACCTGCCATTTGCAGATGCAGATTTAGTGCGGCTACCCGTGTCCGGTCCAGAGATTCGGCTACAAGGCAGCACTCGTTGCCAATAATAATAAGCGCACAATAGAAGTACTTGTCGCTCTTGAACTACAAGCACAGGCGACGATTTGCATGTTGAAACGCAAACTGCTTTCAGCGTTTCAGGTATACTATATACGAGTGTGTATGTGTGTGTGTGAACGATACCACGAGAAACGTGCTCACGGTGCTCACACAGGTAAAGCACATATCCGCGTCCGTCCGCATCGCTCGGTCCCGCCAGCAATTACAAGTGAACTCGTAAGCATTGTCGCGGGCGGGCGCGTCGAGCGCACCCTCGGGTTTTAGTGGAATTGCTTTTTACTTCGTTCCAAGTTATTGTATGACAACATCTGAGATCCACACGTGCTACTCTCGCTTTAATTACTATTACCTACCACTTTTATGTTGCTAATCCATTTCGAGCAGTTCGCAGCGGTTGCTGCTATCTTTTCACTAAATGGCACTAAAATACAACCGACCAGCGACGAATCGTTTGTCAAGGAGGTATATTTTCCCGATTATGGGAACGATTTTAATATCGGATTAGATTTTCTCGTTCGCCCAAATTGGAAACTTACTATAGAATTTAATAAATTTTATTTTGAGCTTATTGCGGGGTGCACAAGGGACGACTTGCTTTGTCTTTCCGCTGCTATAGACACACGAGAGCGTATCGCAAAAGAAAAATTAAATAGAATTCGTAGCATGCCTCAAATCCACACTCATAATAACAAAGGTTAAACTTATAGGTATAACCCGCGGTAGGGTAAATATTATGTCAAACTTAATAAATACGCCGCGCGACGTTACTTACATTATTTGACAGACGCAGTCGACTCTTTTATGGTTTGAAATTTAGGTGTAAACTATTTAGATAGGCTGTAAAAAAACGTGCTCGAAGCCGAGTGCTGTTTAGTTATTAGAAAAAAGTCTCGGAAAAACCTGATGTAACCGAATAAGTAACGCGTGTATGTCGAAGAAGACATCGAGTTTTTGTGAAAATGCGATGAAGAAGCGGACGGCAGAGATATGACACCGCGGGACGTTGGGATCGACGAAGGCCAATAACTTGAGCCGTCAGCGCGTGGCCATCGCAGCTGGTAATCCACTTGGGCCAGACACTTCCAGAATACCTAGTTTTTATATAACGTCGGTTGTAATTCAGTAGCCGGGTTGATAACTATATGACGCTGTCGTCTCGGCAGTTTTCCTCTGCAGATTTTTCTTGATATGTAAGGGATACCTCTTTGAAAGTGCACGGCGCCGCTTATAATCGACTATATCCTCAAGTAGGTGTTTTTCTATAGCAGCGAGATTTGCTGAGTCCCAAGCGGCGAAAGAACTTGGAGATCTGCGTTGAGCAATAACAGTCGATCCTATATGTTTCCCTGGGGTTCGGCTGGCCAGTCAAACGTCCAGTATAAAGCAATGGATATAAAGGGACAGGCGAAAAATGTATCGGTCAGAGAAATTGTCACAGATAAGAAAGCAGTCGCGTATGTACTAAAATCAGACTCTCGGTCCGTACAGTTAATATTTATCTAATGCTTATGCATTAAACGGATACGTCTCCGTTGTCGTTCAGCGTTTTACGTTTGTCCGCTTTCAATAATACTCACGCCGAACGGAACGCTTCGGGAACATTTGTCAAGCAAGTTCGATGAAACGGCCGGTCAAGTGCGGGTTGTCCGAGTCGATACGTCATCATGGCAATCACACCCCGAGCGCCAATCATTCCCACGGCTCGAAATTGAAAAAGCGCGAGTCACGTCGGCAATAAAGCGAAGCGCGGGGCCATGCGTCGCGTGCGTTTATCACGATGCAACCCTGTGTCGAATCATATCCGAACGTCTAAAAAGCATCGCTTGTCGAGACTATATGCGCAACTATGCATAAACTTTGAAATACGGCTAAAACAAATATTGTTCGGCATAACACGGCGCTTAACAACAGATGCGGGCCGCCGAAGAAGACGGGTTGAAAGTGACAGGAGGCAAGCTTAACGTCAAACCAAACAAAATTAAACAAAACTTTTCCTCTTAGGCAACGTGCTGGTAAGACGCTAGCTCGAGACATGCCGGTCGGGGAAAACTTTTCGTGACTAAGTTTTTCTTCTGCTTGCCCGAGTCTAGAGCCCGCTTTCCCCAAAACAGCGACAAATTATAATATCGATGCTGCTCTACCTTCAGTGCAGTGTAGTGCTTTATTACCGGAACGAATCTTCTCGCCTAGTGGGACGGGTGAAAGAACCTTTTCGCGGATGTAGGTATGTAAGTAGATACAAGCTGCGTAACAATCGAGGCAGCCATGCGTGAATCGTGCACGTGCGTGCTCCCATCTTCTGTTACTATAAGCATCTTTGATATCTCCGCCACTGCCGGTTATACATCTATGAAGCCGATGTCGCCGCTGCCGTCGTGGTCGCCGCTGTCATCATTTGTGCAAATGACATGAAGCGGTGTACCGCAGCTGCTTACGGTGTCATCGGCAGTGCTCGACCATCCGCAACCCCCGCCTATCACGTCGTAATGCAACTGGCAATCAAAGGACTTCGGCTGTTCTGCCGCGCGAACGACCCACTGTGCTTTATTCAAAACTAACTTAAAACAAAACTTTAAGAAGACAGCGGGACAAAACAATCATGATTTATGTTTAAGTATAAGTCCTTTTATAAACTGGCAGGTAGATGCCCGTGCAACCCTATATTTCATTTACAAAACGAAAACCAAAGACTGCCCTGCGAGACCAAATCAACTCGCCAGCCTTGTCGGTCTAATTAACAGGCGACCTCTCCGGAACAGGTGACCATTTCATTTACAAGCTGACCGATAGGGTGCCTACAAATATACTTGTTATATCGATTTATGGCACGATTGAATGGTTACTTTTTTATGTTGCGGAAAATCGGGAAATTGTAAAACACATATATGTAAATTGTATCTCCACCAGCCAAGCGGTCAGCTAGTTACTTGTTAACATGTCGTGGTGGCTGGTGCGAGGGAAAGGCGAGCGGTAATCGTGTTAGCTAAATGGAGATCCACACCGGACTCGCGGCAGCCCACTTTACTCTTGCGACAACATGCCTAGCGCCATTTTTCTATTACCGAAAGTGTAAGTAAACATTCGGTAGTGTGCATCGTGTTAGTAATGCAAACAGTCAAACTCTTCTGGCTTATTTTATGTTTGTCCCTACGACGACAAACTGTACCGTATTGTTACAATACGTATCTCCTCAATTTTCGTTAGCGCTTGTTCGGTATCCTGAAATTATCTTAAAACAAAAAGCTCTAATACACTTTACACAGAATTATAATCGAAACACCCACACAATCTACTGCTCATATGTATTTGCTCACCCTCTATTCTTCGACTTGAAAAGACATTTCAATATATATAGATAACCTAATTGTATTGCCTAACTAACAAAAGCATCAACTCAAAGAAATGTTGGTAGACAAATACTTGTGAGCGATACTGTAACTATAACTATGTGCACTAATTATGAAACAATGTTATCCTAATTAATCAAGTTCTAATTTTTCAGTGGCAGTATCCGGTTTCGAACCGGACTTCCTATATCCTTTGGAGAATGTAACTGTCGCCCAAGGGCGGGACGCTACCTTCACTTGCGTTGTGAACAATCTGGGGGGATACAGGGTGAGTGGGGAGCCCACCACGGCCCGGGTGTGTATTTATCTTATTCTTCTCAATATGCACTTATGAGGGAGGTATGCAGTAGGCTGACCGCAATTTTAATTTAAATGACCGGTCAGGCTGCTCTGCTCTCACCTCTGCACCGAGCACCACGTTCTGCACCAGCACCAACAAAAAATTTGCACCGAGCATCGGCACAAGGCACCGAGATCCTCTCTCCTTGTTGTGTTTGGATGTATATAGAAACATTAGGGGTGGGATATGAGCTTGGAATTTACCTTTCTCGCTTGCGTTTAACAGCCACGTCAAAATTAGGACGAGAAGATAAAATATTCATGTCAAATAAATGTATTTTACATCAGCTGTAAAATATCATTATTGTCTCGTTTCATCGCATTTAAATATAGCTAGCCGTTTCCTTTAGTGTTTATCGATTATTTTTGTTAGTCACATTATATAGAACAACGAAAATGGTATGCAGTATCAACTCTGCGTTAATTTTGCAATTGTGGAATTTTGCTTTACTCGAGAGCAAAATTAAAATCACGACTTAAAAATAAGCAATCCTTTCCTCTTTCCTTCTCTCTTTACTCTCGTCTCTTTCTATCTTTTTATTAGGTAGAAAAGGGTAGAGTAAATAAATGCACGTGATGGATATAAACACCAATCAAAAAGAGGAATGATCGAAAGAATATTTGCTTTGCATAAGGTAAATCCTTCAAAGCAGAGGTTAGGCAGACTGTATATATACCACATCCCTAGGATGAACGTAGGGGACCAGAATTCGATTGCCAAGCATGCGATGAACCGTGTTCTCTGATTGTGACTGCACGTTAGGATTTGCGGAAACTACTAGAGAATCAACAGAAGTTAGGCATCTGAGACCGCGGGTTATGTAAATAATACTGTCATTTTTGAGATCCACGTTTAAACGTACGATTACAGCCTAGTCAGAACAATACCACGAATTACAGCAAATCAACGGCAACACTCAAACCCAAGTGTCCTGCAGGAGGCCAACCCTTCCACTCTGTCGTTAATACAGACATTTTGTAGGGAGTATTATGAGACCTATTGTTTAACCGTCGCGCTGTCGAGGTCGTGTAATCCTGCTGCTTCAACAGCTAATGAAATATGCAATTGTGCTCATCCCCACAATAGATGATTCACAGAATTGGACGAGGTCGGGTCTTCGAGGACGCTGCTCACTCAGATGTACCTAATTTCAATTCACTTTTACCGAAAACGAACCATCGGATGTGATGCTATCGCAGTATATCGGGCCTGCATGTGACGTGCAGGGAGGTTGCGAGTCGCGAGCGACCGCGAGGCCTCCACTTTCATATGCAAACAAGGATTGTCGTTACTCAGCTTCGACGACAACCCTATCGACTTTTTAGTAAACGCTTACGTGTATCATCTACTAAAATGACAAGTGTATGCTAAACACTATTACAGTTATTTTAGTTACTATTTCGATTAAGCAGTATAATGCTTGACGAGTGTGTGTCATCTGAAAACCTAGGTTTTGACATAATTTCTATGCCTTCTTCAAATACAATAATGATTTTTAACGTTTTAACTCTAATTTCATGCGCAATACAAATTTTTAAATAACCCTTATTGGTATCTATTCTTAAAGTAGGTTATATAAAAGTACCCTAGTGCTACAAGTACCGTCCTACTCGCTACATTTTCTATTGATGAACTTGCATTTAATTTCTGTTTAATAAGAAACATGCACTTGAAAGGCTATTACGGATCTAGGGTTTTATCATTGGTATTATATTCGCTAAGTTAAAAAAGTTACAAAATCTAAAAGGACGTATAGAGTGTTTAAAGAGAGATAGGACGTATCTAGGTATATAAAATGCTTTATTCGAAAGGAAAGCACCAAACGTTACTGATGAAAACGACACGGAGACAGCAACAGAATTTTATCCTGAGAGTTTAAAGATTTACCGCAATGAGATTACATTTATATTGGATAAAATTTATTTAAATTTTAAAGAATTAAAATCTTTGATTATTCCTGAGACATTTTCTGTTTTCAGCACATAGTTACAGGAAACATTTATTTTCTAAAGATTATATTACTAAAACGTTCAATTGTACTTTTAAGATGTCTCACAGAACATATAGTCACGCAATCGCAAATGCAGTTCAAAAAATATTGCCATTTTGCAATAGATACTATTTCTTAATCGTTGCATAGCTATCGTCACGTTAGCCTTAGTCATAGCGTGTGAAGAATGCGTTTCCAAAATCACAGTTTGAACTCCAGAAATCGTATAACATAAAAAAGAAGTTTGTAATCTTAAAGGGTGCTATTTCATATCAGTCAGTTTTTAGCTTTGTTTACGACTTGTCAATGATGGTGATAATATGAACATACAGTACCGAAGAAATCCTAATAGATATTATTAAAATGAAAAATACAACATACAATCATTGTGATGAAAAAATATCACGCTTCGCATATCCCAAGGTATTTATTGGTAAAACAACTTTATTGGCAAATTTGCATGCCATGGTTGGCAGTAGAAACAATACTTATACTGATATTATTTTGATTTTGTGTGTCAAAGTGGCAGTGACATTTGACAAGTAAAGAGATTTAATTTTGTCGAAATGGGTAAAGCCAAAGAATTAAGTATCGATAAACGTAAAAGAGTGCTTGTCTATCATGAAGTCCAATATCCAAGTCTCAAGTCCAGATAGCCAAAAAAAATTTAAAATTTCGCGATATTGCGTACAACGTACAGTGCTGCGTTATCAAGTCCAAAAAACGATTTGATAGACCCAAAAAGGCAAGATATTGAAATAAAAGCATTTCATTATCAAACTGACTACCAATGACAAGAAAAATTCCAACAAAATGTAATGATTGCAATGAAGCAGCATGGTTGCCTTAAATAGAAGAACTGCTGCACTGAATCCGCTGTTCGTCCAATTAATAAAGAAAAGAGACCTGCAGTGGACAGTTTTACATAAAGATTGGATATCAAAGGAGTGGAGAAAAGTCATGTGGAACGACGAATCCCAACTTGAGATTTTTGGGAGTAAACTTAGTCTTTGTGCGTCGTTCAATTGGCACGAGATTTAATGAAGAATACCTGGTACCAATATTAAAGCATGGAGAAAAATCAGTTATGGTCTGGGGGTGTTTTTGAGACAGTACGTTAGGCATGTTGCATAGATTGGAGGGAAAAATAGATCAACTGTACAAAAGCACATACGGAAAATACTTTGCCCTCTCGCAAAACGCTAAAAAATCTCACATGCAGAATATGCTGACATTATGTGACAAGCTGTTGATAAAAGGCAGCTAACAATGTAAAAACTTTCAACTCTTCAAACTTCAACTCCCAACACTTACACACTGTTTTCTACATATTATATAGTGAAATATCTTCTTTTAGAACTATAGATTTTCTTCCCTTCTTTAAGATGATCATAAAGGAGCTACATCTACACTTACATTGAATTGACACATTAAAAAGTAGATTTTCCAACCTACTTTAAAGGGTAAGTTTACCAATTTTTGACAGCACATTCTTCAACCAAGTCGGCTTTAAAATTTTTTAAATAATGTATTCAAACAATGAATATGCTGATACGCATTTAATGTTATGTGAATATCTCGTAATGAAACGGCAACTGCTAGACTATATCAAGAATGTTGACCATTAAGAAGACAACCTAGTCCAAATGTTATCCAGTGCAGAGTATTGACTGAAAAACAGCAGAATTAGAAGAAGCTGTGCTAGATTTAGTGGAAGAAAACCAAGGGGGACTATTAGAAGTATTCCAAGAGAATTAAATGTAGATCGCACATTAATATGGTGCATACTAATGGTGAAGACTATCATCATTTTCTTTTACTGAAGTTCATTCTCTTTTATCTGAATATTACAATCGGCGAATTAATTTATTACAATTGGATTCTGGAACAAGTACGAGCTGATTCTGACTTTCCGGGTAGAATATTTTGGCCGATGAATGTAATTTTTGTAAAGCTCATTCGTTTACTCAACATAATGAATATTATAAAGCTAGGAAAATCCGCACCAAACTACGAGGCATACCATCAGCATTGTTTTAGTGTGAATGTGTGGGCTGAAATATTTTCTACCGGCACGGTTTCGTAGTGAAAATTTTCTAAATTCTTAACTCACGATTCTTGACGCACGAACACATAGTCTCAATTAGATGGTTCACTGGCACATCATGGCGAATGGCTCGATAATAACTTTCCAAATTGATGGATTGGTGGAAGGGCCTAGTTGTCTGGTCTGCCAAGTCACCTAATTTGACTGTAATGGATTTTTTTTGTTTGGGGTCATGTAAAAAATTTGGTGTACCAAACTCCTGTTCTAAATAGGGACGAGTTATTTCAGCGGATTCAAGAAGCTTTTTAATCAACGTTGCCAGATCCATTGATTTTTACATCACCGTATCTTCAAAAACATTACGCAAAAAAATATTTTTTATCATTTGTATTATCCTCAGGAAGGACTCTTTAATATAATAAAAAGGAGTAATCCGTCATTTTTGCAACTCCCTGTTCTTGAAGCAACTCTATTGCTTTTATTTCCTGCAAGTACTGTTCTTATACATGCAGTATTGTATTGCTTTTACTTTCAGACAGTTGTGCATATCAAGTTTTATTACTTTTGCATTTATTATATTGTGCTCATCGTTTCGAACTAACTTAATCAAGAATTTTTTTCTAGAAAATTTGGTATATATTCTGATTGAAAGTTTATGCATAATAATTGTAGCGGCCTCTGTAAAATGCTTATAAGGACTATGCCATACCGATATTTTAAATCCATGTATTTCAAAACATCATTTCCAGACAACTGTCCTTGTTGCACCCAACTTCTCCATTCTAGTTTTATAATTCAATTTAAACATTCAATTTTAGTGGATAACTGTAAAACAATTTTGTTGAAACAAAATTAATAGTTTAGTAACCAGATCATCAGGGTGATATTTAAACTTAGACACCCTGTTATGTTCACCAGAGAGAATAGAGAAATACGTTAATGTATCTCTACCGTATAGATTAATGAGTACCCGCACTCGCATTTTCACTAATCACTTAATAAGTAATTAAGCTTATTATTCTGTATAGTAGAATTCAAACTAGACACAATATTTTGAATAAGCTCTACAAAGCAATGGGTGTTAATACCACAGAATGAACATTTCCCGCAAATAATTTCCTCGTTCTAGGAACTTAATATGAATGAAAGTAAAACAATTCATTATACAATTTAAACTAGGATACATTCTAATTTGTTGTTTAATTTCATTTTTATAGCGAAACAATACAATACAATAAATCTATATATTTAATTAACTGAACGTATTAATGCGCTACGACGTCTTTGTTTTAATCAACAAGCTAGCATCTACAGTTTAGCGAGCTATTAGTATAACAATAATCCCTTAGCATATACCCCTCTTGTGATGCCGTAGTATGTAACCAAAATGAGTTTGCTTAATCAATAAATCTCTTGATTTTATAATGTTTACCGGTATTATATTGATAATACGCAGTTGCTTTTGCAACATCTTAAATAAAACCTATTGATTATGTACATAGATAATATTATAGATGTTCAGGAATCCTTCCTCCTGGACAAAGAATCCATACACAAGCAATATTTTCTTTTTAGATGATGCAAAAGGATTTGTTCAAAAGCATGTTAAGAATGGAAAGTTACCTAACGAAATATCAAGTTAAGCGCTATGTATTAGATATAAATTGCAGTAGTAGCACTTCTCTCGGAAAAAAAATCCATAGATATCATAAGGTAAAATGGCTTCAAATCGTCTCAGAAGTAATGAATACACAAACGAACACTTACGACAAAATGATAGAATTTCAAAATAGATCTCTGCCAGATTGGTCCATAAGTAACTGAAATATAAAAGAAATGTCACATGAAAATGGCGGAATTACTATTTCACATAACTTTTCTTTGTTATCCGTTTGCATCGAAAGTGACGCACAAAGAATGAAGATACATGAGAAAATTATTGCTTCAACATCGTGAGTAAGTCTTGCTACGCTTTAGTTATTAACCTCTCCCAAGAAATTTTTAATAATGACTGGGGTTGGGAGTAGATTAATTTGACTCTATCGAACCAAAACTACGCCCGAACGTTAACCGAAAATCGACTCTCTTTTATGAAAATATTAAAAAATATTGAGGCACTGTTTGGACTAATTTATAATGTCCGTCTATGGGATGATAGAATTTGCGACAGAATTATTATAACTGCAGGGTATATTTTTATCGAATAGAATAATAGGGTATCGCAGAAGTATTACGGATTAATGTAGAATGTAGTAAGGACAATGATGACATGGCAGCATCAAAACTTTAATGTGAACTGTGAATTAAACGAACACAGTCATAAAGATCAAGTGCGATGAAACACAACATATGTCAATCTACTATCATTAATTGAAATTGATAATAATAATAATTGCAACTACCCATTACCTGGCGAACCAGGCTCCAGAGGTTGTGAAGCTTGTGCAGGAGGGAGGGGCGATTATTACTATAACGCAGGCCCAACGTGCGTCTGCAGCCGACATAACAGATGGTATAGCACAAATCCCACATTTGTGTTACAGCTAAGAAAAACTGCAGAAAACCATAACCAGATCTGCCGGTACCGGAAGTCGACCTCAGGCCGCTTGATGAGAGACGAGCACGCTAGTCCGTACACTACCAAGTTTATTCTGATGATTCTAAGTAGAACACTTTATCCTCTAAATTTCCTAATTAAAAAAGTTGCTTTTACATCATCACTTGACCATTTTCAGCAAGCATATAAGCATATAATGGGAAAACTAAATTTTGAATTTGTTAGATTCGGAACAGTAGAGTCCAGTATGAACAAATCAAGATCTTTAAGAACAACTAACCGCTTCTCTCCCTGAATGATTAAATGGAACCATACGCTAGCCCTGGTGGCACTTCAAGGCTTTTACAAACCGACATTTCTAGCTCATCCTTTTATCAGAGGAGAGCTGTGTCGGACTAAAGATATTCAGCTAATAACTAAATATACTGAAATAGCCTAATAATTAATCTACCAAATCCGAAAAAAATCTGTCCTGAAATAATCGAAATACTTAAAACTAACCTTCGCCATATAAACTTTAATATCTACTTCCACTTAATCCCAATTTGATTTGAATTGTTCGGCGTTTCTGCAAATCCTGAAAGTTGGGTTTATCTAGTATCGTACAAAATATTTACCCTGCTCTGTCAGAAAGGATTTAGTTAACCCACCACAAGGATTTGTTTTTCTTTGTCTAAAATTAATGTACGCAAACTGCGATTTCCAGGATGGTCCAGCTGTCATGTTCTTCTTTGAGTGCCGTTGTTCTGTTGCGGAGAGTTGGCGTTTCCCACCTATACTTGCGTTGTATGTGCCCAGTGATCGCAATGGGTTTTTTTGATTAATTTAAGAGAAATTTAACAAAGTATATCTCGGTGGTTTGCAATTGCCTTACGAGGGAGAAGCGACTTGGATATGTCGGCAGGGGTTTGAACCAGGGTCACTTGGTTGGTCTCGCACGCAACTAGCCGCAACCGCTGTCATCGTATTAAAAACATTAATTATAAACAATACCATTATTGATGAGTTGGGATTTTCCAATTAAACGATAACGGTTTTGTTTTAAGGGCTAACCAAAATAGTATCAAGACAGTAGCCAGATCACGATGAAAATGAGATATAATCAGTGTGACGAACAAGATAAACATTTTGTTACCTGTTGACATATTTGTTTCTGCACTCTGCGTTTGACTGCTACAGGAAATGCCCCAAATATTACTTTAGCACTTCGACTTCTATAAGCCTTTAAGGTGGAAGGCAAAAACTGCTTTTTTGGTTAGATTTTCCATTTAAATATCGGTAAGTATCTATCAACTTGGGTCATCAACATGGGCAGCCAGTCATTTCAGTTATTAGTATTTGAAATATTAAGATAGTATTTTCTTTGAAGTATAGAAAATATTACTGAACTGCCTAAGCGAACACATAATTGGCCAATATCAAGCAGGATTTAGGAAAGAACGATCAACTATCGACCAAATTTTCACGCTCAGACAAATATTAGAAAAGTGCTGGGAATTCAATATCGATATTGTCCAACTATATATTGATTCTAAGCAGGTGTATGATAGCATCCAACATAATGAAATTTGGAAAAGGCTGCGTCAATTTGAAATCCCTAATAAATATATAAGGTTAATAAAAGCTACATTCAGATCGGAAACGAGTTATCTCAAGAATTTCTAGTTAAATGAGAATTGAAACAAAGGGTATTTTATCACCCATGGTGTTCAATTTAGTTCTAGAAAGGGTAATAAGAGCAGCAGACGTGAACCCGGGCGGGACAATATTTTCAAGAAGAAACCAAATCATAGCTTTTGCCGACGATGTAGCGATCTTAGGTAGAAGAAAAGAAGACATTGAAGAGAAGTATAATGCATTAGAACCTACTGGGCAATGGTGTGGGCTCACAATCAATGAGAATAAGACCAAGTTCATGATCGCACAGCATGGGATGCAAAGACAAGATCAAGCAGAGGTAACTATAAGAGACAAACGCTTTGAAATGGTACATGAGTTCAAGTACCTAGGAACTATAGTCACCCACAAAAATGACATAAATAAAGAGATTAATGCCCGAATTACTGCGAGAAACCGCTGCTATTACAGTCTACAAAGCATCATGAAGTTGAGATACGTATCCAGAAAGTGCAAAATCAGACTATATAAATCCCTTATTAGGCCAGTAGTATGTTACGGGTGCGAATGTTGGACGCTTACCAAAATAAATGAGGAACGACTAAACAGATTCGAAAGAAGAATCTTAAGAACAACTTATGGGCCTGTCTTTGATAGAGAGTTAAATGCATGGCGGCAACGAATGAACCATGAAGTAAGGAACCTACATGACGACCAAGATTTAGTAGGTTGGGTAAAAAGACAAAGAATTAGATGGCTAGGACATGTGTATAGAATGCCGGAAACAAGGACAGCCAGGAAGATCTTTGATAACAATCCAGAAAACGCCGCTTAAGAGGCCGACCAGGCCGAGGCAGGTGGAAAGACAATGTAACCAGTGACTTAAAACAACTGCAAGTCGGAAATTGGCCCGTTGTTGCAAGCGACAGAAATAGATGGAAGGCTGTTGTGGAAGAAGCCAAGGTTCTTCAAGAACCATAGTGCTGTGCTGTGTGTGTGCCTAAGCGACAACATTTCTGCTGAGCGACTTGGATTTATTGGAAAATTGATTCAACTGAAAAATATAATTTGTTTTTATACGCCATATATATGTTTGGTAGGTAAACAAGGATTCACTAATTAAAATAAAATTATACTATTAAAACCAAAGTCCAAAATAAAGAAGAACTAAAATGTAAGAATTGAAGAATGGAAATGTAATAGTCAAAAGTATTTCGACTCTCCCGCAAAGAATACCAAGTACTTGCACTTGCATACCAACATCTGTATTTGTGATTTCAAAGTGTATAAAAGTCACAGTTGCATTTCAAACATATCTTTTGCGGTTTGAAATAGCTGTATGTCAAAATTGGCTTATCAGTAATTTTAAAATTATAAATAAAACAAATATTGAGGTAATGGAGTAGGTCTTACAGAATAATGATAATAATAATAATTGCTACAACCCATAACCTGGAATCCAGGCCCCAGAAGCTATAATCTTGTGCGGAAAGTGCAGAAAACCTTAACCAGATCTGCCGGCACCGGGAGTCGATCTCGGGCCGCTTGGGTGAAAGTCCAGCACGCTAGATATTACACTACCAAGGCTGTAATAAGAGATAATGTCATAAGAAATAAGAGTAAATGTCACAGAGTGTAGCCCCAAAATTCCTTCAATTTCTTCAGCCTGCTAAAGGTGAATAAAAAAGCAAAACTAATAATAGCTAAGGTAATGCTTTAGGAGCAGATAATAGAAGGAACAATAAAACATACTGAGGCACAGACACTAAATGGCGTTTTCAATTGGAATTGCTCTGCGGTTGCTCGCAATTGGGCAATACTGACTGTTTTGAAACATGATCAGTAATGTATTAAACGTGGTTCTGTTCAAGCGAAAATTATTCATATGAGCAACAACGATTAATAAAACATAAGTATGTATTGCGTATTATTATAGCAAACTTACCCATTCCTGGGAAAATGAATTTATTGTCTCCAGGAAATTACGAACTTTACATAATATTTGTTTCTTATTTAAATATTCAATAATAGCTTCAATTTCTTCATCATCGGAGAAATCTGTTGATACATTTCTAATACTAAAGCCAAACAACACCTTTCATCGTCCATCATAATAATAGCTACTTTAGTAATCCATTTTTCAGTTGAAGTAACTCAGCGAATGAATTAGAAGTTAGGTTTTTTGTTTTGATCTCAATTGATTTGTCTCACGAAGCAGATCAACGAAGAGCACTCTGGCGTGATTCTACATGGAGCATTTGACGCAATCGAACGCGCAAATCTCGATGACCGGAATGCTAGGCGAACCAAGAAAAACCGGAATTTGATCTCAGAGCAATCTAAGAGCACTCCAGAACAGTCAAGTGAAAACGCTATAAGAGAAAAGGAATGGTTGTTACACAAAATGTCTATTGAAGAATGTTAGTAGACACTTTTCTAAAATAAAGAATGTTATTATGTTACATGTATGTGAGCTATATAATAGATCAAGTCAGTGAGTTGTTGTCAAAATAAAAATTGTAAAAAAGTTTGTCATTGATTAAAACGATATTAAAGAAATTCTGCTCTTGAAACGGATTTTGCGAATTAATAGAGTGTAAAAATGTATCAGATTTCTGCATCACCCAGACTCTGTTTAATATCACATCCATTTTTAGTTTCTACAATCAGTCATTTCCTGTCTTCATGTTCACGGGCTAGGAATGGAGCTGTAACTGGTGGTTTGGCTAAGCGATTCCACATCTATATATGTAACACAGCTTACTTATGAAATCCTTAGTTTGAGCTTTTTGCGGTTTCTAAATAGATTCTGAAAAGATATTCCGCAAACGATTAGTTCAAGAACAAACAAAATTAACCAAACTGGAATAGAACGTCGCTAAGATTCCTGTGTTGTCGAAATGACCAAAGTGAACAAATTGAAAAGTAGCAAATCCGTTCTAGAAATACTCCCAACACGAAATATAAAGTATCCATGTACAAAAAGACAAAGCCATAACATTCCAACATTCGGTCGATTCTCTTGTGTTGTCCTCCTTTCTCACACGGAAACAAATAAACTTAGAGCCTTTGACCTTGGTAGTGTATTGTGTACGTGTTGGTCTTTCACCCAAGCGGCCCAGGTTCGACTCCTGGTACCGACAGATCTGATTAAGGTTTTCTGCAGTTTTTCTTTAGCTGTGACATATTCCATCTGTAAGTCGGTTGCAGCCGCATGTTGGGCCTGCATAATGATAATAATTGCCCCCTCCCTCCCGCACAAACTTTATAGCTTTTGGGGCCTTGTTTACAGGTGATGGGTTGTAGCAATTATTATTAATTATTATTGACCAATCTACGAATCTACGAAGCAATGTGTTGTAGTGCGTTGAGAATTTCTCTATTGTACAGTTTTCAGTACAGGCTATCAGTGATACAGTTATTTATTTGTTTTTCACCGTCCTTTTTGCGTTTTAAACTGTTTTTAAACAGAATACCACCCGCACATCTTTAAGTATCAAATAGGTACTTACTTGTTTTTTATAATGTTTGTAAAGCAAAAATACCTATGGAGGTACTGTAAGTAAATAAGCACTAAATCATAGTTATATGAAGTAAACTTAATTTAAAAACTAAGATAACACGAAACGTATTTAGTCACAAACTGTCATTGGACACTTGTATAAATAGAAGTTAAAATATGTAATTTGTGTTTTGTACAAAAGTTTCAAACAAGTTAATGACATCGAAATCCAGCCTGTGCACGAAATTCATAAATTTTCTACAATTTTCCATCCTTTAGGCTATGCACAATCATAAATACACCACAATAAAGTAAATTGCGGATAATCCTTATAAAGGGAATCTAAAAGAAGTAGACAGTCTAAAAATACACTTTTGTTACAACTTCCCCCTTGTTTTCAATAACTTATCCCGTGTGTCTTTCCTATCGATCTATAACTTTTGGAAGTGTTTGGTAGTCCAACGGCAATTATTACACTTTTTAGAAGAAGAAACTGCTTAATGCTTAATTAAATATAAATATTATTTTTTTTATTAACTTTTTATTATTAGAAAGAGCAAAGTTAATAAATATATTTTTCATTTAACAAAAATTGTAATAAATTGTTAAACAGATTTAGTCAAATTTTCAACAAATATTAATGAAATTCCAACTTAGGAAGTTAAATTGATGTCCATATCCTTCATTAGACACAGAATCCAAATTTAAATTATTGGAAAACTGTAAAACCATTTTATTAGTTTCAGTTCAGTAGATTTAAATTGTTCGCGTTTTCCAATCAAATGTGAACAGTTTATTTTTCTTTATCTTATACAGGTTTATTAAAAATAATAACACATTTATCTAAGATTTTAGACATTGTTTCCAAAATTACATCTTAAAAAAGTATATGAAGTATTTTCTCGTTTGTTTATTGATTCACGATATATTATTCCGGTAATAATAACATGGAGTTTGTAAATAATGACTAAACAGACAATTAAAGTAGGCATTGGAAAATCTATTCTGTCTAAAGCCAGCTCTATAATAGAACCTTGTAATCCATAACATCAAATCTGTTTACAATGACAGCTCAAAGAGGCAATACCAAACGAAATACTAATTCTCAGCTATATTCTTCATGGTGTTTAATCTTAGCTTCAAGTTGTGTTGACCACACGAGAAAAAATCAATGACAAGCCTCTGAAACGACATGGTAATATATCAACAGTATTGCTGCTGCTCAGTCACTCTTCCAAGAAGATACGTAGGAACAGATTCGGACTCTGAGCTGTTGATAGTAACCATTTTTTATAACCAATATTTTATAACAATCTTTCTGAGATCAATCAAAAACCGAGGTTTTGATGGTAAAAAGGTTCTCGCATAAGTCGTACGGCAAAAGTCATTGTATATGATTTCTTCGTGGTCTACTAATACAAGAATTTGTCATTGTTTTACGTGGGGTACCCGTAATCATACATACCCCCACGTTCCCTTCCAGAAGGAAGTGATTGGGATACGCCCAATCAGCGCGCAAGTTGCATAACCGGCAGTACAGCAATTGCTACCAGATCAGCTCACTGGTCGGAGCGAGGTTGTCTATCCACCCTCTACTAGCTAACTCGGGCATAGTCCCGGAGCAGTTGCTCATTGCGCGCTGCTCACCCGCCGGCAACCCCCCCCCGTCCTCTTTCATACGGGCCTAAGTTACCTCGTCCAGCAAAGGGACTATTCCCCAACTTAACGCTGTTATTAAGAGGAACCACTGCCCGATCGAATTCAACCTCAATTGTGGCAGGACCTGGTTTTTTAATGGTTTTGCCTACCCGATCTACCAATTTTAGGCCTGGTGGGCCCTCGACAGAGCTTCGTTTAAGTCTACACGTTATAGACTCCCGGTGCGTACCCGTTTTTGGTTAAGTTGTCTTGATAGTGAGAGGCTATGTATTCGCTTCAACTATCCTTAAGTGTAATGGCTTTCAGAGCTTCTCCCAATCACTGTACCCGGCTGCAGTCCGGATCATAGGGTGTTCGGGATAGCTCCTAAGCACATCTACCTGGCAGCCTGCTATTTCCCATTGCCCAAAAGCGGGATAACCTCACTTCTATTCTCCGCAATTGAGATTCAGTCAAACAGCGGGTTCCTTTGGTGACCATAAATGACCTCGGTCAAACAGCGGGTTCCTTGGTGACCATACATGACCTCGGTCATGCAGCGGGTTCCTTGGTGACCATAAATGACCTCGGTCAAACAGCGGGTTCCGTTGGTGACCATAAATGACCTTATCCCAGGCGAGATTCGAATCCGCCCACACCGGTCTCATCTGCCAGGGCTCCCCCTGATTGGTCAGAGTTACCGTCGAGAATTCTCACGAATTTCTCTACCACACACTTTATCTGACAGATTCATCCGTTGCCCATCTAGCAGGATAGGGTAGAAGACAGCCAGTTTTATGGGTGAACGTCGTGTGGTCTCCCGAACACCCAAGGTCTACTAATACAGTAAAAAGCAACCACTCCGTTTCTTCGGCGTGTCAAGGCATAGTGAATAGTGTGCGTATTCATTCTCTTTGTCCAATTTCGGTATATACAGGCAACAGTGCTAACATTTAAAATGGAAACAAAATTAATTTGTATATGTATGATCTTGAAGTTACTGTAAATGAAGATTTTTGCGTTTCACTAAATAGCTTGCAACGGTGATACAAATATTTTTTGTGTTCATTGTGAAAGCATTCATAGGTGAAGTACGAACCAGCTCATAAGCCATGAGGTAATTATCTTTACTTTAAGATGAATTTTTTTTTGCTAGAATTTAGGGTTTCGAAAGGTAACAGCACGATGGGTCCGAAAATGATGACTCAATTTGTCAGCAGTAGAAAAGGAGTTTTCAGAGGAATCCAGGTTTTTTAATTAAATAATGTTGTTACTTGTGATGAATCTTGGTTTTACCAGTACTATCCAGAATTGAAGTTTCAAAGCATCCAGTGGAAGCACAAGTAAGTCCAAGTTCACAGAAAGCAAAAACTGTGAAGAGTACTGGAAAAGCTATGCACTTGACTTTCTTTGCAAACCTATAATCACTGCGTGCCTAGAGGACAAACAGTAACTGGTGAATACTATACTAGTGTGCTACAAGCCCTCTTGAATGTGAAATTAAAGAAGAAAAGGACCCTATTACCTTGAGCGTGGTTGGATTTTGTACCATGATAATGCCTCAGCTCATAGGTCCACAGTTTACATGCAAGTTTTTGAAGAATTAGAAGTAGAAGTAATGGTACACCCTACCTACACCCCTAATCTTTCTCGTGTGATTTTTACTTGTTTCCAGAGGTTAAAATAATCTTAGAGGAAACATATTTGAGTCAGACTTGGAACTCAATAATATTGTGATGGGTATACTCAACAGACTCTCAAAGAACGACTTCTTACATGTCTATGAAAAGTGAATAATGCGATGGGATAAGTGCATTGCAAATAATGGAGAGTATTTTGAAGGATAGTTGTGTAATTTTTATAAATAAATGTTTTTTTTGTGTCCGATACATCCTCGTATATCACAACATAGTGGCAAGACTATTGGTCACTGTAAACGAACGAACTACCAGTGGCTTATGATAAATTAATCTGATATATATGTACCTGATATGCCGCCTGCAATTCTGAATGGCATTGAACGATGTCATACAAGAACGATATTTTTACGATACTAGGATAGGACTCAATTAGAACCATTATAATCTTAGAACCTTAGATTATGAAAAACAGAAACACTTCACCACATTAAATCTGAACTAACAGAACTCGATTAGTCTACGATTACCTCTGAAGGTATTTTGTGAAACTTTCTTATCAGTAGTCATGTGATGTTGAAATGAATCTTATCACCAGCTCTGGATTCAATGAATCGGAAACCTTTTTGTTAAAAGAGGCGAAGTTGTCAAAGAGAATATTGCTGACATATTTACTTACTTACATTGATGTTGCATTACTGAACGGTTGACAATGAAATATTGGCTATTAAGTATATTTATCCAACAGAAGAAAGCTGCTAGGTAAATGGTGGTTCGAGTTGATGATTTTTAAAAGTGGATTTGCAAATGGAGATAGATATGTGATATGTTGTTTGGAATATCAGAGCTGTTGTCAAAGTGTCAACAAAAGTGTAAATCCTAAAGAAGGAATATATTCTCATAAAGTATATTGTATTACTAAAAGGTATGGCCTGAAGAAATAGACACACAAAGCAATAGTTTTTCCTGCTATAAAAGTTGAATGATTAGATGGCTACACGCAAGGTTTCAGAGAACTGGAAAATCAAAAATGACTATGTGGTGTGGAATACGACTATATTGCACATCTTTCAGTGGGATTTTTGTATCACACTCGTCGGTAGTCGATATATAGTTACACGGAAAGCAGTATAGAGAGCCGAATGCTGAAGTGGTTAAATATAATTTATTTACTGAAAGCGGAACTGCTTCTATAGAACTACTTTATACCAAAGGATGGAAATCGAGATGGTTTTATAGAATGATGCATACTAGATGCTATGCCTAGCTAGGACCTAGAAGAGTAGCGAAATGTTATCTCCATGAAAGAAGTGATAGGTATAATTATATGTAGTAACTTGATTGTCTTCAAAAATATCTACGAAAATCAGTTAACGCTTGAACAGGCTAATATCAAATCAGAACTATCTTATGCTGTGTCGGGTTGTCGGTACAAAACTTTCAGTTTGTTTATTTCAAACCAATGTGCTTTTTGACTAACCAAGTCCAGTCTTACGAATTACGCAATATAAACTTACTTAAACAAGTCACCACCAAAGAGTACCAAAGGTAGATATGGTAAGATGTGTAGTCACATAGTGGTTTTGAATGTGGGTTTCAGCTTGTCAGCCTCATCAGGAGTAGGATTTCACTCCTCGACCCACCAATTATCGTTATTTGTATCCACATGTAATGGAAAATGAAAGCTATACAGTTGTAAATACAATTCTGAATATACACAGAGTCAAGGTATTTGTTTGTTTTCCGTCTTAACATGTACAGAAGCTCTTCGTTTGAGTCAAAACACTGTTTTAAATGTAGTTCTAAAGGAAGTTCCGACACAGAATACTTCTCATGCTTCTTTTGTTGCAATTCTACGATATGATGTATTTCAAGTGGATCTCTGTTGACAAGTTCTTTAAGGTCTATCGTAACCTAGACATCACAAGTAAATTTCAACATGGGCACAACAACACCGTTCTAGTCCTATTCTTTTATTTACTTGCAGTACTATTCTAATATTGGGGGATCTGTATCATCCTAATCTCAAGGGATTAATAAGTTATCCGGAGTTGATATTTTATTTACCTTGAGAAAGTGAATAGACATCGGCTCTTAAAGATCCTGGCCGGTGCAGAGAGACGTAGAGTTCGCAGTCACGAACCTTCTGGGCAACATCTAACGTATATAATCGGAACCACTTATTTTCATATCTGTTAAATGTAGGATTTTGTAAATACATAATACCCAATACCAGGAAGTCTTCAAGATGAGTAGCGTTACTACTCGTAAACAAGGTACTACGAGTATCTAGACGCGCTTCATCTACGTTTGCTTGTACTACTTAGTTATCTTGGTCTGATTAAGCTTTTCATTTGTCTAGGCCCAATTAGCACTATATATAGTAATACATGGATGAAATGCGTACAGAAGGAGCAACAAATTTGTAAAAAGTTTTTGAAATTGGGAATGTACAATATCTTTAAAAACTTGAATTCACCCTTTATGTACCGAACCGGCTGTTTGTTATGGGTCTAGAGCTATTTTCTTCTTTCGTCCTTAGTTGACAAATGCCTCTTTTAAGCAAACTTGTCAGTTTAAATAGATCTCTAATGATTCTAGTATGCTAAAGCGTCCATGTAATTTCGCCTGACCAGGGAGAAATGAAGTTAGGTCGTAACCCAACCCAGAACGTCCAAACAAGCAACGTCTTTACAGATTTTCAGTGTAATCAGACCCATGTACATTCAGTATTCAATCATGGCAATATACAAAATGTTGCCACCAGAAAGCCTTGTAGTTAAGTCAAAAGATCTCAAATGACTTCATCCTTGTCTATGGTGACCGTGACGCTGAAGTTGGAGATTTGGTCGTTTGTAGAGACTCTTCAAACGATTCTTAAGATGTGTTCATTGCATGGTCTTCATTGTCCATTGGTTCAGTCATGCTCTTGGCCATTGGGCCAAGAGCATTCGAATGATGTAATATTTTGCTTACGGACGTTGAAGGTAGAGTTCTGATTAGTGTCTTCAATTACTATGGTGACTCACACACATGTGACAATAGCGTCGATCGATATCGGTTGATGATACATTGTACCTTCGTAATCTTTAGAAATCGAAATAGAATCATATTTGAGTAGGATTAACAGGATGACCATTGTTTAGTTGATCAATGAATGAATATCCATTCAATCTTAAATTCAATAAGTTTGGATCGTTTGCAGGTTAATTAACAAAAGGGTAGTTTTATTATTGTTATTTGTAATTTACAGAATAAGGTTTAAATGAAGTTCTTGATCTATATGTACAATTTATTTTCCTTGAATATAACAATTACATTCCTCCAGCACTACTTTCGAGTATAATATTTTTCAAAACGACGTGGGTATTTTTACGTGTCTGTTTCAATTTAGTTGGTAATTAATTTGGCGATGTTACCACTATTACGTGACTCTTTATATAAGTTTATAACGAATGTTATCTAGAAATGCAAATCATATAATAATGTTTGCGACTTCTGGCATATCTCACAATATTTCAGGAATAAGACACAAATACAAAAATTCCTACGCGCCAACATAACACAAGTTGTTATTTCTCAACTAAAGGATTCTAAAGATGTAGGGAATTTAGTTCATTTAAGGTGGCTGTTAATTGCATGTGTCTAATTTGAATTCCAAAAGGAAGTAAGTATTATCAAAGATAATCTTTACGAATTTTGATAAGTAATGCTCTTGAGGAGAAGTGGGATGGGTCCTGCATGTGGTAATAGTGATTGAACGTTGAGCTTGTAGAAAATCCAATATATTCTGGTTTCAAACCAAACTTACAATAAAGAACTTACATGTCTTTACTAAAAATGGATTTCTTAAAGCTCGGCTCATAGATTTAAAACGTAATTGCACTTTAGTTAACTGCACATGCACGTTCGCACCTTCTTAAGAGAATCAAAAAATTGTAAATAATATGTTATTAATATTAATATTATGACTACTATTATTTGTATGCCTGCTGAAATGTATGAGTCTGCAATAAGTATGGATATGGTGCGTGTGGGTTTCTGCGCGAATCTTTTGTGTATCGCACGTAGATTTTCACGTTTACAGAAAACTTTGAAGTGTTGAAAATTGAGATGAGTTGTGTATATTTGTATGCATGTCTCTGAAAGCGTGCGTGCACTATTTTGAGTGTACATGAAAGAAAAGGAAATTATTAAATAAAATAGTGTTAAAAGTGTTTTACTAGATGCAATAATATGGTGTTTGATGATCAGGTAGCTTGGATAAAGGCCGACACTAAAGCGATTTTGGCAATCCACGAACATGTCATCACGAACAATGCTCGTTTGTCGGTGACTCACAATGACTTCAACACTTGGACATTGAATATTCGTAGTGTGAAGCGAGAAGATCGGGGACAATATATGTGTCAGGTGAACACAGACCCGATGAAAATGCAGGTGCTAATTTCATTTTAAAAATAAACGAATTTATTTCATACATCACAAAATTTTAATTTCCAGACCGCTTTTTTAGAAGTAGTTATTCCACCGGATATTGTTTACGAGGAAACTTCGGGAGATATGATGGTACCAGAAGGAGGATCTGCAAAATTAGTATGTAAAGCTCGTGGATATCCAAAACCACGAATTGTATGGCGACGTGAAGATGGTGGAGAAATCATTGCTCGGATCGGACCAACTGGTAAAAGTAGACTTACTTCCGTGGAAGGAGAAATGTTAACTTTGACGAAGGTGACTCGTTCTGAAATGGGAGCTTACTTATGCATTGCTGCTAATGGTGTTCCGCCATCCGTAAGCAAGCGGATGATGCTGCACGTTCATTGTAAGTTTGTCGTATATGTATCCCACTCAAATGGCATGTTCATTTTTACTGTAACAAAAATATATACTGCTAGAAATCTGTTTGAATCAAGGTTTGGAAATAAATTTCCTAGTACAGAAAATGAATTCTAAATTCTTGCAAATGTTTTTCAGCATTTTGTATAAAAACCTTTACTGTAATAAATTAGAGAACGCAATATGTCTATAAACCATATAGCATACTAGCTTAAAGGTTATCCAGGAAAACGTTATTAATGCACTGGCTACTTAATAATTTCAAAATGAAGCACTTGCACGCGATAATAAGTTTACTAAACTCTTGAAAAAAACTCAAAACCTCTCTGTTCAAGAATATCTCTAGAACGATTTTCTGATAATAGGATTACTCACAGTAAACTATCACGTACACATGCTTTTATTAGGTTGCAGTAACGGTTATCCTTTTTTAATAACGATAAAGGAACATTCACTTTAGATATAGGATTTTTGTATCTGGGCTGTTGATGGTTATACTCTTCATTATAGGGACTCCACTATTTCCTTCTAAGCGATAAAATATTCTAATTACAGTGTTAAAAAATTATTAACTTTTTATACTTCATAACTTTCATAACTGTTGCTACTATAACTGACTTATGTATGGGTAAATGGTTTTCGATAAACTAATGTTAAGTGTGTGAAACGGTAACATAGTGAAAAGCATAGATGAATAAACAAGAAAATACGCATAAGTAATAAAAGTATTTTTTAAACACCCTGTATACAGTGCCCCCCCCCTACATTAGCGGTGCAGGGTCAATCTATATGAAGTGGTCCAGCACTGGTCGCTCGACCATTTCAGAAAACGATAATTTTTGATTGAAATATAGCCATATTTGTTTCGTGGTGCACAACGTTTTTTGCGTTTACACGTAAATCTTGATATATCAAGAACGGTTGATCCCAGAGATTCGCGGTGCAAACATTGTACTGTATATATGTCGGACTGCACTTCTTAATCAACATAATTTTCGTAGGATGGTTACTTATGGGTGTAATTTAACCCCAAAACTTAATAACGTTTTTGCAAAATTTCTACTTTTTAGGGGCCATATTTCCAGATATAAGCGAAGTCTTAGGGCTGATATTTTTGTTAATGGTACACAGTTTGGGGTAGTTTATGTATAAAATATTTCAAATCTGAAATTTTACTATTTTGGTATTTATGGGCTTTTGAAGTTCTTGTTTTTTCTATTTTTGGTCTTTAATATCTCTGATGGACATGAGGTAGTATATGAAGGCAAACTGTGGTAAAATCTCATCTTTGGTATTAGCCTGAGAACAGAGTTATGCTCAGTTGAAAACTGTAAATAAATCTTGTAAATAACAATAAAACTCGGCCACTATTAAACCACGTATTTTCAATACATTACCATCTTCATTAGTATCGTTTAGTAAATTTATTTTATTCTAGTGCTAACATTGTTTTGAGTTATTATTATATAATCATATGCCCTTCGTAAAAGTTCTCGCAGTTATAATTAAAGCAATTAATAGAATGCATACTATAGGCTTTTTCCTCGTATTTTCTTCCATAATCAATTTTCCTATCAATCAATGTAAATTATATGATAGTATACATAAACTAATTCACGAAATCTAAAAGGCCCAACTCATATCAACCCGGCTATTAACCCCAAATTGAAATCATTATGGAATCCTGCAAAGCTTTCTTAATTTAACCATCTATTCATCTCTTATAACAACAGATATGTCAATGTTGATATCATCAATTTGGGGCACACTGTAGAAATAGACTCTGGGTGAATGTCCAAGCAGTCGGTTGAAGTGTCGGGAATGGATTCACTAGTAGAAAGTAATGTGTGCTAGAGTGACACGAAAGTGTTTCTCGACGATTGCTCATAAACGTTTCGGAGGAAGTTCTGCTAACATGAGATTCTGGTGTGGGTGGATTTGATTCTTACCTGACGTCAGTGTCCAATATGGTGCTAGTTACCCGCTGTCTCGCCTAGACGAATGGAGGAAAATGAAAGTGAGGTTTATCGCGGCCAGAGGGTGCGTCCGCTGACTTATGGGAAATTGCATGCCACCGGGCAGTGTCTCGGCGATGAAAGTATAGGGGTCAGGCTTTGGCTGTGCAGTTCCAGTCTGATCCTCAGAAGCGGTTTAGAGCATAGCCTCACGTTCAAGACAACTTCACCTTAACGGGTACATACCGAGATTTTACTTCGGTAGACTTGAAACGAAGCTCTGTTAGGAGCTCATCAGGCCTATAACTGGGAGATCGGGGTGGCAGAATCATTCAAAACCAAATCCCGCCACATCTGAGGTTGGATTCGATCGTCCAGTGAAGTCCCACGTAGTGGTAGTGGTCCTAATACTGGACGAGGGATTCGTCCGTTGGAATGGACCCCGACGGTGAGCACGTTTATACATCCGATACTAGCCTGGAGAGCTAGTAAAGGATGAATAGGCAACCAGTGAGTTACTGGTAGCATTTACTTTGCAAGTGCGCGTTGATTGGATGTATCTCAATCACTTTCTCATGGAAGGAACGTGGGGATTAAGTCTTACGACAAGTGCCTCACGTAATTAAACTTTCGGAATCTGTATGGATAGAGTTTGCTATCGGTAATTCATTATCAATACTATAGCATGATATGCTATAATATTGTGTGGGAGTAGTCAGTTCAGGTGGAAGCTGGGAACTAGATAATATATATAAAAATAATCCAGTGCAACTGAACAATGCAGCATACTGTAGTGTGAAGCACACTGAAGAAATGCTGTTGTCGCTTAAGTTATTCTAATAGCTTCACAACTAATGATAAAAATTAATTTTTAAATTAGCTTATAATAGAAGGAGGTTTTAATTATCAAAATGATTTTTAACTAAATTTAGTTCTTCACTATTAATTAGCCAATTTGGTATTTTCTACATTTTTCTCTTTTTTATCCTGTTTGACATAGCTGTTAGCTCCAGGCTTATCAATTCTTAATTATTAATTCCAGGCTTAGCGTAAAGTAGTCTTTTTCTGTGGAAGAGATCTCTAGTGTAGAGAAGCCATTAGCTAGCCGTAAGAGACACTCACCAATAAAAGGTATACTTATCCTACTTACACGGATTTCTTTTTGTTTTGATAGATTTTACATGGTAGCAAATCAACAGACGCGTGTTAATAAATCTTTTTGAAGAATGAATTATACATGACACAACAAACGTGTTGTCAAGTTAAATCAAAGAAAATTCATGAAAATGCATAGAAAATTTAAGAAGGCTTACTGAAGAAATGATAGAAAATTCCAAAGAACTTAAAGAAGAATTGTTAGAAAATTTTAAAAGACCTAAAAAAATTACGGGAAAATTCCAAAACACTGGAAAGAATTTTTTTTGAAAATTCCAGAATGCTTAAGGAAAAATTATTAGAAGGTTCCAGAAAGTCCGATGAAAGTTTAGAAGGGTTAGGGATTGCCGAAAAGGTCCGAAGAAAATTCTAGAAGACCTAACTAAGAATCATTGGAAAATTCCAGTATTTTTTATAACAAAATTAAAATAACACTAGAAGAAAAAGTTTTTGAAAAGTTCAGAATGCTTAAAGAAAAATTACTTACAATGTCCAAAGCAGTGGAGGAAAAAGCTTTTGAAGATTTTAGCGCGTTAAAACTAATGGAAACTAAATTGATAGAACAAAATATAGTAATAAAAATGGTAGAAGAAAGCAGTCTCCCAATGCAGCTACAATTAACAATCGAGGAAGACAGCATCACCAAAATAATTGGTGAAGTAAAGAAGAAATTTGACGAAGAAGGGGATCCTGCCGCAGGGATAAAAGTATAATCACCTACCTTCCATGGAAACATACTTTGGCCCACACTATAAACAGTTTAAAGTGGCTTGGATGGACTGGCGAGGAAAATGTCGTCTCTCTAACTGTAACTTTGCATGGAGGTGCGTTGAACAGAAATGTGTAACACAAAATCAACGCTGGGAACATTAGGCCCATCCTATCGTAACTGAGACGTCTACCTTTAGCAAGGCGATCAGAAGCCGAGAAGATTAACACTACTGTAGAAAAACGAAAGGTCATCGAGCCATCGAGAGGCTAATGGGCATCATTGGAGAATAGACAAATATCATCGTGCATCGTTTTAGGAAACAACCTGACAGTCACCAGCTGCTGTGATGTTGGGACGCGAGCTACGATTACCGTGTTATCTGAAATTTGGATGCCCACCTGCTGTACAATAGGTGGAAATGACTACTTCGTCAAGTTAAAGAAGAAGGAATAATATCCAAATCGCG
The DNA here is from genome assembly GCA_929113105.1 of Agrypnus murinus. Taxonomy (NCBI): domain Eukaryota; kingdom Metazoa; phylum Arthropoda; class Insecta; order Coleoptera; family Elateridae; genus Agrypnus; species Agrypnus murinus. Next base: position 135,059,788 of record OV816023.1, on the reverse strand, counting down.
AGTGATTCCAACCTGGGAGGTCTTGGTTTGGTTATACAACCGTTAAAAACATTGTGGCTTATCGTCAAAGCTACATCGGAATTGGGAGATACCATACTGGTTGAAGAAATTAATAAATGGTGCATTTAGAAATCGCCAAGAGTGATAACAAAAGTCTCGGATCGGGGAGATGAAGCTAGAATAACCGACAATAGAGTGATGCCTGTAGATCACCGGATGACCTCTAGAGAATTTATGGCTGCGTTTGCCGGGACCGAAAAAGCTCGATTCGGAGTAACTACGGACTTTCAACGGGATCTCTTCAAATTCCCTGTCGATTTGTCCATTGCTCACGGTGTACCCGATGACCTTCGCATGATAATAGGGATTGCAGTCGCGTTTATAAAGATATTTGGATGTCTGGACGAAATCCGAAGACATAATCCTTCTGTTGGCAAAGCTTTACAGCTGCTGGATCATAGAAGTTCCATTTATTACTTGGTAACCAAGCGACTAGACTACTAGACACCTAATTACGCGGACATGTGGAGGACATTATGGGATTTGAGAACTAACCTTACTCACCAAGGGCATTAAAAATTGGCAGTTCCAAATTCGATTGTGAGTGGAGTTGGATTGTAGGATTGAACGAAGCATGCTATAAATTATCTGTAGGGATACGAGCGTGATTATCTTAATTTGCAGCTTTAACCCAAAGTCGACCAAAGACTTTATACAAGTGGCGAGAAAGAACTAGACTAGACTAAACCATACTAGAAAACTCGAAGATATATAATATGGCAATCGCACGAGAACGGAAATCAACGATTAGAAGCGACGTAGTAAAAGTAAATAGTCTTCAGTGGAAATAAATAATGCGTTTAAAATAAATAATCTCGTAGTGTTTAAATAAATTAGTTAAGTTCGTTTAGTGATTAGACTCGTGTTTTAATTGTTTTAGACGTAAATTATTGTAAATATTCTTCTGTAATTAAACAATTCACATTAAAATAGAGTTTTAATTAAAGTATCACTGCAATACATAGAGTTTAATGGAGTTTGTATAGGCGAATTGGACTTACTTTGTTCTGAACTTCTTTATGTTGTCATTGTCACTGCAACGCAAAGTATAAACACGGAGACTTTCGCAGTTAGAATCATGAACAACCAACATCTATATCTGGGCCGTATTATGATGAACTAACCGTTTCGCCTATAATTATTATAGAATTGCCAGGGAGAAAAAATTATAAAGTCTTGATTATACAACTTGAAGGTTGTCTGATTGCGAAACTGTAACCGCATGATGTACAATTATTAATTGAACGCTTCTGTGTGGGATGATGATGGGAATTGGCATATAAGTACATGTTTTTATGTGTGGATTGAGATAAAGGGAAAGAGCAAGACCAATTTGATTACTAAGTGCGAGTTACCGGAATGAAGGTAGACCGACAATCATCGTTTTCAAGCTCCATAGAAAATTGAGTATTCGTGTGTTGATTATTTATATGATCTAAAAACCCGGATAAGGTGTCTGTATAGTCTTTTTTACAAACCATTTCTAAGGATACTGCCGACATTATCAGGTCAGAAACTGTAAAGTTTATTTTTGATCTTTTTGTTTCTCGAAAGAGGAGAAATCCGTCTAGGCAACTAGTTGATCTAATTCCGATATTCCAATATCTTCCAATATTCTTCCTGCTGACTAAGGTAACTCCACGGTTATTTTAGATTAGTTTAGTATGTGGAAAAAGTTAAGCAGACTTGCAGTTACCTCTATCATCAAATCGTCTCACCTCAGATACTATACGCTGCTTAATTCCACGTAAGTCCAAATTCGTATGGTTGAAACCCTAAATTCACCCACTCGTACTACATATATATATACCCTTCTTGTCTCTGGCTTTACAGTACTGTGCTTAGTGTCTGTTGAGTGAACATACGTGTGGTTATCATCTCGAAAGATGCCGCGAAGACGAGCAGAGAAGCTATTCATGCGGCCACTTTACAGCCGCCAAGGTTGCTCGATCAGTTTGTGTAGCGTTAACCGGTGAGTCGATTTTTCCTGGTTCCAGGAAGTAGCTCCTTTCCTCCCGACTAGCCACGAGCACACCTACCCGGCGTCCTTATTTCTGTTGGAGTTCCAGGTCACGAGGACGACCGTGTCACCAAGTAAACCGTCACCCTTCTTCTCTCCAAGGCAGTTGTCAATCATCAATGGCTGGTAACTCCGTTCGAGTATCCTGGAGGGCTCAAGTGGTTTTGCTAATGACTGGCAACTGCCTGTCCTCTTAACCTACTTTGCCCGGTCTAGGACATTTGGGCGCGGCCGTTTAGGCGCAACCATTTACGCGCGGCCGTTTCGGCGCGAGGACAGTTTGGCGCCGGACAGTTCGGCGCCGGACAGTTCGGCGCAAGGACACTTCGGCGCAGGCACACTTAGGCGCAAGCACACTTAGGCGCAAGCACACTTCGACTAAAAGCAGTTCGGGACATGTACATTTTTTCGCGGCAAATTAAGATAAAACTTTCGGAGAGCTTTAAGTAAAACGTTTTTTTGGACCATTAGTCTAATTTATTGGGAAAAGCTAGCCTATTAACAGAGTAGCCTTTTTTATTTTTATGTACACACATACACCTTAATTCCAGAATTTCGCTTGGATTGGTTAAATTGCGTTATTCCAGTGTTTTTTTGTGTTTAGGCAGCGGACACACATTAATCAGTGTTACCTACTGAGACGAAATGCGTGAAGTGGGACACGTATTTATCAGTGGTACGATATTCAATGTCAGTGTCAATTTTCCTATTTGATTTAATTGATTTTATAAAATTTTTGATTTTTTAAAATTTATAATAACATGATTATCAAACATGATATTCTTATAAACAATAAGTGATTCATAATAAACAAATTCTTATTACAAATTCTTCCCTTATACAAAGATTTGCAGAAGAATCTTAATTTTTATACTTTAGCAGCTTAGAAACATTTTCTTAATCTGGCAGTACATACGAGCGTTTGTGATTGGCATATATTGAGTTTTTTTCTCATCATACCGTATTTATCTAATAGTATTTATTACGTGGAAGTACCTATAGATTTTGTTCATTACAATAATACTAGACAATTTCTCGCGCCGAAGTGCCCCCGCGCGTAAGAGTTCTCGCGCCGAAGTGGCCCGCGCCGAAACGTCCGCGCCCAAATGTTCGGCTCCGTACTTTTCCCATCTCGGGTGATTGTACACTCTTGAGGGGGGGGGCTCCTTAATAATTTGGTGGAATCGACTCGTTGCTTAGTGCTACAGAAAGAGCCCCCGAAAGCCATATTTCGGGGGTGGTTCTGACAAGAGCAGTTTTTTTTGTTATAACTCGATCAACCTACTACACCAATTTTCAACCAAATTTACGACGGCTGCAAGCAACACCACGAACATCATCACCTACACCACAATTCATTCATTTAACCATATTCAACAACGCCAACTGCTGCATCAACCACTAATTACACCAATATCAACTACTACCACTTCATCAACAATCTTCAATCAACAATTGCCGTATTTATACAACTTTAATTATTTCAACGTCTCATCAAACAACATTCCATCGGTTATCGCCCATATCAATATGCACTGCATGCCGGTATGGCCGATAACAAACAAAAGAAGTGCCATGATAGCGAAATTATCAAAGAATACAACAAGTACACAGTGATTATGGTTATCATTACCAACATAATTCTAATGTTAATAATAATAACCACAATAGTCACTCGGCTAAAGAGGCTCAGGCCTAAAATAGCCGTCACCCTACTTCGCAGGTGGGAAACAACGTTGATGTCGTGGTCGTCTTTACGCAGAAGGGTTTCAGCGGTGACATAGTTCATATGTTGAGTTACTGTCTCTTGTGCTCTGTCTTTAGTTTTACTGAATTTTATATCGCATTTGTTTTGGTCATTTCTTTGCGGGTATTCTCTTAGTCGCTTTTAATTAATCTCCTGAAGAAGCTTCATACAATTGCGGGAGAAAATTTGAGTTCCTTTGTTGTTCTCAATATGACACATTCCAAACTCGGAAGTCGTTCTTTGTCTAGTGACTCAGATTGTGAGTCTTCTTCTATATAGACTTGTAAAAAAGGTCCTCGTTAACAGAAAATGAAACTCGTCGGTCGTTTCTTTGCGGATATTCTCTCAGTCGCTTTTAATTAATCTCCTGAAGAAGCTTCATACAATTGAGGACGAAACTTTGAGTTCCTTTGGTGTTCTCAATATGACATGTTCCAAACTCGGAAGTCGTTCTTTGTCTCGTGACTCAGATTGTGAAAGTCGTCGTGTTTATGGACTTGTGAAAAAGGTTCTCGTTAACAGAAAAAGAAACTCCTCTGTCATTTCTTTGCGGATATTCTCTCAGTCGCTTTTAATTAATCTCCTGAAGATGCTTCATACAATTGCGGACGAAACCTTGAGTTCCTTTGGTGTTCTCAATATGAGATATTCCAAACTCGGAAGTCGTTCTTTGTCTAGTGACTCAGATTGTGAGTCTTCGTCTTTATAGACTTGTAAAAAAGGTCCTCGTTAACAGAAAAAGAAACTCCTCGGTCGTTTCTTTGCGGATATTCTCTCAGTCGCTTTTAATTAATCTCCTGAAGAAGCTTCATACAATTGAGGACGAAACTTTGAGTTCCTTTGGTGTTCTCAATATGACATGTTCCAAACTCGGAAGTCGTTCTTTGTCTTGTGACTCAGATTGTGAAAGTCTTCGTGTTTATGGACTTGTGAAAAAGGTTCTCGTTAACAGAAAAAGAAACTCCTCTGTCATTTCTTTGCGGATATTCTCTCAGTCGCTTTTAATTAATCTCCTGAAGATGCTTCATACAATTGCGGACGAAACTTTGAGTTCTTTTGGTGTTCTCAATATGAGATATTCTAAACTCGGAAGTCGTTCTTTGTCTAGTGACTCAGATTGTGAGTCTTCGTCTTTATAGACTTGTAAAAAAGGTCCTCGTTAACAGAAAAAGAAACTCCTCGGTCGTTTCTTTGCGGATATTCTCTCAGTTGCTTTTAATTAATCTCCTGAAGAAGCTTCATACAATCGAGGACGAAACTTTGAGTCCCTTTGGTGTTCTCAATATGACATGTTCCAAACTCGGAAGTCGTTCTTTGTCTCGTGACTCAGATTGTGAAAGTCTTCGTGTTTATAGGCACGTGTAAAAAAAGCTCCTCGTTAACAGAAAAAGAAACTCCTCTGTCATTTCTTTGCGGATATTCTCTCAGTCGCTTTTAATTAATCTCCTGAAGAAGCTTCATACAATTGCGGGTGAAACTTTGAGTTCCTTTGGTGTTCTCAATATGACATATTCCAAACTCGGAAGTCGTTCTTTGTCTAGTAACTTAGATTGTGAAAGTCTTCGTGTTTATAGGCGCGTGTAAAAAAAGCTCCTCGTTAACAGAAAAAGAAACTCCTCTGTCATTTCTTTGCGGATATTCTCTCAGTCGCTTTTAATTAATCTCCTGAAGAAGCTTCATACAATTTCGGGTGAAACTTTGAGTTCCTTTGGTGTTCTCAATATGACATATTCCAAACTCGGAAGTCGTTCTTTGTCTAGTAACTTAGATTGTGAAAGTCTTCGTGTTTATAGGCGCGTGTAAAAGAAGGTCCTCGTTAACAGAAAAAGAAACTCCACATGACTCCATACTACCTTCATTTCATTTAGCCCTCAGGTTCAATTTCATTTCTGGCCGGATGGCTTTATTACTCAGTAAGCGTTGTTATACACTATAGTGAAGAGCTAGCTCTACTCTTTACTATAGTCACTATAGTGTAGAACGTGTGCGAATAAGTGATCGGTATGTTCGCCGTTAGGCCAGCCGGACTGATATAACTACTTTTTTGTATTTCCAGTGCACAAGCATGAGAGATATAATTTTATACAAGTAGATTTAAAAAGTCTAAATACACATAAAAATATATTTTAGATATTCCGTTCTCTAATTTTACTAGCTTTTGTGAAATTGAATAAATGAAAATATTTATTAGGAATTATGTTTTTGAATTGTGAAGGGCTTAACTGTTTAAGAAAGCAGTCTGGCCAAACTAACATTAAACCCTACCAGTTTGAGTGATTTTGAAATAACATGAGCTACTCTCATATTTACTAAAATGTGGAGATTTGTAAAAAACAAAAATGAACAATTGCTTTAAAAGCACATTTGAATATGGATGCTGCGGGATGCACACGGCACAATGGCGCGGAGTAATGGACGCGCGCTAAGTAGACAATGCCGACTGATTATAAACATAACCATAAATACAAGCGTGGGGAAGGGCGACTTCAATCATTTCCCGACATGTATGCCAAGCGCTGTCGGTTTTACCGGTCGGACATCATGCAATAAACATAGTGTTTTATATTTTGCTGAGATGTAACTAAATTGCGTTGCAACCGAACCATACGATGTTGAATATTTAATAAAAACACTTACAGACTTTAACGTTGTTATCAAAGAAGACATCGGATGAAAATTTTATAAATGTCGGTACAATTTGATGAAACAGTTTCTGCTGTCTACAAATATCTGTGAATAGTATCAAAGGACAGGAAGGGACAGTGTGTTTCCTAAATCCATACCAGCCCCTCAACGGTATTTCTATAATATTTAAAGGTATTATCCCGATTGAGGACATTGGTCATCATTTTTAAAATCGTATTTGTAGAGTATACTCGTATGGAACTGGAGAGAGGCGATAAACATGATGGGCCTAGGTGTGTTTTGCTCAGTTATCGAATCAGCTTCGCTTCACTGAAAAACAATGTTAACATCGGTTACGAATGAACTGGCCAGATGGCAAGTGCAGCTTGAGACAAAGCGAGGCGCATACTTTAAATACCCGAATAAGTTTTAAAACAATTTCAATTTCCTTTACTTAGGATATAAGAGTTAACCAGTCAATCATTTTGAGCACTTGTTGTTATCAGCTTTCAGTTGCGCTGCCCGAGCCACAATATAGTGAATAATTCGATCGTGCTCCAAAGTTTTATCGTCGAGGGGAATGAATTTTCAGCTATACATTCACTGCCGCGTTGCTCCGGCAGCTAAGTAAATAAACTGTGTAAAGTCTGAAATTGAAAGTCATCTCTTAAGAATGTTAGTGTAGAGGGCACCAAGAAGTCTCCGCAGGCCGATAAAAAGTAAAGTACGCGCAGTTAAAGCTACTCGTGCAGGAGTACTTATATTATAGAGTCTTATCTTACTCGTTATGACTCACTGGTCCGCCAGCTCATCCTTCAAGGCGCTATCTCTCCCACTTCGTTCGCACCTCTTCCGACCGTTTCGGTATAATTGTCGTAACAACACCCCATTTTCTAAATCGATTTCGCATTCGTCAGACCCGCTTCAAAATCATAACGTATAAGCCGGAATTAAAGAAATCTAAACCACACCGTTGCATTGTTGCAGTTCACCCCTTAATCCAGGTTCCTAACCAACTGGTGGGAGCTCCAGCAAACACGGATGTCACATTGCAATGCCATGTTGAAGCTTCTCCCAAGGCTATTAATTACTGGACAAGGGAAAATGGTACATAATTATTTTAATTACTTTAAGGAGTTATTTTTATTAAACGGATGTTTATGGTAAGTGTTACTTTGATGCACTACTTATACCCCGCATAATTTTGTGCAAACAGGCGAGATGATAATCTCCAATGACAAATACTTCATGACAGAGATCAACAACTCGTACTACAGCGTTCAGATGCGGCTAGTTATACGCCGTTTTCACAAGTCCGATTTGGGGGGCTACAAGTGCATCTCCAAGAACTCGATTGGCGACGCCGAGGGCAACATTCGTCTCTATGGTAAGCCGGTTTTAAATTACTTTCTGATTTACAGCTTCGAAACTATGAAATGCTGATGAGACTGACTTCAGAATTGGCGACGCAATAAAATGAAATTGGATTTTTTAAGAAAATCACTGAATTTTCAGCCACAACTGGTTTTGTATCGAAATCCGGTTCTGTTACGAGACAATGCATGTCTGGTAACATTTGAAGAACTCGATTTTTCTACTTTCTTTTATTACGCTACAAATTTATTTCAATTCTGCGACACTTTTTAAAGTCGGATCACTTTACAAAGCCCCGGAGATAAACTAACGTATAGTTTTCAGATTTATGCTCACGTGTGATGGCCACACATTCGATTTGTTTCATTGGCAATCGTCTTTTATAGGAGTGTTGTTAAAATTTCAGAGATGGAAATGCAAGATAGAACAGAGACAGAAGAAGATACGCTCCCGGAGGAAAATACCGACGAAGCGAGCTCCAACAACCGGCTGTACAACGGTTTCCAAGGTTCGTTGACGGAGCCCGGCGACAATAAAGTAAGGACCGACGTAGAGTCCTCCACGTCAACGGGAACGTCGTCGATACGAATACGGGTTACTGATTTTCTGCGGTCGAGTCATCTCTTGTTGATGCTATTGCTCTTCTGACATCACCGTGCAGTGCGATATGTGGACAGTGCGGTGTGGTGATAATGTGCCAAATCTATTCGTGCTTCGCTATTCAGCGCTCTGAGTAAAATATCTGTATTATACGGATTGTACTAGGAAATATTTCTGTAGTAAAGATCAATGTTTAGGCTTTGTTGTTGCTAATTAGAGGCCTGCATAATAACGGAATAGTCTTATTTTTTAACCTCATCGGGTAATATAATATACTTATACATACAGATCTATAAATAATGTTATATAATTATGTTTATTATTTGTATTAGGAGTGAGCAAAAGCTGGTTCGCGGGCCGGAACCGCCCGGATTTGTATAGTCCGGGATAGTTACTGTCTGGCCTGGGATAAAAAGTAATTGTTCACCCCTGATTTATATTAATATTAGTATAAAATCAATTTCATTTGTTGTATACTATGTTAACTACCGATCATTAATAAGGGGAAAGGTAAATGATTAATATACGGTAGTAAATTGTAATAAGGAAGTTTTAATAAATTCCCTCGGTGTGAAATAGAGAGCGTTTTTAAAACACTACTGATGACGCTTTTTTAAACAAGACTTTGATTGAGGAAGACGTAACTTTATTAGTAATTATCTCTAAGCGTACGATTCTCAATTAAGCGAAGTCGAGTTGAATTCGCGGACGTGGCCCCCATGCGAATGCGGATGAGGCATGCAATCTCACATACATTTGGCGGCGAGAACCGTTCGCATGCTAGGACCCATCCATTTGCCGCCCGTCAGGCCTTCGAGTACCCATTTGCCACCAATTCTCCACTACATCTATTGCCGCGATCTGGACATTGATAAAACGCTCTCGCATATGTACGTTCGTCTGTTTCGGCACGCGTGCCGCCGTGATGGCTACAAAGCTGTAAAATGCTTTGAACAGGCCACTGCTACTAGCTAAATCTCGAGATGCACATTTATTTCAAATGACTTTCCTATTACGTCTATGTCGAATAATAAATCTCCGTTTCCAAGTTGTCTGGGAAGGCGAAACTTGCCGTGTAACAAGAGACACCTCAAATCAACTTATAAGTTGTTCGACACATGGCCTGCGGGCGGCTGCAGGCGTACGGGCGTCTGTCGCCGCCACCGCTACCGCACTACATCATTCCCAGGAAGATGTACATCTTGTCGTTGTCACACGCCTTACCTGTTGAACGAGAGAACCCATTAGACTGGCTGTTTGCTAATGGACCCGCCACCTCCTTGATCTAAAGACTTTTGAATTACCTAAAACGATACCGGCCGGTAGTTAGTCGTTCAGTCGATTAAGTTCTCCTTGTGTGTGACACAGCACCGTCGGTAGACGTTAGAGCAACATTTAGCGAAGTAGTAGCATCCGTTTGGATCCATTACGGTGGCTTCCCGACTGGACGCACGCACGGTTCCAGCTTTTAATGCTTTAAGTTCATTCGGTTCGTCGATTCTGCATGGATCCATCATAGCGGGACCCCAGAGGATATGCAAACAAGCCGAGATCGATTTATCGTCTTGTAACCGGCAGAAATAATGTGATTCAAAATTAAATTTCCAACCCTTGTTCTGGCATGCGAATGATGGCACGCTGCTGGCCGGGGGGCAGGGCCGAGACAAGCGGGGCGCGTGCCTTGCTAAATCTCTCGCCGGAACGTAGTTTCCCTGGACGGAACAAACTACACTAGCAAAAGCTCGACTCGATATGTCTACTAAAACGACGAAATTCATCCTCTAGTCTACAAGATTTGAAACCGCCCATCTTGTTGTTCTTGTACCAAACCACCGATCTGTTTACCTTTCCGAAGTGGACAAATTTCATTCGATATAAATGTGAGAGACTCTCGCCCTGTTTAAATCTGTACAGAAAAACGTCGAGCGAACGCTACTGCAAATTCTTCATAATTCCAGTCTACTTATTAACAGCATGCCCTTCGCTCCCAAACTTCTCGAGCGTGTGTTTTTGGATTTAATAAATGTTATCTACATTCTGCGCATAGTTCTCAACAGCCAATTTCTGTCTGTAAGCAAGCTCACTATGTACATTATGCAAATGTTCTACTATTTTTACTTACTATATACTACTACATGGAAATACACAGCAATAATGAAACCTATTAATTTAAGCCATCATTAATTTATGAACGTGCTAAGCTCGCGCGTACTGTAAAATAACGCCAAAGCGCTCTATTTATCAGCTGCGTCTTCCACGGTAACGATTTGCTACTAGTCCCGTTTCGGAAAATCTTGACACTGCCACGACGCTTAAAACCATAATAGCAAAAGTGAAATCCTAAGAAAAAAGCTAATAATTCGAAGATCTCCATTTTTCCTCGAGGGTAGTAATACTTCAAACGAGTTATATGAAATTTTTAAGTTGATCGAGTAGAAATCGAAACATCTTTTATATACTTAATATTATTGGAAGGCGAAAAGGCAAAGGTGGCTTAAATATTATAAAAGCCTGATATTACATTTCAGTTTCCTTTTTCAAAACAGACTCTTGTTTATAATCAGAATATTCTAGTTAATTCCGCAAAATAACTTTGTGCAGGACTGTAATTCATATCACAAAGGTATGTGATGAATGATAAAAATAGGAATACTATTTGTATGTATTATAACGATGTAATTATTATTTTTGAATGACATGTTAATAGTGATTAAAGCTCGGATTTAATGCATAATAAATATTTGCATAATACCCATATATATTTCAACGCGCCTAATTTACAACTTTAACTACAACCAAATCTATTTTTTAGTGTATTTGAATTTCGATTATAAGTGGGGCGAGAATTTCATAATAATTATAGCAGCAGAGCGAATTAGTTCATACTGCTCTGAGTCTTTGCCAGAATTATTGTAGAATTTCCACCACTAGATAGCAGCATAGAACAAATCTAATAAGCATGGGCGATGCTAGCAGGCGTGCAAGGTGTGCAGTACGAAATGTCAGCAGGTATGTATGCAAAGTACTATATAGCTAATATGTGTAATCGTGGTGCTTATATTCAGAACAAAATAGATTTTACTTTTCTATTTAAGACCACACTTATATTAATTATACAGTAGGGTGGTCAAAAAAAGTCTGAAATCTTATGCTCTCACCCCCTAGGATTATTGTACATGGAAAAAGTATCTATATTTTTTTATTTTGAAATCGGACGATGTTTGGGGATGCCTCAAAGCCCTTATAGTTTCCCATGTATTTTATACGGGAAAAAACACGTTTTCGTAGATTTGGTATAGAATCCTAGAACATCAATATTTTTCCATAATTTACCAATAATTTACTTGGTAAATTTTTTATATTAACTAGTTTTTACAGATCCGCAAAAAACCCATAAATGGAAGAAAAAGGAAAAAATCGTTAAAAATATTTATTACTATTTTTTAATGTAAAATATTTTGATAAATAAATTATTGGATGTCATTCTCTGAACATTTCTGAAGATAAACAGAGTAGTCCGGTTGAAAAATATTTAGTTTCTAGAATCCTATACCAAATCTATGAAAAAGTGTTTTTTCCCGTATAAAATACATGGGAAACTTTAAGGGCTTTGAGGTACCCCTAAACATCATCCGATTTCCAAATAAAAAAATTGGCGTACTTTTTTTTCGATGTACAATAACCCTAGGGGGTGAGATCATAAGATTTTCGACTTTGCTTTTTTGTTGGACCATCCTATTATACAGTCTGTTTGATTTAAAGCGCCCCGCTTTGTAGCAACTTTATTTTCAGTCTGAAATGGTATAAACCCTATACATTATTAAATGGCATAAAATTATCTATGTTCTGGTTCTTTATTTTGTATTTACTAAATCGGCGTGATCGAACTTTTTTTAAATTACGTGATAGGTATTTTTGTACTGAAATAGATAGAGTATTGTTTTCTCTTTTCAACCATAATAAATATTCATTCTCTTACATTAAAAAATTTCAAGAAAATCGTGAAAAATGATTTACGGCTAGTAGGCTTTGATTTCTGGTTCTCCAATTAATACAACATAATTATCTAGCGAGCTTAGGTAAATAACGAAGCTTTAGTTGTTCTAGTGACGTATTTACAAATTTCTCGCGGGGAGGGGAGAGGGCACTCTATAAAAATTCCGAATTAAAATACTTAGATTCACATAACATAGATTTTGACATAAATGAACTGGACTATTAAAAAAAATCGGGGGTAGCTTTATCGCGTTAGCCCCCCCCCCCCCAACAAATATGCCACTGAGTTATTCTGATGGTCTTTAATTATCAATTAGGGAAAATATAGAACAAAACATTATAAAAATAAATAATCAATAAAATAAATTGAAAAACTTATTTGAGAATTTCATCTAATAGATAAAGAGCCGCAATAGAAAATTATTGACCTATTTTTTACCATACCAGAAAGAATTAATCATATCATATAGAACACGAAGAAAAAGAATATGGGCCATAAGACATTTTCATCTCAGTTGCCTACAGACGGCGCTGGTTTAAAATCTTTCGGGCTGTCTGCACCCACGCGCTATTATGGTTTGGTATTCTTTGCTATCCTTGGTATTTTTTATTCATGTATATTAAATCATACACTTCAAAAATAAATAGCAGTGCATTCACACAGTAGCTCTCGTGGCCAAAGCAAAGGTTAAATCTGATATCCTTAATGATACATGAGATGGTAAAGTTTTATTTCACTGGTTTATCTTATCATATCGAAAACGAGGAACAAGAGTATGACCGTAAGAAATTTGCATTTCAGTCGCCCTGCAGAGAACGGTCGTTTAAAGTCTTTCGGGCGACCTGGCACCCACGCGCAACTTTCCAATATTTTTGGTAATCATGGTTTGGTATACCTTATGATGTAAAAAGTTATTAGAAAAAACAATTAAGAGGTAAACAGTATGTCCGTGATCCTTCCACTAATGCAATGCATCAATACATATCAATAATTTCTTATTGCGGCTCTCTATCTATTAACGGAATTCTAAGATAAGTTTTTCAATTTATTTTATTGATTATTTATTTTTGTACTGTTTTGTTCTACATTTTCCCTAATAGACCATCAGAAAATCTCAGGGGCATATTTGGGGGGGGGGACTAACGGGTGTAGCCACCCCCCGATTTTCTTTAATAGTCCAAGTCATTTATGTCAAAATCTAAGTATTTTGATTCGGAACTCTTATAGAGTATCCTCCCCTCCCCGAAAAATATTTGTAAATACGCCACTGAAACAACTAAAGCTTGGTTATTTACCTAAGCTTGCTAGATATTTCCGTTTTATTAATTGGAGAACCAGAAATCAAGGCCTACTAGTCATAAGTCATTCTTCACGTTTTTCTTGAAAATTTTCTTATGTAAGAGCATGGATATTTATTATGGTTAAAAAGAGAGCCCAATACTCTATCGATTTCAGTAAAAAAATACCTATCATGTAATTTAGAAAAAGTTCGATGACGTCATCACGCTCACGCTGATTTAGTAAATACAAAATTTTGAACCACAACATAGAGAATTTTATGCGATTTAATAATATATAGGGTTTATACCATTTTTGACTGAAAATAAAGTTGCTACAAAGCGGGACGCTTTAAATCAAACAGACTGTATATTATTATATTAATCATAACAGCACTTATATCGCAGCAGTGATTGAAACTGATATTTCAGAAAACATATTTTCAATAACTTTTAGAATATTCCTTTTAGGAGCCCCAAAACTTTGTTTCAATACGACGCACAGTTTACGATTTGACTAATCTAGAGGGACAAAATTCCTAAGTGTATTCTATAGCAGCGTTTCCAACCGCTGCACAGTGTTGCGTCCCTTTATGATAAATCACAATTTCAACCTTTAAATATTATTTTTTTTAGTTTTGTAACATTAACGTAAATACTTGTAGCAAACAATAAAGGTAGTTTTATACAAATTCTTCTCTATTACATTTGATGTAAGCAGTTGAAGACAAGGTAAAATAATTGTTGTCAATACACGCCAGGCTTACTTCTTACTTTATGCTTATGAATTATCTGGTTGCGGTTGAAATTATATACAAATATATTAAATTTATTCCGTGTTTTAGTTATTTTATTAGAAAAGTTCTATTAATACGTTTCAACTTTAGTGATGGGTAAGTAAGGAGCGCTTGATTTGTATAATAAGAAAAACTTGTTGTTCAAAACTTTCACGTGACTTAAAAAATACATCAAATTACATTTCTGTTTTTTATATACAGATAGATAAACAAGTTGGAAGTATCTGCGAAATCATATATGTGTATGATAAGGAACGCGCTAGTAAAATGAAGAAAGGTTTATATCGGGCTACGCCTTTGCTCTTCTTAGTTTGTGTTAGATGGAGAATATTCGAGCATAACAATATTTATTTTATTTTCAGTCATTATGGCTGAAAATTGTAAGCTACTTAAAAAGCAGGCGATTATTTGGTCCTAATTTGCCTAATAATTTTTTTAATTCGGGAAAAATTTAATATCGTGAAATTCTCTTTCAATTCAAACAAATACACCAATGCTTGGTTTGTAGTTTACTAAACAACTTTAATGCTCGATTATTCCCCCACTAACACCAAGAAGAGCAAAGGCGTGACCACATATAAACCCTTCTTTATTTTACCAGCGCGTTCCTTATCATACATATGGTTTCTTAGATACTTCCAACTTGATTTTCTATATCTGTATAATATATCCTTACTATAAATTTGTGAAAGTTTTATTTGCTTCTAGCAGCTCCTTACTGAGATTTGACTTTTTAGATACCCTAGGAACGATATATCCATCTTCTTATAAATGTATCTATACTGAATAATTGCCATAGTTACAATTGTTTCTACAATCATATCTATGACAATTAACGATCATATAAAGTTATTAGGAGATGGAAGTTTCGGCCCTAAGTCAACAAATAAACAATAACGACTGTTTTGAAAAGTGACTGTGTGCACGGCAAAAAGTGTTGGCAGTTCTTCAACATATTTTGTCTGCAACCTGAACGATTCGACCAAGGCAATACAGGACAGTGTTAAGAAAACTGCCTTTTTTCAATGAGGGCCGGTAATTATTGCAGAATAAGAAATCGAATACAAGATGCTATGAAAAAAAATTCAGCACATGGTTTTGGAATACAATCCAAATCGAGGACGCTATAACTAATTATATCAATATCAATCTACGATATTATAAAAACGGTGTATTATATCTCAATCTCTGTAATATAACAAAATATTACTTCTTGGATCAGAGGTAATAGCTTCCTTTGCAATGCCTATCGAACTGTTATCCGAAGATGCTGGAGAAGGAAGATACAAAGGTTGTAGAACTCTAATAAGAGGACACCGCCCAAGAAAAACTTCACGTTTTCAGACGAACCATGATCTTATGTCAAGTACGCTCTTAACTTCCGATCCTTGCATATCTTCAATAATATCACATAAGTCACCTCACCTGAAAAAAAATGACTTCTGCATTAAAAGATATTTAAATATCATTTGATCTGAAGAAACCATCGAATCCTCGAATCAAAATCCCGATAACTTAATAAATTAAAGCGATAGAGACGATTTTTAAAATTGAAATGCCATTTTATTCCCCGGATCGGCGTCGCACACTGTTTCCAGAGTGGTCAAAAATCGTAAGTATGATGATTTTTTCATGAATTGATATCGACAAACTATTATTCGGGATCTTCATAACATTCTAAAATAGATATAGATTGCGATATATTCCCGTTCTTTACGCTAATTTGCTACTGTACTTCATTTGCATTTCGGGTATATTATGAGGCTATTTGTCTTGACAGAATCGTCTATATTTAAAGTGCTATTTTTTATAATAATACTTCCAACTTTTAAGGTTTTTCTTTTAAACTTTTCTACGATCGTTGTTCTATAACTATGCTAGCAGAAATACAGGTTAGAGCGTAGTTTAAATAAACTACTAGCTTTTTAGCTTTTTTTAATTCATGTTATCCTCGAGCTAACGTAGGGTCAAAGGACTTATCGGAGTTGACTAGGAGTAAACTTCGAGTAAATCTATACGGAGCTGGCGCTATATACATACGTGATATATATCGCGCTGGCTGTGTGGTGGGGTAGTATTCCAGTAATTTTACATTTTATGATTTTAAAATTTTAGAATTTTTATGATTTTAAAATATAACAAGTTATATTTGCTGAGTTGCTTGTGCCAAAGCCTGGTTTAAATGTGTCAATTATAAGCCTATTTTCCTTAAATTTTCTTTTTATTTCTTCTTTTGTTTTGGCGACATCTTTGTTTTCTTTACCCCAAACTTGCCACTGTTTGATTTTTAATCTATATTACATTTAACAGACATTCCATTGTGCGTATATAAGCATGCAAACTGGAAATTCTAAATTGGTACATGTTAGTATCTGGATCTCTGATGACACTCATTGAATTCATGTCCTTTGGAGAGGCTTTACATATCAAGCATTTTTGAGTACTCTTTGTATGTAACTAGACATTGCATACTTTTCCATCTATCATAGATAGTATTAAGTGATACTGAGCAGTTATTGCTGAACAGTGTGATCCAATAATGCCTGAAGTTGTTTTTCTGCTGAATGTTCGTAATAGTTATAGTTTTTACTTGTGAATAGCAGATCTTCTTTTCTTTGAGAATGCGGTCGGAAGAGAGACATAAACTGAAGCCTCCTGTTGTACGTCTATGCACTGTTAAACTGTAAGTTGTGAATAATAAAAAAAGCTAAACCTTCCTCAGGGGAGTAAGGACTCTGTTCTGCATATTCATTTGCCTTTTTATAGCTAGTAGCTGTTGCTGGTGGTGAGGCCGATAAATCTTTAATTATATTTGCGCCATGGCGTTTACCGCTTACCCGAACACTTGCTGCTATTGCAAAGGTTAATTATCCCTGTTCGTCATAGGTATTCAGTAAATCCAGAACTCTTCTCTTCTTTTTGTCGTAGCTGAACTTTCTTGAAATAATTTTCTTGGTCGGCCTACACTAGATCCCGGTGTCCCTTCTTTAGCTTTGGGGACAATTTTGAAGACTAAGTATAATTATTGAGTTCATAATAAAATGTCTACTGAAATCACTTTGTGTAATTAGAAGTATTTAGTATTATGCAGTAAATAATGCCATTCATTGTGATAAAAATGTTTTAACGAAATACTATACTTACAATTTTATTTTATAAACCACCTCGAAGCTCAACTTATTTATGCAATACATTACAGCAAATCTAAACATTAAGTCATTATCCTGTTCACGTCCTGGGCGAGAACCTATGTTCACGTCGGAGACCAGAACGCGGAGCCTAATCTGTGGTTTACTTAATGCCGGATGTATAAGAAAAAAGTGCATTTTTGATTCTGATATAGCATGTGACTTAAAAAGTTGTAAATTATGGATGCAAAACGTTTAAAACAAGAAGTTGTATGGGTAATCAGCAAGTTGGTCATTGCAAGGGTGTAAGACGCTATGATTATGAGACACCCTATATTTAGCTAGTTCTCGTTCTTTTTTAAAGGTAGAGTTAATTTAATTATAACTTTGTTATATGAATGAAAGTTTTTTAAAAAAAGGTAACGCATTAATCTGAAGTGGGATAAACTTTTTCCTTTCAAGTTTTCTTGTGATTGTTTAAGATGTATATGATGTACGTATCCTGTGAATGGAATAAAAAACTGTTAAATTATAAATTAGGCTTTACAGAAACAGAGAAAGGAACAAATGCGCTATGAAAATAGATGTGAATTGTTCGTTGCTTGTTAACGTACAAATAATGTGATTGAAACAATAATGTTAGGCAATTTGCATAAAATTCGAGCTTTAATAATAATGGATATGGGCAGTCTTGGTTGTAAAATAAATGTTTACTAATTACTATAGCAACGTTAATTAAAAAATATATAAATTTAATTAAAAAATGGTTTTTGTTTTTTAAACCTCTTTATAAACTAATTAAAATATGCTTTATCTATAAATATAGGTGCGTATGTACATTCATGCATACATGTTTACAGTGAAACTTTCATAAATATAACTTTAAAAGAATTTCATGCTGTTAAAAATGAATTACAAATTAAGAGTGGGATTTTGTTTTTAAATTTCTAAAAAATTTTCTAAACAAAGGTACTTTGACACGGGCACTTATACAACGGCGATGTGATACATAATTTATTTCAATTACTTTTTCTGCTTGGTAGACTTTCTCAATGCTGGAATCATTCGAGTTGGTAAATTTAAAAGTCCCTGAAAACAATGCGTTTCTTATTACTAACAGATATCTCGAATGACATATATAATGTAATGAACTAAAAATAACAGTAACTATTTTTTCTTTATTACGAAGCAATTTTTTACCAGTGCTGCTCAGCTTTAGCTTTATTTAGCCAACTCTTGTCCCTGGATGTCAATAAACGTGGCCTATTAAAAATTTGAAGGATTTCCTTTTGTTTGAAATACAAAAGCTTTATGTCACTCGAAAATTACTTGCTACCATTTAGAAATCAAACCTAAGTTATGACTTTAAAACGTAACGTAATGTTCGGTAACGTATAGTAAATTTAGAAAATATTAGAAAATTGGGTTTGAAAGTTTTAATTGAAGTTGTTTGTGTGCTATTTAACTTGACTCTAACCAACTTGACCCCGGAGCATTTAGATATTTAGACAATTTCGTATAAGCTAAACTAATCTAGAGAAACTAAATATTGATTTAGAAAAAGCCGCTTCCAAGTGGTTTTTATTCACTCTAATTGCAGATACAATGTTTCAGTTACACAAGGCGCAAATTTTAGAAATATTATTGTTTTGGGATTACATTCCAGGATATTCAAGCAGCTCAAAGATGTTTTGTATATAACATTTAATATTACGTTTAACAACATACACACTAAATAGCTTATTCAATCATTTTTAATTTAAAAGGCCTTATCATTCTTCTAAACTAAAATTTTTCTTAATAAAAAAACTATTAAATGAAAATAGGAATACAACTTCAGATGTCTGATGTTATTCAATTATAAAGAAATATTAGTCAAACAACTGTTACTGTAACTTTACGTATTTAAATAACTGATACACAACTTTACCTCAATAAAATTAGTAAAAAGCAAGAAGTAAATTCAGTGATTGTTAAAAACAGGATTCTAGAAACTGGCTAAAACTGCAAATAAACATTTCAACCATACATACTTAGCCGAGAAAATGTCACAGATATTTTGGCTGGTGGCTTTGGCGGATTTTGCTAAACAAGGGCAAATGTCATCATGTGGTGGCAAAACAACACCCACTAATAGGCTATCGTTGGAAGGGTCCCATCGAGTATGTTAAGAATATGTAGCACATTAGGGTGGCCTTTATTCTCAAAAGTGTCTTTTTTTTCAATCGATCCCCCTAAAATATGCAAATAGATGAAAAACGATAAAATATGAAGTTTCAGATCAATCCGAAGTAATTTAGAGGTAGCTCACGCCGGTCAAAATTTCGAAAAATATGATTTTTTGCATTTTTTTTCTTTTACCGACATCTGAAATATATTATACCAACCCTGAACATAAAAATAAATATTAATACAGATTCTATAATCGATTACCTTTCCAACAAGCCAAAAATAACAAAAATCGATTGACAAATAAGGACGTTATGGCCATTTATATTATTAAAAAACCAAACATTTTAATTTCTATAAGAATATTTCATATTAATTTAATTTTCAATGAAAACCAATTAATTTATTTTTTATTTTGAAAATTTCATTCTTGAGTAATAAAAAATATATAAAAGTAAAAATAATATAAACATTATTTTTGCTATGTTGATATAAGTGACATTCATTAATTTTTTTTCTATGTTGGTAACACTAATGATATTGAAGACAAGTATTCACATTGTATTCACAAATAGAAACGTGTTTGGTTCATAACAATTGATTTTAATTTTTGATATTAGGTTAAAGATAAAGGATCCAGGTCATCACCGAGAAAGCAAACACGGAAAAAGACAACTGCCGAGAAACCTAAACCGAGAAACCAAAACCAAGAAACCAAAACCGAGAAACCATAACCGAGAAGCCACAACCGAGAAAACTAAAGCTGAGAATAGAAACTACTGAGAATAACAAATACCGAGAATGCATCCATGCATTATGAAGTAATAATTATTTAATTAATTAATATTAGAATATTAACACTCACACGGCATAGCGTGTCCTGTTAGAGTTAGTTTCTCTCTCAGTCGTCACGTTAACTATTGAAGTCTGTCCCTTTTAGACCTATCAAACTTACTAACTTATGACCTACCCTCCCCTGTATAGCGTGTACGTTGGCCTTTCTTTTTCTTTCCTCGCTCTATGTATTTTCCTTGGTCTCTGTTAAATCTATCAAACTTACTAACTTATAACCTAACTTCCGCTTCATAGTGTTTCCTTTACGCAGTTGGTCTTTCTCTGTCCTTCCCCGCTCTATGTATTCTCCTCTGTCTCTTTTAGATCTATCAAAGTTAATAACTTTTAATTATCACTTCATGAATTCTCGGTAGTTTCCATTCTCGGCAATTATTTTCTCGGTTGTGGTTTCTTGGTTATGGTTTCTCGGTTAGTGTTTCTCGGTTGTGGTCTTTCGGTTATGTTTTCTCGGTTTTGGTTTCTCGGTTGTGGTTTCTCGGTTGTGGTTTCTCGGTTATGGTTTCTCGGTTGTGGTTTCTCGGTTATGGTTTCTCGGTTATGGTTTCTCGGTTATGGTTTCTCGGTTGTGGTTTCTTGGTTATGGTTTCTCAGTTGTGGTTTTTCGGTTATCTTTTCTCGGTTATTTTTTGTCGGTTTTGGTTTCTCGGTAGTTGTCTTTCTCGGTGTTGTCTTTCTCGGTGATGACCGCATACGCGTAAAAACACAAATTTTCAATCGCTTTGGAATTTCTACTAATTTATTAAATGAAGACCCTTGTAAGTGGAACGATAATGAAGCTTATAATAAAGTAAAGAATATAATTCATAATTTAAATGTAGTGAATGATGCAGCAGAACGTGTAGTAAAATTAATTGAAGAATACAATAAAGTATTAACCAAAAAAGAAGAAAAAAGCAATATTTATTGCAAGTGGTTACTAACTATCGATAAAACTGCAAATCTCATACTAAAACAGCGTTGACTAGTACTACAAGTTAAGATTAATTTTGTATTATTTTTACTTTTAAATGTTTTTTATTACTCAAAATTAAAATTTTCAAAATAAAAAAAAAATTAATTGGTTTTTATTGAAAATTAAATTAATATGAAATATTCTTATAGAAATTAAAATGTTTGGTTTTTTAATAATATGAATGGCCATAACTTCCTTATTTGTCAACCGATTTTTATTATTTTTGGCTTGTTGGAAAGGTAATCGATTATAGAATATGTATTAATATTTATTTTTATGTTCAGGGTTGGTATAATATATTTAAGGGATGGGAAAAAGGAAAAAATGCAAAAAAATTATATTTTTCGAAATTCTGACCGGCTTGAGCTACCTCTAAATCACTTCGGATTGATCTGAAACTTCATATTTTATCGATTTTCATCTATTCGCACATTCTTAGGGGGATCGATCAACAATCCTACTGAAATAAAATTTTCCTATACAAGCAAGGGCCACCCTAGTAGCACATAATGGATCTGTAACATTCAGGTTACACCAAAAATAACAAATAATCTCAAATCAACATCCAATGAGTAGCATTTCGTTGGAAAGGTCTCATCAAATAGGTTAAGAATATGAAGCTCGACAAGTCACCAACTCATCTACCAAACTGCAGTATATGGGAACTGTTTGATCACTTGCCGGGTCAGGACGACAGAAATATCCGGATTTCTTGAAGCCCAAAGATTCGCTTTATTGTCTCCTTTCGCTCAGTTAAGGTTAATCACTTAGCTTTCTGTTCTGTTCTGCTTCCTCCAGTCCTGGCCAAGTCTTTCTCTTCACGTACGTAATAGCGAGGCTACTTTTGGTAACAATTCTTCGCAACATCCATACGAGCCGTGCCATTTGTCAAGCAGCAGGTTATAACCGCTATTAAAGTGAGCCAAAAGAACCCAACCTCATAGCGTTAAGAAGAGCCTGTCAACGTCGAGGTGACATACCAGGTCCTCCTCATAGCTAATAGTATTCAAACAAGCAGTTTTTAGAAGAACCCCACCATTTCAAAACTGTTTGACATTTTGTAATGAGTTCTTCCATAAAAACAGTTCTATGTTGGTATCATAGGATTGTGCATCAAGATATTAATGCTCCTCGAGTTTTAAGTAGACTACGTTTTTTGATAGAAAATACCGTTTTTGTAGCATTTCCATTACGATCATACATTCTCCAGCTATTGTTCTTTATCATAATCTGGTGATCACAAAAATGGCCACATATATACGCTGCTGTTCGTACAAATCAAAAAAAAGTCGAAACCTTAATAAGTCGAAAACTGTGTTAAATCAGTTAAATACGCATATATAAGTAAAAATGTGTCTGCTATGATCGTACAAAAAGATATAAGTTGGTCTGTAACTTCCTTATTCGTAAAAATTGACATCTTTTTGTACGATCATAGCAGTCATATTTTTACTCAGTAAGTAGTAATACCACCACATGATGACATTTGCCACCGACGCGACTGTCAAAAGATCAACCCCAACACATTTAGTACAAGAACGATTTTTGCCACCAGTCATAAGGTCTGTAATATTTTTTGTGGTTTAGTTTACCACATCTTTATAAACATAAGGAGCAATGGATAGTCAACACATAACTAAATTAAAGTTTTTAGAAGACTACAAATAATGATGTTCATCTCGAAAAAGACGAAGACTGTGAAGAATCAATTACCGGACGTATAATGTACAATATATCTGATACTGTGTCGCACTGATACATTGTTTGGATGAAGGCTATGTAGTTGTTTGGCAATTGTTTATTTTGCCGATAAATTAAATGGTTTCGTTTATTCAGCACGGTAAGTTATTATAGCAATCCTTAGCAAACTGAAATCATTAATGTAAATAAGTATATGCGATACAGTATGAAATAAAGATAACTTCAATGGAGTATCAAATCGAAACTTCTCAGGTAAGTAAATATTTGTGCTTTAACATTTTGACTTTTAAGAAAATAATATTGCGTCAACAGATAGAAGTCGACAACAGAAGTTCTTGACTTCTGTTGACTGCTATGACTTGCTGAGTAATAAATATAATTGTAAAATTACTCTAAATTCTAGCGATAGTTTTTATATGAATTACTTCATTACGTTATTCACTAACACTGCTAAAAGCGGCTCTGTTAGAGTCAACGAGTTGTCCTAAGCTTTTGATGGCCATAGCGAAGCTTTCCAACCTTTGCTAAAGGCAGCAATATGTGGAATTTTTCTAATTTCTAGTGGCTGATTTTTTTATTACTACCGCCACCAAAGACAGTGACATTGAGGTGGGGCCAATGCGGCCCTGCGACAAATCCATTAGCAAACAGAAATTCAGTTGAATCACTACTATCTAGTTATACTTACTATTCTAGCGCTAGTAATAATATAGGAACAATGACCTTAATTACTCACATTACCTACTGCGGAGTAAAAATTATGAATACTAGTTCTAAAACTATTCAAAATGTCATTCATTATTTGAAAAACCATTTGTACGTCACAGGTAACAATGATAAGAAAAATGTAAAACAAGTGTTTCTAAAATTCTTAAACCTTGTTTCACTAACGTCCAGAAACACAATTATATTTAGTACAATCGAATGACCTGTTTGACCTCGAAAGATACACGAGATAAAGTTTCATCATATAAATCTGGAGCACGATGTAGCAGATAGATAAATTTCGTGACTCAACATCAACATCAATTTCAACATAAGTCTAAGTACTTCAAAGTCTCACTGTAGGTAATTTTACACTGTTACTCTCCCAAATACCAATCAATGGTAGAAAAGTTTAAATTATTATACCCGTTTCATTTTCCTTTTATTACTAGAGAGTTAATTTGACGTAAATAAGAAAGTTGCTAGCCAATCAAAATATTATTTTCAGAAACGTGCGAAATAAGAGGTAGGTAGGATTTTATAACTTTGTCAAACATGTCTTTATTTTGTGTGCTTTATGTTAATGAAGATATCGATTCCGTACTCACAAACTTCTATTCATGTTATTTTCAATGAGAGCCATTTTCATGTAAAAAATCCAGCAATAGTGAAAACCCACTGGGTCACCATAACCAATACCAATAAATACTTGGTATTTATTTGGTACCTACACATTTGGCACTACTTGCTTAGTAGAAAAAAGTATAAAGAGGTTTTGAAGTTCTTGTGTATACATACAGGGCGACACAAGGGATAGGGCTTATAACTTCTGATGTGTTTATAAATGGATTTGAATTTTGATGAGATTTGGTATATTAGACGTAAATTCCAAGCTTTTGAAATACAGATTCGGAAATGACCCTAAGTTTCGATTTTTGAATGGAAACCTATGTATAGTTTTGTATATTTGAATTTTACGGGTCAAAATTAGTATAATGACCTTACCAAATTTAAGTTTCTCTCAAAAAGAAAACTTTTTCAAAGATTGTTTTCCTGTTACGAGGCCGAAATGTCTGAAATTTTAGGAAATCGTTCCAAAGTCACACGAAAAATATCATTTCACAAGTACCATAAGCTACGGCTAATTTATTAAAGCAGTATTAGTATACGAGCTAGTGTTGGAAAATGCTCGAGCATTTATTTTTGGAGAATATTCCCGGAGCACAAACGAGAAAAAACAAGAATAAACCCTCAAAAGTGAGCAGGACCAGAGAATATACCATTAACTTGCAAATATATACCCAAAATAAAGATAATTTCAAAAGTTCTTGAAATTTCTCAAAATGCTGAAAATGCTCGAATGTTCTCCAATTTTCCTCTTCTCATTTATAATGCTAGTAGTTGCTAAACAACAAAATATAACAAATTTAAATAAAATGTTTATATATAACTAGAACAGAAAACAAAACAGGTGCTTCCGGGCGGTAACCCAAATTTCTTGTGAATAATGCTTTCAAAGACATAAATTGTGCAAACTATGCTTATAAAACTGTCTGTTTTTGAACACCCGACGCCGACAGCAGCTGCGAATAACACGTGTACATTTTGCGTGAACATGCTGTTTAAGATCGTTTAGTTTCGAGTTTATTCTCGTTTTTTAATGTTTTTGTTTATGCTCGTTTGTGACGTTTGTGCTGTATTATTCTGAAAGTTCTCGAGAATTATTATGAGAACGTTTGCGCACGTACTGGATTATGCTTTCCAAGAGAACGTTCTTTTGATACGGTTTTATCATGCGCGAACGTTCGCGAACGTTCTCATCAGCATTTTCGGAATGTTCTTTCATTTACAACACTAATACGAGCTAACTATAAATTACGAATTCAACGATATACATTAACGAGTACTTTGCTTCAACTCTTATCAATAAATTAAACAAAAAGTAAATCAACAATTTAGATTTGCATAAAAGTCGATGGCAATATTATAATTATTATTATAGTTTGTAATTTTGTAAGTTTGCAATTTAGACACTAGATATATACGTAAATCCAAAGGCATAACTCGAATTTAGGGTGAACGCCTTACATTGGTTGATTATACAGGGTCGCCGATATGTATGAAAACGGTCGATTATCTTCTAAAGTAAGATAGCTAGCGAAAAATGTTAAATACAGAAGTTTTAGGGTTTTTTAAAATCTATTACAATAAAGACAAATTAAGTATACAGGATCAGTCAAAAAGTCATGACGAAACAAAGTTGCTTTTTTATAATGGAACGCCCTGCATATTATTCCATATTTCAGTTTATCTCGAAATTCTAAACAAAATTGTATAGCACATCATTATACCTAAACTTAACCGTTTTCGAGATATCGAACTTTGAAAATCACTTTCTTATAAATTATACAAAAATATTTTAGTCCATCAAGTTACCTTTGAAAGTTTCTAGCTTCATAACAACGCAGCGTCGTTCTTTTGTATAATAGTGATTATCTTGACAACACATGTCAAAAATACATTATTTAGTGTGAATAATTTTCGCGCAAAAATCGCACGTTTAAGTGAAACCGAGCGTATTGAAATTTTAATGATCATAAGATATGGTGATAGACGAAGAAGTTGTGACGAAGTAGTGGATATTTTTCATTAATTTAATTCCGATCGGGAACGTCTTTCTAAATCAACCGTTTCAAAAACATTGCAGCGTTTTCATGAAACTGAAGGTGTCACAGATCGACCAAAAAGTGGAAGACCAGTAAGCGTTACAAATGAAGAAAACTCTTTGAACGTCATGTTAGATGTGGTGGAAAATCCAATAAATTCGACACAACAAAAGGCTTTAAATCATAACATGAGTCGATATTCCATTCAAAAAATTTGCAAACGAGAAAAATTCCGTCCATATAAAGTGCATGTGTTACAAGAATTAAGTGAAGACGATTTTGATCGTAGAATCGAGTTCTGTCAAGTTATTATGGATAAATTAAATCAAAATGCCAACTTTGTCACCCACATTATTTTCTGACGATATTTATTAATTTTGCGAGATCATATTATTCCAGAGCTTAGACGATTATTACCGAACAATAACAATTCAAATTTACCGGCAGAACAAATTTATGTTGTTTATTGTTTCCAGCCTTACTTTGTGGAATTCCATAATCATGAAATAAATAAAGATTAGGAAAAGTTTCACAGTTTTATTAAAATATAACCTGATAATATTGTTTCGACATCTATGCTGTCATTATCAAAGGTAATATAATTATAAACAAACACGTCGCTAAGGTAGATACAAAAATACGTAACTAGATAAAATAATAATAATAATAAGAATTAAATATCTAATACTTCCAGTAACGGAGAATTCCTGAGCTCAAGTTGTTCATTCATTAAAGGTACCCTAATATAACCTAATATAAGAACAAATATGGTTTCAACAAGATGGGGCTCCTCTACATTTTGAACTTGCAGTACGGGCATATCTAGATGAAATTTTTCCTGAAAAATGGATTGGACGTAGGGGGTCAATTGAATGGCCTGCTAGGTCTCCCAAAATGACCTTGACTTTTTTCTGTGGGGTCATATAAAAAATTTAGTCTACAAAAATAAGCCGCAAAATATTGAAGAGTTGGAAGAAAGGATAAGACAAGAAATTTCCAATACTCCTCCCAATGTCCTTTTAAATTCACTACAAAATTTATTTTGTTCAGCGAATTTGTTACTGTCAGGAAGTAAATGGTGAACGCTTTGAGCACCTTATAAAATAGAATTCCAAAGAAAATATTTGTTTTCTTTTTTTTTTCTGGCATAACTATTATTTTCATAAAATATAAAATATCCAGGACATTCATTAAAAACTACGTTTTTTCGTATGATGGATTTTTATCATATCCATATCACCATATTCCCCACCTTGTGTAATTTTCATAATAAATATCCATTTCGGGCTTTTTCTTTAATAAATTTGAAGGTAGTAAAAAATGATTTTCAAAGTTCCATATCTCGAAAACGGTTAAGTTTAGGTATAATGATGTGCTGTACAATTTTGTTTAGACTTTCGAGATAAATTGAAATATGGAATAATATACAGGGTGTCCCATTAAAAGAAAAGCAACTTTGTTTCGTCATGACTTTTTGACTGATGCTGTATACTTAATTTGTCTTTATTGTAATAGATTTTAAAAAACCCTAAAACTTTTGGATTTAACATTTTTTGCTAGCTATCTTACTTTAGAAGATAATCAACCGTTTCCATACATATCATCGACCCTGTATAATCATCAATTTAAAAAATCTAAATAATTAAAAAAATGCTTTATCGGGTGTCATTGATTGCAGAATTATATTATATCGAAACAGGGCAAGAAACAAAACCCCCGAACAAACGTTGGCAGTTAGCTATAGAAGGCTCTGAGCTAGCCCACCGGGGAACTGAGAGAGGCAATACACAACAACCTGCGTCGAGCGTTCTTTTCTGTAGCTCACATTACCTAAAAACGGAACGTACGTCTTTCTTTACGGCGATGCAGCGGGCTTACCCAATACGTTAAAAAGATACTGTAGTGTATCATAGTGCATACTGTAATGTTGGCATTTTTTCGTACTACTAATGTATGGAAGAAATTCTGGGGTAAAAGCCGTTTAAGAGGTTAGTAAATATTATTAATCTACTAATTTAACCTTAGAAATTTTATTTCTTTTTGATTATTTTAAAGATTTAATTCTATTAATAAGCTTCAACGTCACCACCCACTCTGCCCACTCCGACGAGCTGCCACTGAGCATGGCTGTTTTTTACATAAAGGGAAATTTTGTTTTTTTATTTTTTTCGTTTACGACCAAATGTAATCCGTAACCAGAGGCATTTGATTTGTAATTTTTTCCTTTACAGCATTCGTAAATATTTTTTTGATAATATTTCGTTAAAGCATAGGTTCCCAATCTTTTATGGACTACCGCCCCCTTTACAAGAAAACACAATTCCAACGCCCCCCTTTACATAATAGTTAATTATACCAATTTTATATGTCTGTCTATTATCTATTAATAATCACAAAGTAAAAATTAATTCTCTCTCTCTCTCTCTCTCTCTCTCTCTCTCTCTCTCTCTCTTTCTCCCAGCTCAAAGCTCCAGCGCCCACTAGGGGGCGGTACCGCCCCCGTTGGGAACCTATGCGTTAAAGGTTTGAAATAAAATGAACGTAAATCTGTATTGTGCATGAAGGGATTTTACACTCTGCATTACTTCAAAATTTATATTCTATCGGATTTTCATTTAACCTAATCAACTTTTTTAGTTCTTACCTAAACAACCGGTTCCAATTTGTGCAGATGTTAATCTGACCATCAATCTGAAATGTTTCACGCGTCGTCTGATGTACCACAGGGCAGCAATTTGGGACCGTTGCTTTTCTTATTATTTGTTAATTACTTTCCTTTAACTATTTAAGAGTATGAATGTTTATGTTTGCGGATGATGTTAAGATTTACAAAGAAATAATCTATGAGTATGACTTTCGATCAGTTGTATCAGTGGAGTATTAATAACAAATTAAGTCTGAATATTAACAAATGCAAGTATATATCATTCACAACAAAATTATATCCTCTTGCTCATCAGTACAAATTAGATAATGTGAATCTCGAACGTGTACGTAATATCCGTGACTTGGGTGTATACTTCAAATCTAGCTTGGACTGGGATGAGCACATAGAGACCGTTGTTTTCTAGTACTTGTACTTATTATACGTTATTACTTAATATGTAATTGAAACGTTTAAACATATTACGTATGCAATATATTTGTAGCTTGCGGGACCTCCCCAAACATTGTTATTGGGATAAACCCGTTATGCTAGGGTAATAAATAGATAAATAAATATATGGAAGCTTTCCATTTGAGATTCTAAAGATGTTTCAGATTTTTAATATAACATTAATAATCTCCGCTGTATGAGTTCCGCATATAGTATGTATGTCTTTACTTATAAATATAAAACGAGAAAAAAGTACGACTAGCTGCTTCACTCTATACACTAATATACCGAGTATGTACTTTAAATAGAAACTCATTAATCGGATCTGAACCTGAACCCTTAACTTTATTTGAGATTTGCAATTTGTATTTGAAAAAATGATTAAAATAATAAAATTAGAATCATAATGTTATTTTGAAAAGTCGAGAATAAGACAATTTATATATTTAGTGTTACTATATAGTACAACCGAGAGTTACCGTCAAAGCTTATTTAAGGACTAAAGCTCCTTTACTCCCAGTTCAAAAATATTTCATACTCCTCAGTCTCTTCCTACTTCAAAAGTTACCCCATTTTACTCTACAATTTCGAAGGATGAATTTTTAAAGCTACTACTATTTGAGACAACTAGTCTGACGTTGAATACTTTAATACATGAAAGCAAGGCTACTAAATATGAAAAGCTACTTCATTAACTTCAACATCAAAATTAAAAAACATATTTTTTGTGCTCTAAAATTTCATTCAGAAGCAATTTGAGTTGTGCATATAAATATTTCTGTCAATAAAATGACGCGAATAAGAAACTTCTGCGTTATCTCTGTCATCTACTCATCAAAAGTTGATGTAAATTTAAATGTAAATGTAAAGGTGATGTAAAGCAGCTCTAAGGAAGATGGGTACTACAGTGAACTGTATCATGGTTTGATATAATCTATAATATAAATATTTATCATCCTTAAAGTAATGAATAAATTCTCAAGTAAGATAAAATCGTATATTTTCGCCATTCCTTAATTATAAAATCATTTTAAATAAATAAAGTTATATTAGATGTTTCTTGTAGATTTTTCATTGATTAGAAGTTAGGATTAGAACTTCTCAAAGAAGGTATTCTTTATTATGAACATCACTTCTTTGTAGTCTCTTTCATATAATTTATTCGCTATGAATTTTCTTTATATTTCAAAATATGTTTATGTAATAGAAAATATGTATTATAAATGATTATTCCATTCTTTGTACTTCTAACTTACTTTTTGTTTCTACAATTTAATTCCTTTCTGTCTATCGTCGTAGGAGTTTTTATTACTTTTATTGATGTCTCAGACCAGGACTTAGCTT
The DNA here is from genome assembly GCA_929113105.1 of Agrypnus murinus. Classification (NCBI taxonomy): domain Eukaryota; kingdom Metazoa; phylum Arthropoda; class Insecta; order Coleoptera; family Elateridae; genus Agrypnus; species Agrypnus murinus. The sequence goes on along the minus strand of OV816023.1, from coordinate 135,028,674 downwards.
TCTGCTGTCTATACATCTTTATAATTGAACAATATATTTATTGCCATTCATTGTCTGTAGAAGTTATAAGTAATAATGTACAAAATAACAGTTAGCACTGTTTTTCACTTTGTTTAACTAAAGGACTCCAACTCCACTTCTAATGTGAGTGGATTCGTTTACTAAAGTTACACGCCCACATTGGGTATAGGGAATCATGCATATCTTTCCTACACATTTCCCTTCTTTGTTGTGGAACACCACAACTAACGAAATCTTAGACTTTTAAAACATATTTTACATGCGTAAATGAATCAATATTAATTGTCTATTAATTAATATTAATCAGTTAATAAGTTAATGTACTGTATTGAGTAATATTATAAAAAATCGTTAAAAAGGTAATTAATAATAAAAAACAGGATAAATGACATTCATTACCAAAGCAAAAGACACCAACAGCCAGGATGGCCTAATAGAAGGCGTGCTAGATTTCCATTTACATAACTCGGGTTCTGTTCCCGGATGCGGTAATGATTTTTCTAACAACATACAATTTATAAAATGGAACAATTTATAATTGAATGCTAAGATGGTATAGTATAATCATTTAGTTTTATTTTTAACTAAATGTTTATTTATAAAATATATTAAATATTTTATTAAAAAGAAATTAACCCAGGCGGGATTAGAACCGACGTTTATTATAACGCGTCTTCCATTGTTGATATATTTTGCTTTTTAATGAATGTCATTTATCATCCTTTTTTCTTGAATTGCAGTAATTGCTTATTTTATAAATAAACAATTCTTTATAGATACAATATTTATAAAAAAACAATAATTACATAAAATGATTTTATAGTCATTATTTAAACTGCGTAAGCTTAATTATTATACAGACCATATTAGAATTCAATTATTTATAAAAAAAAAATTTAATTCAGACGGGATTAGTAATTTTATAATGGAAAATATAGTACGCCTTCCATTCGACCATGTTGGCTGTTTATGTGTTTTGTTTGTTTAATGAATGTCATTTATCACGTTTTTTTGTTAGTTTTTTATTATTAATTATTTTTTAAAGATTTTTTACAATTACTAATTACAGATATTAACTTAATAATTGATTCATATTAATTAATCAACAATTAATAGTAACGATATGCTCTGAAATCTAAAATTTTGTTTATTGCGGTGTTAATAGGGAAAAATAGGGGAAATGAGTGGAATAAAGACATTGTGTTCTTGCGGTTTGTGGATGCAATCCCATCCAATGAAAATTTATTTCCAATTATGCGTCTCCTGATCTTATTAATTTTTATCTATAAAAATAAAACAAAAAGCAAAATGAAGTACGATTAATGAACCATACGGGTCAGAATTACGCCTAGTTAATATTTATTACTGTAATTTTTACGTTTGCTTGTTATAGTTACGATTTTATGCAGTACACACTACTTAATCGTCGATTTTTCGACTCTGAAGCGGTTTAATATTACTTTGACGCTACCCTCCAGCTAAGGTAGTTATTGGAATGCTTGCCATGTGCATATTTGGTAATCTGGTTTGTTTATTGCAGGCTTTCTTTTTTCTTTAATACATCCCTCTTTTTATTTACCGTTTGGCGTATAAACCTTCTAATATCTGAGAATTGGTTACTTGTTGTTGTCGTTCTTGAGCAACGTTTTTTTGTTTGGAGGTTTTTCTTCCGATGCACCAATTGTAGGACTTCTGTAGGCTTCTACATAAATTGCATGTAATTAAGCTTCTGTGTACGTCAAACTATAACATCGAGCACTCATTGTATAAGTGTAAATTAATTAATTAAGATAACATATACTTCTTCTGATTTAAATGGCTTTTCCCCAGTGTGTTACGCACTGCAATTTAAATATAAATACTCTGTTAGACTTTATACTTGTTCATATAAACTGTTAGAATTTATTCCTGCGAGTGTGCCCGTATAACTTGATATGCAAAAAATGTTACTGAATACTATCTACCTGAGGCATTATTGATTGTACAATCTTAAGTGAACCTGTAGTCGCGTTAACATACCGTGATTTTCTGTGACCCTGATTTTATTATTGATGCTTAAACACGTTTAGAGTAATTGACTCGCTTGTATAAATTCATTAACTCTTTTTTGGTTTTCACATAATTATTAATTAAACATTTGACTAGATCAGTGCTAATATTATTTAACCTTACTAAAGCTTATTTACACTGTTTATCATTACAGTAAAGCATTTTATAATTTATTTGGTGACTTCTTAATTATGTGCATTATTTATGGCCTTGTTTCTTGGAAAGAAAGCTTTCAGTTATTTAGGTACCTTTTATTGGAAAGAGTTTACCACACTGAAAGCAGTCGCAGATGTGTAATTCATTAGAGATATTGTTGGTAGTCTCTATCTTAGCTATTTTAGACGACTTTTTAGAGGAGTGTTTAGTTAGTTGGTAGCCGACAGATTTAACTGCATTTAAAGGTTGTTGCCGTTTGTCGATTAGCGACTACCATTTTGTGGGTAACAACCTAAAATGTTTTCTTGTGACGCTCCTCAAGATGCTGCAAACGATTTAGAGGTTAATTACAGGTTACAGAACTAATTCGATGGAAGAGGTGAAACCTGAAGAGTTTCACAAGACTATTCTAAAATCTTAATAATCAAGCTTACTTATGTTAAGTAATAACAATGAATGAACGACGATGTCAAAGACTTTGAAAAAAATCAATAAATATCACTCATAACTGATATAATAAATCAGAATTTGACATTAAAAGTAAAATTCCTCTCATCGTGTTCCCTGTTAAAGATGAACGTCGTTTGACTTTGATGCATCATCCCATCATCATCTTCCCAGGTAGTCTAGTAGCCAACACCACTCGCCAAGCCAAGGCCACTCGACGGTCTTTCTACGTATCTTTTCTTTGTACTTTCTCCTCCACAATGCATCATTTTTCCAATTTTTGCAATTTCCTACAATAATACGCTCAGAAATTACCACTACAAACATTAGCTTTACTTGCGGGTGCCTCTATCCAAAACCTGCACCACCAAACATCACCATTTTATTATATCTACAGCACCAACCACTACGACAGAGATAAGCCTAGAATACCACAAACTAATCATCATCTCCAATCAGACTGAAGAGGTTTAGATAACCTAGAACAGTCAGTATCATCCTTCGTAGGTCACGAAGTAACATTGGTAAACAAGGTTACCACTTGTCGAGTAATACTAAACAGCTAAAAAGCAATCGAGGCTCCATGCATTTTAATGCATTATCAAAGGAACATATGTAAGTTTGCAAAATTATAGCTGCATTGGTTATTAAACTGTAAAATTCTCCAATTGAATAGAAATTTGACATACGTATGAAAGATATGATTCTAAACAATGTTAAAGTTGCAAAAAAAATCAAACGTCTGACCTTCAAAGGTCACCAAGGTCAGAGTGGTTCTTCACCGCTATAATTTTGTAAGATTTTTGTATCTCTTTCTGATGCTGTCTTTGGTATGCATGGAACCAGATTGCTATGTAAAACTTGACAGACTAAACTGTTTTATTTTCTGGGTTCATCAGTTTAGTAAAAAACCCTTCGTTTTTGTGTTTTATAGTATAATGTCTGGCTCGGCCCGCGCTGTATCATTTCTACATTGAAAACGTAAAATTTTAACCCACACGAGGACGTCCGATGCCGGCCTAACACGTAGTTTTTACGTCTAGTTCCATGACAAATCGCGTGTACGAAGAGCTCTACACAGTATAAAGTCAGTACTGGCAATTTTACTTTTGCTTAGAGTAAAGTAGCGTTATGTTTTAGTATACTCTGTAGATTAACGTTAAAAATATTTTAACGGTTATTTACTCTAAATAAGGGCTACCAATTAACGTTTGAGAAAGGCTAAAAAAGCACTGCATTGAGTAAATATACTCGCGCTCGTAGTGCAACAAAGTAAAATGTAGTTCATATGGGGCAAAACAGAATAGTGGGTACAGTGCAGATATGTACTGTCGTTCGTTGCCAATCATTATCGACATTGTCACTGTCGTCATTGCTTGAAATAATAATTTCTATAATTATATTTTGGGATAGCTTGGTAAGTTTGTCTATTTATATGTAGATTTTGCTATGTTAATACATCTAACGAATTCGGATATTTTTTTTAATTTTTAACTTTTATTATATTGGAAAATAATAATTACATTGAAATTTCTGAAATATCTAGCTGTAGTCAATTTACCGGCCTGAATTATTTCTATAACAATTGTAACATTTTAAGTTATGCTAACAATTTAACTGAAATGGTATGTCTGTGTGTTATTATAAATTTTCTATTCATAATTATATTTCAGAAATAAAATATATTTTTGTAAAATCCAGTATTATTTTTAAATTTCCTTTCTTACCTAGAAGAGTAAGAGTATAGAGTAAGTAGAAATAGTAGAATAGAAGGCATGCCATAATTTCGCTATTACCCTTTTAAACTCTCAATAATAACATGGAGTTTATGCTGCTCTTGGAATTGTAAAGAAGTTGAACAACCGATAGATACGAGTATTATTAGATCATAGTAGTTATGACTGTAACAATAAAATTCTAAACAAAAGCTCTACACTATTACTGTCAAATACAAAATTTCACCAAACAAAAAAGTTACACTTACTTTACGTATAGCTCCGGGCAGAGACGTCTTATGATTCAAATTGTTTTCAGCAGTCGTGGATGTTCATTATGAAAGCTTACTAATCTCAGGTAGGAAGTAGGAATGATTAAACAATAGAAGAGCGGGAGAAGATGGGAATCCACAATTTGGAAAAAGACTCCTGTTTAATTAACGTTAAATTCATGATTACTTGTTATTGTTACGAATAAAAATAAATTCACTCACTCTTTATCTAATCTATTGATTTTATTTCTTAAATTTACCTAACTTATAACTAAGACTAATTCTAAATATAATTAACATAATTTTTACTTACCAACTAATTATAAATTTTAGGGCCATTTCTCTCACACTGGGTATAGCAATCGAAAAGGACTTTACTGCTATCATTCCACCTTGTAACTAACTATCCTTTTGATTATCACTTCCCATTTTAACTCTTAATCCTTACTACAATTTCTTCTTGCAATCAAGGATGGCACAACCTGTCCCTATTAACCAGGGCAGTGTCATAATGCTAGAGTCAGCATTACTTACTTTTGTGAGCAATAATGCTGTGCTAGTATTATTACACACTTTACAAATTGCAGAGTAGCTTCGTGTCATACTTGAAATCAATTTGTTTATCTTTATTACTGGGTCAAATAATTTAGAAATGAGTTTTGTAATAATTGTTGTAACATATTTTTGGAATAATAAATTTTTTGAATAATGAATTGATTTAATTTTGTTATGAGTTTTTTCTTTTATTTTATACTTCGTTACATTATTATTTAATTTCTGATGTGTATTTTGTTGAATTTATGACTATACTTCGTGTTATGAAACATACACAACAGCTAGTGATCGTCTGAAACCTATTCGCATTATGAATTTCATCATTTTAACTTATTTTGGGATTCCATTCTAAATACTTTTTTATTAAGTTCCTCAATTAAAAGCAAATACTTATATATTTTTGTTATCAGAAATGAAGTCTCAGATACTATAGTTACAAATAACTTACAGAAAATGTTGTGTTAGTAATTCTTTTAGCATTGCTCCAAATCACCTTAGCACTCACAGCTAAAGGCTTAAACTAACTTGAAACAAAAACCTAATAAACCTGTCCAAACTAAAGTTGCTGTCACCTACAGCTCGCTGAACTCTTTCTTTAAGAAGACAGAAGCCTTGAAGGCAGCAATGGTTTTATGGAAGTTCAATCGTTGTTGATAAACCCAGAATTAGCCTTTCACCATTTAATCGTATTTTTCCCCAATTCTTGTCACGTTTTTTAAGTCATGATACTTGACCGTAATCTCATACTGTCTGTACTGTACTAAATATCCACGAGAAGGGAAATAATTCTAGAATGCTTTACCCAATCGCACGTTAAATGTGACAATACATAACACCAATAATAATTTTATACTAAATTCTCTCTCTTGCGTTTTTATTACCGGATCCTGAGACTCCAGGGTCAAAACAGGTTTCTTAGAAATCAATCCCCTTGCAAGATATAAAATTGTCTCGCCAAACATGAATTATACACTTAAAAGCAATGCGTTCTTTTATAAATCTTTGAAATTAAAAAAAAACTTGACTCAATGTAAGGCGTTATTTGTCCAGACTGAAATTATAATATAGATTAGGGGAGAGTCGCCCAAATTAAACCGCCTCCTAAATTGAACCAGTCGATTATCTTTTTAAAGACTATATTACTATGCCATCTATCGTTGAAAATAGTAACAGGAGGACTATAGAATGCTGTAGTTTCAATATGAGTACGGTGTTCCCGCGAATATCGATGTAATTGCAAATTGTATGTTTATGCCTTAATTTACGTAATTTTCTCCGTATGTTTCCTAAAGGCTGGTGCAAAAAATTGCGGAACTGTTTGGAAGGTGGTAAATACCATTATTTTGTTATACTATTTTAAACAGTCTGGCGCGATTTCGGCGCTAATGATAATTAAAAAAAAATTGAGGTTAAATTGAATAAAACAAATGAGTGTTGCCTAAATTGAACTTATTAGTGTTGCCTAGTGTTGTAAATGAAAGAACGTTAAATGTTAATGAGAACGTTCGCGCATGATAAAACCGTATCTAAAGAACGTTCTCTTGAAGAGCATAATCAAGCACGTTCGCGAACGTTCTCATAATAATAATTCGCGAAAACTTTCAGAATAATACAGCACAAACGAGCATAAACAAGAACATTAAAAACCGAGAATAAAAGCGAAACTAAACGATCTTAAGTCGCATGTGTTGCATTTTAATTTAGTAATATATACTAATTTATTATTTGTAATTTGTACAAACAAGATACTCCTGGAATTTGTCGACTTTTTATCTTTAAGCCATATCATATGATACTGTAATTCATACATAGAAAGATGTACTGGCCGAATGGACCTGGTTTCCAAAACCAAAAAACAACAACATAAAAAAATAAGCCGCATGTCCACGTAAACTGTACACGTGTTACTTACAGCAGTTGGGAGCGTAATCAAGCACGTTCGCGTTCTCATAATAATTTTCGGGAACTTTCAGAACAATATAACACAAACGTCATAAACGAGCATAAACAAAAACATTAAAAATCGAGAGTAAAACCGAAACTAAACGATCTTAAACCGTGCGCACTAAACATGCCCACGCAAAATGTACACGTGTTACTCGCAGCTGTTGTCGGCGTCGGGCGTTCAAAAGACAGACAGTTTTATAAGTATAGTTTGTACAATTTATGCCTCTGAAAGCATCATTGACAAGAAACTTGGGTTACCGCCCGGAAGCACCACTTTTGTTTTCTGTTCTAGTTATATATAAACATTTTATTTAAATTTTTTATTTATACAAATAGTGACATATGTTTGTAAAGTCGTTAAGATGTATTACTTGTTCATGCGGTGGCTGAGTACTGGACACCTGCTGGCGGTTTTGGACACTACGCCCACTGCAAGCGGTGGATACTTTACGCGGTCAGCGTATTATTCACGGTCGGCAAAGTATCCAGTAGCAAGACTTATTTTAAAGGTCGGCATAGTGTCCGCGGTCGGCAAAGTGTCCGCGGTCGGCGAAGTGTCCGCGGTCAGCGTTGTGTCCGGTAGGCGTAAAGGTGCATACCTGATCTAATCTAAATATAATGGGACGTATTTAATTCACATGCTATGGTTAAAGGTGTCTCCAACTAAAGTTCTAATTAAAATGAATAAGAAAAAAGATAGCTTTATCTCATTCTTATAGGTAGAAAAATACTAGAATTGGTCACCATGGCAATACATTATTAACTTAATAGTGAGATCTAAATATGTCCCAACGAGTTTGATATAGGAGGAAAATTGGAGAACATTCGAGCACTTTCAGCATTTTGAAAAATTTCAAGAAGTTTTGAAATTATCCTTATTTTGGGTATATCTTTGTAAGTTAAAGGTATATTCTCCAGTCATGCTCACTTTTGAGGGTTTATTCTCGTTTTTTCTCGTAGGTGCTCCGGGAATATTCTCCAAATATAGATGCTCGAGCATTTCCCAAAACTAGTGTTGCCTAAATTGAACTGGTTCATTGAAAAGACAAATGGCAAACAGTTCTTCTGATGATTTGGCAAAGTCGTGTTCAGAAGATACTTTATGTCTTTATTGTAACGATATAACTACTGAATTAACTTGAAAATGAGTACACGGTGCCTAAGTAGTGCATAGTGGGTCTACGAAAAATGTGCTGGGGTAGAAGATGAGGATTTCCATGTTCCAGTCGCTAGACTTACAGGTATATTGTGATTTCTAGTATAGTATTACTCAGTGTCATGATAAATAATTGAGTTTTTTTTGTTTTATTATTAACTGTTTATTGTTAACTGATTGCACATTTTTCTAATTTTTTATCTTAATAAATAATTTATGTTTTTTTTTCAATATATTTTTTAATTGAATATGTAATAAACATTATAAAGTATGCCTTAGTGTGAATTTTAATTTAAATAACCGACAATGATCTGAAATACCAATTGTTTTCTAAAAAAGGTTTAATTTGGGCGACTCTCCCCTATATGTATTTTTGTCAAACCCAAATTTATTGCATGCAAGTTAGCATCTTTCGCTCTTTAGATGATGTTAAAGAGAATTGCAGTAGGTACGTGACTAAAAACAAAGTACCATCCCGTGGGAAATAGATTTTGTTTACAGAAGTGTTAACCTTGTTTTAAATGGGCACCACGAGTTTATGTCATGTCCTACCCAAGTTAAATTTAAAACAAAACGAAATAAATATCTGCTATATTGAACCCATTATATGATGCTGTGCAGTTAGATTTAAAGTATGACTTTCTGAAGTACAAGTAAGAGACGATGAGAAATAGTGCATTTTCAAAGGGCACTTGTTGACTTTTTATGACATGGGTGTCATTCTTGTTAAGTGTCTGAGAAACAAATATTTTTTTGTCGAAAAACACCTCGTTTGTCTAGGTTTCTTGAAGGACACTTCTTGACCTTGTATATGATCACTTACTTAGTTATCTGAGTAAAAACATTTTTTCCAGACTCCCTAGTGGCTAAAGAGTTGAAACACGCTGTTTCGCCACGTTTTTTAATTCATTTCTCTAAAATAGGTTCTGCTGTTTTAACAATTTTAATTTGCTTATTTCGTTTTGCCACACAGGATAAAGATTAAACTCAGTTGGATAAATCCTGAAACTGTAAAAATCGCATTATTTTTATTTCAAAAGAATTTGCTAATGTTTCAGAAAAAGTATCACGAAAGGAACTGAAAGGAGTAAAAGATATCTTTATAAAGAGATTTTAAACGTTTAGTTATCAAGTTCAAACAATAAGTTTTGCGTTAAACAATGAGTGGATCCCACGAAATCCGCAGTATTTTCAAAATGATGTAGATGTAAACCCTTTGATTTACCTTTTGAGAATATTAAAATAAAAAGAATAAACAAAATTAATGAGATACATTTACAATTATTAATATTGCTAAATATACTAGTGCATATTCAAACCCAGTTGGGAATTATAAAGTGACCCTTAATTTTATGATCAAAGCATTCCGCTTTAGTGCTTTGGTAATTATCTAATTGGGTTACAAAAATTTCTTTTTAAACATTACAAATATTTCATAACATGTACATTAAAAGTTTAATAGGACTTTATGTACTGCAGGAGAAAGTTTTTATGGGGATAAAACTACTCGAATAGATCTATGCACAGTAAACAAGACGCTTTCATTTTACAAAGTTCGTATTCGCTCTTAAAAAATTTAAAAATCGTGTGAATGAGAAATGAAAAAATAGAAGTTTACTTTTTAATTTAATCCATATTTTTCGTTAAAGGTGAGAATCACAACCCCACTTTGAATTTTCACTCGGATTCAAGCGGGTAAGTGAATAAAGCCGGGGCGGACCGAATCACTGCGAACTAGGTTAGGATGGGCTTCGTCGAATTTGTTAATATGACTTGTTTTAACCCTTGTGTAGGATTTTCAAATATTTAGGTCAAACCTTTTAACAAGTTCTAGCAATTATATGAAAAACTAACTTATATAATTCTTATATATTCCTCTCTCTTTTTATATCATTAAAAGTTAAGAAATAGTCAAACAAGGATAAGATAATATGTTTAAATAATTCATTATAAATGTTTTACAAGGATTTTACTAAACAAGAACAAACAGAAAATATAAGGCATGCTAAGATTTTACACATTAGGGAACGTTTGTCTTTTGTTTACTTTCAGGGCATATGCCCGTCTTATATATACGAGACCCTCGATTTAAACCAGACTTTTCCTTCACACTAATGCCTTTGTTATTCAAATGCTACATTTAGGCTTTAACGTAAAGAATTGTATAGTCACGCACTTATAAATGTTACAATTTTAATAAAACTAAACTTAAAAATAAATTGTTCTAATAAAACTTGCTCAACCTTTTTTAAATTTATTTAGTCATCAAAAAATCAATGTGACGAGAAAATTAGAATATTATCATTTGGAAACTTTCTTCGAGTAGAACTTCATTTTGTTTTCCATGAAATTCTAGGACGATGCTGAAAATGAACTTAAATATAAAAGATACCATTAACAGCCTTGGTAGTGTAATGTCTGGCGTGCCGGACTTTCACCCAAGCGGCCCGGGTTCGTCTCCCGGCGTTGGCAGATCTGGTTAAGGTTTTCTGCAGTTTCCTTAGCTGTAACACAAATGTGGGATTTGCGCTGTTCCATCTATAAGTCGGCTGCAGCCGCACATTGGGCCTACATAATAATAATAATCGCCCCCTCCCTCCCGCACAAGCTAATAGCTTCTGGGGCCTTGGTTTAGGCTATGGGTTGTAGTAATTATTATTATTATTATTAATAAAAAATATAGCTCTAAGAACTAAATATTAATATATTATTCATAATCTTGTGCCTCATTAAAAAAATAAATGTTTGTTGTTATTATGAATAAGAAATTTACAATTCCGATATTGTATTAAAAAATATTATTGATTTATTTTTATTTTACCTACATTACGAGGGAATCGACATTTAAGGTCATATGTCCCCCATCTAACATGTAACACACATACACACACACGCCCATAGTTGAGATGGTAGACTTTTCTAGTTAGAAAAATCCTGTCACCCTAAGTGGGACGACAGTGCTCTCACACACACGTCTACCGCCGGCGCGCCGCCCCTTTTACTCAAAGCAGTTAAGCAAGACACAAAGCGCAACACTACATTTTACATTAACTAATCAAACTATAACTTTGTATTGTATAAATGTTAATTGTACTTAGCATTGCCAAACCACTGAAGTAAATCCATACTTGTGCGTGGTATAAGGCGGTTATTTTTAACAACTACAGAAAGATGTTATGTGGTTGTCGAGACCGACTACATAACGTGCCTATCTGACAGCACGGCGAAGTGTACCGAGGCTTTATCGACGAAAAAAGTCCTCCCTCCGATTCCGGAATCCTGAGTATAGTCATTGGCTGGGAATCTGCAAAACTGCTTTTATCACAAATATTAAGGCTGTGATGGTGCGAAGGGAACGTTTATTTAATATCTTCTATGTATTAAACGGGAAAAAATAATTTAGTGAACAAGTCAAACTGAATCATTTCCGCACCGATTGAGATGGGTCAGATTTGTTGCACAGTTAAACTTACGGAAATCTTTAAATAAAACGTTTTTTTGGACCATTAGTCTATTTTTTTGGGACAAGCTACACTATTATCAGAGTAACCTTTTTTTATGTACACACATACATAAAAACAGATTACTCTGATAATAGGGTAGCTTGTCCCAAAAAATTAGACTAATGGTCCAAAAAAACGTTTTATTTAAAGATTTCTGAAAGTTTTACCTTCCTTTCTTCCAGAGTTTCCATTACACCTTCTTAATTTCAGAGTTTCGCTTGGATTGGTTAAATTGCACTAAGCAGTATCCATTTATAAGTGTTACCTACTGAGACAAAATTCGTGAAGTGGGACACGTATTTATCAGTGGTACGACATTCAATGTTAATGTCAATTTTCTTATTTCATTTAATTGATTTTATAAAATTTCTGATTTTTTAAAAATTTATATTAACATGATTATCAAACATGATATTTTATATACAATAAGGGATTTATAATAAACAAATTAAGTTCTTACTACAAACTATTCCCTTACGCATAGATTTGCAGATGAATTTTAACTTTAATGCTTTGGCAGATTAGAAAAACGATTTTTTTCTTAAATCAGGCAGTACATACGAGCTTTTGTGATTGGCAAATATTGAGCTTTTTTTCTCATCATACCGTATTTATCGAATACTGTATTTTATCGATCATGTTGTATCTATTACCTGTAAGTACGTACAGTTCATTACAATAATACTAGACAATTTCTCGCGCCGAAGTGTCCCGCGCCGAAACGGCTGTCCGGCTCCGACTAAATATTGATCGTTAGTGTAATAGTGTCAAATATTTGAGTATTACAACGACTACTCGACTGCCAAAATGGTGGTACACCCTGTATTTTATGCTGATTATAGTATAACGACTATTATATAATATGGAGAATAGGTGTTTCTGTTCCAGTTGAAAATAGGTGTGCAGAGATGTACTGTACTGACAAGTACAACAACACCATCTTTATGTCCCTTTCACGTAAATGCAGCCAAATCATCTAATTTGTTAATTTTTTTCCAAATAGCGGAAGTTCCATTTGGACTCCAGACTTACTTGGAGAGACCACATAGTCAAGAAGAGATAACAAATGGACTACAAAAATAAAGAAATAGACTGGCTGATGAGCAAAAACTTCAAATTGTCATTGGAAATTAAACTTTTGTACAGGAGTATCATCGCACTGATTAGTAGGTATGGCATAGAACTATGGGGTTGTACTAGCAACTCCAGTGTAGCCATAATACAAAGAACTCAGTCTAGTAACGTCCTTTCAAAAATATTAGAGCTCGTAATCAAAAAAACATTAGCTTATAGGATGCAATGTAATTCTAGTTGCTAATATTGTAACATAAAAAAAATCTGACACCTGGATGAGCTAGATAATTCGGAAAATAAGGGAGTTATGACAGTCTTAGTCAGATGACGTAGTGTCGGATAGCAGAATTTGCAAAAAATCGAAATTTTCGAAAACTTCTACTCGTCCATTTATCATAAAAAAACCTGAAAAAATTAATTTAATGTCATTTTATATGTATCTAAACAAGGCAAAAATTTGAACAAAATCTGAGATGTAGAAACACGGTCATATTTTAAAAATAGTTGATGTGGTATGAAATTAGCTACCTGTAACCTAAGATCGTAACGTTCTAACCTCAAACCAGCGACTTTAGCATTGTTTTTCTTGTTAATTATGGGCGACCGGTACATTCCTAGTAACATTGCTGGATATTAAATAATTAATCATTAAATTTTTAAAAAAGTGGTTTCCAATAAAAAGGATAACATAATACTTAAATTTAATATAAATCTAAATTAGTGTAAAATAAAGCATGCGAAGTTATAACATATAGAAAATTATAATTATCATCTCCGACCGGCAATCGAACCCGAGACTTTCTGCTACCAAGCAGATTTAATTCGTGATTATTCACTGCATTTCTATATTATTTAACCATTATTAATGTCCTATTGGATGATATATTTCTAAAATCTATTTAAGCTGGTACTGTTGGATAATAAATCGCAAAATAGCTTTATATAGCAAATATTATTAGTATACTTAATAGGTTTACACTGTATTTCCACCTTATATAGAAGAATTATCGTTTCCGTTGGAAATTATCCCGGATAGCTCAGCGGTAAGATCATCTGCCTGGATAGCAGAGAGTTTCGGGTTCGATTCCAGGTCGGAGATAATAATTTTTCTATATGTTTATACGTAACTTCTTAAATTCATTTACATTATAATTATGACTAGTCACTGCAATTGTTGACCACGTATATCGTAAACTTCTCTAACGGTTTTTGATGCAAGGGGATAATTTTTCTTTTTAATAAATTATGCAAATAAAACTTTACTTTTAAACTTAGATAGGTTAAGTATAGCGAGAAGCTCGTTAATTTAAGACACCAACTGTTGTTGAAAAAAATTATGCTAGTCAAAATATTTTTTCTTTTAAATAAAACGGATGCTACTGTAAATGTTCATACAAGGTTCGACCACACATATATACACTTCGTAATTTGTGTTTTCCTATTAGCAGGGATGCTAATAAATAATAATATTTGGTTTAACCAGGTATTTTAATATTTATGTAAATAGCTTATGTAAATGTTTTTGCCTTTTGAATAAATTTACTTTCACTTATTTTTATTATATGTTTAATACCTATCCTGTTTTTTAAACATATTTTCGCCCTGTAGGAAAAAAGTGATAAATGTTTCCGTATTAAGCAATTGTTAATTTATACCCATAAAACAGATTGGCAAGTAAATTTTAAAATTGGCGCCATTATTTTAAGTAAGATTAGATGGGGCGTGAGACGCTTGTGCCAGTGCAACGCGCAGTGCAAATGGACCAATAAGAATAGTGGACGTGAATATACATTGTTGCATGTCGGACGTACTTCTAGCCACTTCGCTTAATTTAATAGCACTTAAATTATAATGATGCGTACGCGTCAGGTACAAATTTTGAAGTGACATATCAGGGCGTCTTATATAAGAACATTTGTGACTTTTTGCTTTAAACTGTACCGTCAGGTGTGAATCATCGACACACATTGTGTAATTATTGAAGAAGATAAGCGAAAGAAAATTGTAAAATAATAGATGCAAAGGTGTACTTTTTATAACAAACCATGTCTGTTCGTGGTAAAATGCATACATACTTGCAATAACCAACCAATTTAACTTAATGCTTTTACTTGGTTATTTTCAAATGCAATGTAGAGTAATATAGTATACTGTATTTTAATATACTAGGGAAACTCCGTCAAGATATGACGGTCAAAAGGCTAATTTATTGAAGGATTTCCGTAATAACATTCGTTGTGTGATTACAATCCTTCGGGTTTCCAAGAGTGATTATTTAATATTAATATTTATTATTATTAAATAAACGCAATCGAACATAACAGTTGAAACTACTAAGCTTACCATTCTCAGACGAACTTTTGACCGCGTTATTTAACAAACACCCCCGACTTATCCCACTTCACCACCAATCCCGACTTCCCCCACCTTCCTTCCTTAGTTAACCCCGTCTTCCTCCTTTTTCCGACTTACCCCTCCAACTTATCTCTTTCTCAGATTTACCTCTCCCTAGATAAGATTACCTCTCATCTCGGACTCCGTCCTCGACTTACCCACCCATTCTTACCATAAGATTCTACATTGGATTTATATATCATATGCTTAATATACCAGCTTTCTAAACTTTGTCGGTCATTTTGTCTATGTTCCTTAAGAGATAAAACATTAGTTCGTAGACATTCCTACTCTGCTTTTTCATGAAATATCACAATCCACAAAAAATGCACACTCACAGTCAGACAGAGTCAGACAGAGATATCGAATTTTGTGAAAATGCTCTACAGTAAATACCATGAAACTCGACTTAGAACTGCTAGTGGTATACTAATCAGGTATAGGGACGATGTTTAGTGTTTTAAATATATAATTAGTAAATAATAATTGATCTATAGAATAAAGTTCAATATGGCTGGTGTATATACTATCGAAGGACATAAGATTTTCGTAATCTAAAGCAGTGTCAATAAGAACACGATAAGTTTGATTGCCATTATAATAATTGTCCCAGTCATTTACAACAATTTGCAAATGTATCTCGGCATGATTTACGCCAAACAATATGAAACAGCTGTAAATAAGCAACTGTCATCACCTAATATTCCAGGGTACTAATATCAAAGGCGGCAATCTCCAGATTTCGTATTTTGAGATATTAGCGAAAAACTGCTGTGACTATCTCAAGACAAATATATTAAGACTTTAAATGCAGTATTGTTGTTTCAACTCATAATATTAAAAAAATATATATAAATGAATGGAGAATGCCGATTTTGTGTCTAAAAGGTGGAGGTTGCCACCTTCGTTACCAAGATATTATAGCTAATGTGCAATAATTATTAATGATACCATGCAAATGATTTAATCTGTTTTCAAAAATCTTTATTAACATAAAAACATTTGTTTTACAAATAGAAACATTAAACTCAAAACTATGCTTAGAATAATATGATTATATTACATCAACATAGATTTTAATCCCGGAATATATTCACAACCAACCGTACTTTCGTCTTCAACAATTTCAGTGTTCCCTTCTTCTTCTTCAATTATGGCAAGAACAATATTATTATACAATGTGATGTCTTCTATTGCCCTCCAGTATTTTCCAAAATGTTTGATGATGTTTGATCTTTTAACTTTAATTCCTTCACATCTTGCCCCTTTTCTATTTGCTCTGGATTTATAAATCCAGATGTTTTCCCTTTCTTTGTAACACCCTTACACCGACCTAGATCACTTTTATAATGTAATTTTCCTCATATGGGGACATTTCCAGATTGGCGGCGTTTTATCAGGTGGTATTACAGGTTAAACTTGAAAATAAAACACAATTTACAATAGTATGTGCCCTGAAATAGACACAACAGTTTTTCGTTGGTATGTATAGCAACCGTGATTGACTCCCATGGAGTTTGCCGGTTTTGTTTCTAATAGGCAACTTTAAATATACCTTTACATGGAATATTTCCGATTTTGGCACCACCTTATAATGTAGTTGAATAGAGCTTGAAAAGACGAACAATTGGAGATATATATATCTCATTTCACCTAAAATTGGAGATTGTCGCCTTTGATATTAGTACCCTCATTTGTACAATTTGTTTTCTTTCCATGGTTTATTTATTTGTTTAATATAAAGTATTTACAGAAATAAATCCCAAGAACAAACACTTACTTATGAACACACAGTATATGTAGCGAACAAAGGCTAAGTGAAATAAACATTTAAGTTGTAGAATTTTCGTTAATTATAAAGGTATTTCATTAATTATAAAATCATATTATATTATTATTATTATTATTGTATTTTGGTATTAATACATATCTACGCAACCTAATACCAAATCAACCGTTAAACACCTTAATAATGCAAGCGCAAACTTATATAATCGTGAATAGTTCCAAAAGCTACCACCGTAGAAAGCTAGATGGCGCTGCAAGTGAAGAGTCTCGTGCGTATCCAAATAAATGTTTTTTATTTATTTATTTAAAAATATTAAACTTAAAGAAATACAGAAATTAAGTAGTGTTCACTAATCTACACAACAAAAGCTTGAATATAAAAAAGAATCACGTCAATTGGCCTAGTAGAACTCTCAGACGAACTGGAACAAAAATAAGCCTTGTGCTTTAAATATATAGATAGTATATTTATAATAGCACTCGGTAGCGGTGGGTGCATACATCAAACCCGGGGCACTCGTAGTGCAACACATGAAGATATACTGCTTTAATGTATGCGTACGAGCATGATAGCGATATACCAGTTTGTCGTGTGCCCCGAGTTTGACGTATGCACCCACCGCCAATGATAGCACTGCATGTTTGCTATACAGGTAATTGAATTGTAGTCTTGGAAGACAAAAATGATATTGTTAAGTGTAAATTATAAAGAAATAAAAATTTACACAATATATTTTGTAATTGTACATTGTACTTTTATTAGCAGGTAATAAATGGCCAACAAAAAGTTGCGTAATGTTTAGGTGAAATATTTTTCGTGCGTTTGCAAATCATTCTATAAAGATTTTATAAACGACAAGAAAATCAGATATTCATTTAGGCTTCATAGATCTAAGGTGGTAATAACGTTGAAATTTATTAATCGCCTTAACACGTGGCACCAAACCTCCTGCCCTACTCTCTGTTTCCCCTTCGATCCTGCCAAGATATGATGTGTCTGGAATAATCCAGGATTGACCCATCAATCAATTAGTTGCGTGTTCAGAAGCTATCAGTAATAATGCCAACAACGTTTGAAAAAGTAAAAAAGACTAACAACGATGTGTAAGTAGTAGAGAATAAAAAATGGTACAAAAATCCTTTCTACCGAAATAAAAGATCCAATAATTGCCTTCTTATCGAATAAATCTTAAAGTGCACTGTTTTCATTTTGCGAAGTTGTAACAAATTGTTCCGGGATTCTTTTAGACAAATCTGAAATCAGAAAGAAATATATCTGCATAATTTAGCGAGCCATTGATTTGAATAACGAAAAGTGGATGCCGTGCTCATTATACAGCAAACTGTTTCTTAAATCAGATTGCTGTTCAAGTCTTAAAGATTATCTTGGCTCTTTTAAATATCAATTTCAACTGTTCACACCTCATTAAGTTTCAATTTTACAGCTATTGTCCCATCTGGGTTACAGCCTAGGGTAGCATGCATCGGAAGTCCGCGCACGACACTCGCTTCCTACGCCTCACGACGCAATTATTATCTATTTAACCTGGCCAACAACATAGGAATTGCATAGATGAAGTTACTTCAAATTCTGATTGGTGATTAATAGACCTATGTATTACTGCAACTGTCAACGCATTTCCTAAACTGTCACATAATTCAACGTTTTGGTATTCTCCTGTATTATCTATTCAGGGAAATGTGTCTGTACACGTTCACGCCGTTCATTTATAACGGATAAGAAGTTCGGCGTTCCCTTCTCAGCAAAAGATGAAAATCGGTATGAATTAGCTCCATGGATACGCATATTCGTTGATTCCGTGAGAAGGAAATTTATAGCCACATATTTACTTTGTAAACATCACAGTGCGCTTCTGTTAGTACACTGAAATGAATCCGTAAAATTCTTAACCGCCGGTTATATGTATTTACGTTAGGAAAATGTAATTCGGCTGCATTTCTAATAGTAGATTCCTAAATTCTTTCCCAAAATCAAATATGGTAAAAATAAATTTTATTTTTTAAAGTTTCCATTTGCTTGCGAGATTATCTACTTTGTATTTATTTATTGATTATTATGGTCATAAATTAGGGGTGATAATACACGACATTTAATTAATTTAAGGGTTATTTTGCAATGGGAAACAATTTAGATTTTGTATATATATATTTTACTACCTATAATTCCAAGTCGCATGCTTTAATCTATAATTTCCTAACTTAGGTTGTCAAATCTTAATTTTATAATTGAACAATATCTAGTGTATGTACAAACTCGCCAATCAATTTTCAGCGCAATTTTCTTTTGTGTTGCCGATTGGGCACTTTAAATATTGGTTCCTACTTCATATTGATTTTTTCGGTATTTCTCCTCTCTTCGATATCATTACTATATTTTTTAAATGTAAACTAGGGAAACCTCGTCAAGACATGACGGTCAAAAGGCTAATTTATTGAACGTTCGTTGTGTTACAATCCTTCGGGTTTCCAAGGGTGATTACTTAATAGTAACATTTATTAAAAAAACGCAATCGAACAAAACAAGTTGCAAATACTAAGCTTACCATTCGAACCTTTGAACGCGTTATTTAACAAACACCCCCATACCCATCCACAATATAATCAATCACGACTTATCCCATCTTCCTCCTTTAGTTACCCCCGTCTTACTGCTTTTTCTTTCTTGCCCCTCCGAATTATCTCTTCCTGAACAACTTACCCCCTCTCCCGGCTTACCCCGACTGATCTCCCACTCGGACTCATCCCCCCGACTTATTCTTATCATAAAATTCTGCATTGAATTCATATAACATATATGTATACTTAATATACCAGCTTTCCAAACTTTGTCGGTTATTTTGTCCATGCTCCTTAAGAGATCAAACATTAGTTCTTAGCCATTCCTATTCTACTTTTTTATCAAATATCCCAATCTGCAGAGTTTAAAAATTTCGAAAGAACGAACGCACAGAGACAGGCAGAAATATCAAATTTTGTGAAAATGCTCCACAGCAAATACCGTGAAACTCGGCTGACAAATGCTGGTGCCATAGTGAGCAGGTATCGGCCAATCGGCCTTGGGAATATTGAAATTAATCGATTACAAATATTACTTAAAAATTTAAATAATTAAAAACTAAAACTCCACAGACTAAAAAAAGGACGGTTTTAAAAATATAAAAGTTAAAGAAAAATAAAAAGTAAGTAGTGTTGACATACTACATACCTATATTAGTAATCGTGAATAGTTCTAAAACTTACCACCGTACAAAGTGAGAGAGCTCCCCAAGCGAACGTCCGATTCACGCGTCTCAAATTAAACATTTTATATTTATTTAAATTAAAAATATAAACATTAAAAAAATATAAAAATTAAATAGTGTTAACTAATCTACACAGGGAAAGCTTCAATATAAAAGAAGAACTACGTAAATCGGTCTGGCGGAACTCTCAAATGAACTGGAACAAAAATAAGCCTTGTGTTCCCCAGTAGCACACACATGTTGGAAAAATATTCTTTCCACATATTGGCCAAACATTGTAAATGACAGACACCGACGGGATTGGAACAATATGCGGAAGCAATACATCTCCAGTACTGCAGTTTGATATTGGTCATACATTGGAACATTATATTGGTTCGATATACGTTTATAGAATTGGCACAATATGTGCATAGAATATGTCTCCAACATGGTAATATTGACACAATGTTGAAACATTTAATGGTTCAATATTCTTTTACAATATTGGCGAAATGCATTCACAGGATATTCAAACGTAATATTGTTGCAGTATACTTGTACTAGTATTGGCACAATATGTTGATGTGATATGCTTGATATTTACATTTTATTTCGATTAATGTCTCCCTCAACAGGTACTATTTGCCACAAATCACTTTGTATATATTCTGTTCATTTAACCCAATCATATTTATAACCGACGACGATAATAATATTAATAAACCGACAGTTCATGTCGTTAAATTAATGTTCAACTGTAGATGAAGTCGGAGGGGGAGAGGGTCATCGTAATTTGAAGCACTATTATCCGCTAACTGAAATTCAACTTTTTTATTTTGTCCATTTACACTTACAACTATCGATACATCTTCTATATAGAACTCGTTTTAGATGTCTGTACTTAGCACAATAATTCATTTGCGTCATTGCGAAAACTGTAGATAAAAACACAAATGCATTGAATTCTGTTAATTGGACTTTTATCTACTGGTTTTCTAGTTAAAATGTTAAATAAATTGTATCAACGTAAAACAGCTAACTAATAAAATTAAATACATCAAACATATATTGGCGACATATTGGGCCATTATATACTAGGAGTTTTGTTAAAATTTGTAGCTTAAGTTTGATATTTCCTTCACTTCAATAAAAATTTGTAAAAATGTATTAAAGGCGAGATAATGCTATTTTTAATAAATTTGAAATTACATAATTATGTATCTACTATTATCGTATTTACACGTTCTGAAAATAAATCACAGACATATTGGTTACACAATTTTATTCATGTTTAAACAAAACGTTAATTAAACTAGGCGGTTATAGCAATTAAAATATATGGATATTATAGTGAGTAGTTACAGTATATAATGAATATAAATAACTGACACACTTACAAACAGAAAATATAAATTTGAAATTACATAATTATGTACCTACTATTATCGTATTTACACGTTCTGAAAATGAATCACAGACATATTGGTTACACAATTTTATTCATGTTTAAACAAAACGTTAATTAAACTAGGCGGTTATAGCAATTAAAATATATGGATATTATAGTGAGTACTTACAGTATATAATGAATATAAATAACTGACACACTTACAAACAGAAAATATAAATTTGAAAAATATCTGCAACAGATATCTTAACACTAAAACAGATGCATCAAGTATCAATGGCGGTTAAATCACGAGGTCTCTTAAGCTG